>BSBK01000029.1:600000-1030000 GCA_027943335.1 Chamaecyparis obtusa
TTCTTGGTAAGGCTTCTCTCATAGGTAGACTTGCTAAGTGGATGATGATGTTATCATAATTTGACATAGAGTATGTTGACCGTAAAGCTATAAAAGGAGAAGCCATTGCAGATCAATTGGCCGATTTCCCAATTCAAGACAACATGTCTATTCAAGTTAAATTTCCAGATGAGCACATAATGTACATGGTTTCAAGAATATGGAAGATGTTCTTTGATGAATCTTTCATGTAAAATGGTTCAAGAGCTAGAGTATTGTTTATTTCTCCTCATGGGTACACAATTCCTAAGTCCTACAAACTATTGTTCCCATGTACAAATAACATTGCTGAATATGAGGCTTTGAAAAATGGATTAAAGATGGCCATAGAATGGAGAATCATAGAGCTGCACATTTATGGAGATTCACAATTAATAATCAACCAAGTTAATGAAGAATACCAAACAAAGGATGAAAAATTGGTACCCTACAAGAAAATGGTTGATTCTTTGAGACGATATTTCACATTTGTCACATTTCAGCAAATCCCTAGAGCAGAGAACAAAGTAGCTAATGCTATGGCTACATTCGCTTCACTCCTTTAGCTAGAACAACATGAGTCTAGATTCAAATTCTTGGTGGAAGAGCTACACTATCCTATCTATGACTCCTTAGAAAGCCAAGTTGTTTGTACCCTCATTGGCCATGAGTCATCCTGCTATGGTGCCATTTACTCATATCTCTATGATGGCATTATTCCCAAAACCTTCAACCATTCTGAATGAAGAAACTTAACCTAAAATGCCTCTCACCATACCCTTATCTCTGGTGATTTGTATAGGAGGGGTTTAGATGGGACACTTCTTAGGTGCTTGGAAAAGGATAAATCTGATCAAGCGTTAGATGACATTCATGAGGGCATTTGTGGAGGACATTCCAATGGTCTTTCCATGGCCTGAAGGTTTCTTAGGGCTGGGTACTATTGGCCTACCATGAAGATGAATATAGTAGCTTTTGCTAAATCATGTGAAAAGTGTTAGAAACACAGTAACTTGATACATGCTCCAGGCAGGGAGCTTATTCTGTCTATATCTCATTGGCCATTTCAGCGCCGGGCCTTTGATCTTGTTGGGAAAATTCATCCCAACTCATTAGGTGGACACAAATTTATCATCACTGCTAGTGACTACTTTACTAAATGGGTAGAGGCTGTCCCACTTTCTGTTGCCTCAGGAAAAATAGTCTCTTTGTTCATTTTAAACCATATCATCTGTCGGTATGGAGTTCCTTCTGAGATAATCACTGACAATGGAGGCCAGTTCAAAAACAAGGACCTTAAATAACTCTGCAAGAAGTTCAAGATAAAACAACATTGGTCCTCCATTTACTTCCCGTAAGGAAATGGACAAGCAGAGGCTTCAAATAAAACCATTCTCAAAATTCTTAGTAGAACAGTTCACAAGAATGGTAGAGATTGGCATCTACAGATAAATCTGACCTTATGGGCTTATAGAATGAGTATTTGTACTCCCACTAGGGCTACTCCATTTTCCCTTACTTATGGTGTTGAAGTAGTGTTACCTTTAGAGGTGGAGATTCCTTCACTTAGAGATTCCCTCAAAAGTTTAGTTACAGATGAAGACTACCGTGACATGAGGCTCCAAGAATTAGAACTTCTAGATGAAAAGCATAAAGCATCATTTGATCACATGAGGGTTTACCAAAAGCGTATGTCCAAAGCATTCAACAAGAAGGTTCACCCTAGAGAATTCTAAGTAGGAGATCTTGTCTTACAAGAAAACCCTAAGAACCAACAACATAGAGAGCAAAAGGGAAAATTTGAACCTAATTGGCTTGGACCCTATATCATTACTACAACTTTTGGGACATGTTCTTATTTGTTATCTACTGAAGAGGGAGAAAAGCTCCCCGATCCTATTAATGTTTTGCACCTAAATAAGTTCTATCCATGATGCCTATTTTGTCTGGGGCCATCTTTGTACATATTTATTGATCCTAAAAAAATACAAAAAAAATAAAAAATTCAAAAAAAAATAGAAAAGTGCCTTGGTGAAAACCTGGAAACAGGCTCCTTGGTAGCAAAAATACAAAAAAAATTGAAAAACAAAAAAATTCTCTAAGTGGTGAAAACTTGGAAATAGGCACTACTTGAGGCCTTTGCACCCTTGTTTCTTAGCATGTGTCCTCGACACTTAACCTTTTTCCATCATGCCTTGACCGTATTGCCTTGGTTTGGAATTGGTCTTTGTCTTGGTCTAGGGGGCATAACTATGTTAGCTTTGGTCTCTTGGATATGTTGATCTTTAGGATACCTTGCAAATGGTGTTTTTCAACACCACCCCAGACTGTGTTTTTCAACATTGCCCTAGCATCAAGTGTTTCTCAACACTTACTAGATGTCTCACCCACAGTCTAAAATGATACGATATTTTCTATTGGCAGATGTGATACTCAAAGTTTGACTCTATGACCTACACACACACACTTAAACACTTGATTTGCTGAGACTTGTTTGACTTTATTTCTTTGTGTGCTATCTATGATGATTTTTTTGGTGAGTGTTCTCTCCCTAAATAGTTTTCAATGATGCATAGCTAGAAGACTGGGGGCATGAGGACATGTTTTATTGATTTTTTTTTCTTGTGGGTATATTTTGTTGGTCCTAATTGTCATTAGCATTTATTCTTGTTCCACTTGACATTAGGGTCTACAAGGTATTATCCTTGATTGTTTTCACAAGTGTATACTTATAGCCATCTTGACTTTTGTTGTGTCTCGATGTGAGTATAATCTTTCCATATTAAACTTAGGGAACCTCACTACACTAGTCATCTTGACCTACATGTCTTTGGTGCCTAGGTGGGATTCCCACATTTTATCTGATATAGATCATATTCATAGACCCATAGTTATACTAGTGTGTATTGTATGATCTTACGATGCTACCAATAAAGCTTGATGATGATTATTAGAGTATAGTGGTTATGTAACCTTGCAAGTAAACCACTTTTCATAGTAGCTTGCATTCTTAGGTTAATGTTAGATTAGTTTTACATCTTGCATATAGAAAGAGCTCTCCTTTCATCTTTCGTGGACTTGTCAGTCAATTGCGCTCATCTTTCACTTCTTCTTGATCATGTCTTTCACTCCTTGTCCATTACATCACATCCTTTTTCCTATGATCACAAGGGGTTAATCTTATCATTATATCTATATCAACAAAGAGATCATTTTTAGAAACATGAGTCCATATCATAACACGAGAACTACACATAAATCTATGAGAAAATATTATACGCGAGCAGACATTTTGAGCAATATAACAAGACAATAAAATTGAAACATCCATCACAAGTGGGACAAGTACACAAGATACATTGCAAATCTAGTAAATCTCATATATATATATATATATATATATATATATATATATATATATATATATATATCTGTGTGTGTGTGTGTGTGTCATGATACAAAGTACAATGTGGGATCCAAAATCTAGATGATTACCCAAGATATGACTCTATACATCTAATCCTAGACCTAAGTCTAACTCTCCCCATCACATGGTGGTGGTGGTGGTGGAGGTGGTGCTATCACTCTATCTGGTACCACATCGGATCTTCCTGCCTTCTCAAAGTAGAGTGGCACTCTCTATGCCATAGGGATGACTGCTATATATAATCCATGATAATATGCAACTTGTGCTACCTCTCTCTAGATCTCTACTGCATTGTCTTGTCCTGCCCTCTCCCACTGATCTATCTCAGCTCATACATCTGCTAATTGCTGATCTCACATAACAATAGTGATCTTTAGCTATTGAACCTTAGCCTCCAAAACCTACAATCTAGCTCTGAGATCCTCCCCTCCTCTCCTTGCAGGCTGATCCTACTCTGCATCCACTCGATGGTGAACTGGTCTCACCCCTACCTCATCCTCTCCCTCATCATTAGAAACCTATCTTCATGACCATTTTTGGCCACCTGATCTTGATCCCTGTCCTCTCTCTCTCACCCTCCCTCCCCTATCTCCCTCATCCTCATCACTCCCATCACCACCCTATACCAGTCGTTGTGCATTTGGAATAGTAAAACATGGGAATGGCTATCTCCACCGCTCTTCCCTATAGGCTAAATCTGCACCTGCATCCACCATATCAAGAAGGTAATCCCATGGCTCATTATGTATACCTGCAATCTCTTGTGCTACCTACTGGTAGTTCAACATCGACAGCCATCCATGTCCCTCCTCATCCCTAGCCCTGGCATAAGTGGTCATCTCGACCACCACCCTCTGCTACCATCCAAACTGCCTCCAGACTTGAGTGATCACAAATATCTCAACTATCTCAGAGTGGTAGCCTAATAGTGGTCGACTACACAACATATACCCCAGCTCCCGATCTCAGTCACTCCACTGCTCACAGGCCCTGTATGGTTTCCACTCAAAAGCTGTGAGCTCATCTAGGAGTCTCCTATAGTATGTGAGGTCTCCGCTATGGGGCTGACTGATGAATCCCATATATTTGTATATGTAGGGTTATCTCCACTCCCTAGGCTACACATGTGGGTGTACAATGATGATGTGCTCCCATGCCCATACTTGTGCTAGAACAACACCGTATGCCCATGTCCTGCTATCCCTATAGACTATCTCATGGAGCTCATGGTACATATCAGCTAAGATAGCTGGGCCCCATGCCATCTATCAAGGGTGTGCTATCAAATCGGCAACCAATCTGCCCCAACACAATGGGAACCCTCTCTAGCTCCTGTCAATGATAAGGGCTTGTGTAACTATCAAGCACACTATGCACGGAATCGGGTAATCATGACCATACTCCTCCATCAGCCCATCCCAACTAAGGTGTCTATCAATGATGGTCATATCTTGGAACATGTCTTGGATGGCCTGTCACCCCTCAGTCAGATCCTGATCATAGTATACCTGTGCTAACAGAAAAATCATGTCAGTTTTTATGATATGGAAACTTTACATCTATGCACATTTAGAAACATGATTATACTCACTGGATCACCATGGCTAGGTATCTGAAGGATGTGATGAATGTCCTCTAATGAGATCATCACCTCTCTAGTCAGAAGGTGAAAATTGTTGTGCTCACTATGCCATCTCTTGGCCACTGCAGTCAGCAACCCATGATTTTCCCAAATATGGGGCATATCTAACAAATACCTGAATCCCATGCTAATCAGGTCATCTCTCCCAGGATCATCCAGATCCCTGACACAACATAGCCTGGTCACTCTCAGCACTATGATAATTAGTGCCAAAAAAGCCTCCTACAAGCCATAACCCCAAACCAGATGTCAGAACATATCATGATGGATGACTACAATCAGTACAAGGAATCTTAAACACAAAAAATTGTCTAGACCCATGTCATATTGTTCAAATTTAAAACATGTGATATTTCTTATTTACATTGGTGTGATACTATTTTTTGGTATTGTATCATGCGATATTTTCCTTAATAGTAGTATGATACTCTTTTCCTGTATGATAGTTCGCACAAGATCGTACGATGTTTCATCTAGTATCATGCGATACTGGATTGAACTGTTGCACGATACTTTGTGGACCCACAAATTATCCTACAATATAGAGTATCAAAGGTGTACAATACTTTAAATCTATCGTATGATCTATCGCATGACTAAAATTTGAAATATTTAAAAACAATAAAAAACATGTTTTAAAATGCAATAAATAGCTCATAAATGACTCAACAGGCGAGTTTTTTGAAAACTTACTGGGGCACCATAGTGAGGAGGCTAGTTGTGCAACTAACCATGCTCGAATCAATGTTTGTGGACCAGAATTACTGCTTGCTGGGCCATATTCTCTCTCTGATCTCTTGAGGTTCTCAAAATCACAATAAGACAAATGAATTTGAAAATGACCTTTTTACCCCTTTATATAGCATTTTGACTTTTTTACCTCAATTTCAAAACATCTCATAATTTCATGAAAATTGTACCTCTAGCTAATTTTGACGTCTTGGATCCATTTTTGGGATCAAAATCAAAATCTAAGTTCATCTTGATAGTCAAAATTGCATTTTAAAATTTCTCCTTCTTCTGCGTAGTTGGTTGACTGATTGAGGCTTGATCTTTCGATCTTTGCTAGGGCATCTTCATTTCTTCATCCTCATCTCTCTCAACCTTCTAGTCTTTCATTCATTTTCATTTGCTTTGTCTCTTTAAGGTTTGAATTCATTTTTATCCTATATGTTTCTCAGTCAAACCTAGTCAAATTGGGGCATGTCTTCACTGCTTGATGGTTATTCTATCATTCTTCATCTTTGATTATGATTTCTAGTGATTTGATCAAATTTATCAATTTATTGTTTCTCCTCTACCTAATTTCAATTTCGATTCCGAGGCGGAAGTACCTATCAAAGTTCAATCCTTGATTCAGCTTATCAATCAAACCTTGAGATTCTTATCTCTTATTTGAGACTTGACAATTACCTATTTACAGGGGTGTTGGTCTTATCTTTCAACTTATCTTTGTCTTGATGTGTTCCCATCTATCAAACACATGTTTGGGTTGTTTTGTGATCCCAAATTGATCTCACATTCCAATTCCATTCTTTGACCACATCTGATCCTAAATTGATCTCATATTAGTCAAAGAGGGGCAAATGTATGCACCCTAAAATGGTCGCCTATACTTTTGGCCCCCATTCAACAATTTATCAACTTCCTGAGTCAACATTTTCAATTCAATATCAATTTCCTTGATCAAATCCTAATTCTATCATTTATTCAGTTTTATTCTATCGATTAACCATTTTATCCTAAGTCTTTGTTTAATTAAAAAGAATTTCCTCCCCTTTTATTAAATAAAAAACCCCCACTTTTCCTCTTATCCTAAGTTGCACAAATAAAGCATTTTTCCTATTTTATAAAAAGAAGAAAAAACCTTTTTGTCTCATATGGGGCACAATAGTCAACTCTTATTTTCTCATTGGAGGAGATTTGTGCACAAGGATTGATCCCTCTTTCAAGCTCCACCCTTGATTAAATCTTTTGCCTCTTAATCTCCATGGTCTATTCATCTTTAAAAGGAAAGCTCTTTTCTCATTCTAAAGATCCACTTTTGAATACTAATCTTATGCTGTAGGTTTTTTTGGAGACATTGGAGCTTTGGAGATCTTGTTGCATTTAGCTTTCATTCTTGCATTCTTAGCTTAGCTTTCATGGCATCTAGTTTAGTTTCTTTTATGCTCTAGATTAACTCACATAGCTTAATTAGCAAGGGTTGTAATCCTTTCATTTTCTATAGCTTAGTTCCATACTTGCATCTTCATTCTTAGCATAATTACATTGCATTTCTATTGTTGATTCTTGAAGATATTGGCATTCTTTCCCTTGTCTCTTTGAATCTCCCATTGTGTGGTTTACTAGCAAGGTTGCATACTTCATAGCTCTAGCTGAGAGCACTATACACATCCTTGTGACTCCATGTCGAGGGAGCTCTAGGTCACTTTCTCAAGGTCTCCAATCCATGGATTCTCTTGGAAGTAATGAGTTAGAGAAGTGCACAATTTGAGTGTATAGTAAGAGTATTGTGCAAAATAATTCTCAGCAAGATCATTAAAATTTGATACAAAACTAGGAGCGAGATTTAGTAGTCACTCAAGTGCAGGTCCCCCAAGACTCCTGGTGAAGAGACTTACATGGTATGAAATGTGCCATCTTATAAAATCTATCCATAAAAATAAAATGGAATCATACCCTCTTGCTATCTTATGTAATCCAAGAACAAAATCCATACTGATGTCACTCCAAGGTTTCTCAGGAACAAAAATAGGTGTATATAATCTAGTATTCTGACTTACTCCTTTTGCAACTTGACAAATTCCACATCTCCTTACAAAATTATGAACCATCCTTATACATATGTGGCCAATAATACTTTTCCTTAAGCCAAATCAATGTCTTATCAATTTCAAAATGTCTAGCCAATCCACCACAATTCTTTTCAATCAAATTAATTCTCATGGAACTTATTGGTATACACAACTGAATTCCTTTGAACAACATACCTTCTTGGATGAAATAATCCTCAAACTTACTCAGTTGTTCTGATAGATTTGGTACTTTGCACTCTCCCCACACCTCAGAAAAATTAGGGTTAGTATCATACAACTCCTTCATCTCATCAAAACCAAGAACTACAACCTTCATCTCAGTCAACAAAGAATGTCTTCTGTTCAATACATCTATAACTTGCTTAGTAACTCCACTCTGATGCTTGATCACAAATGTGAAACTCTGTAAATATTTAACCCACTTCATATGTCTCCACTAGTACATTTGACCTTATTTTTCCACCAAAATTTTTGACCAACAAATAAAAAGGTTTTGGTTGGCCGGATTATAGAAGGAAAACTTTGATTTTTTTTTTAATCCATGCTTGTGTTGGTCAAAATTTTAACCAATACCAAGGTGGTCAAAATTTAGACCAAAATGAGCATAACTTTAAAAAAAAAATTCATTTATCACTTCATTATTTGCATTTACCACAATGAAGAAGGGGAGTGCACAAAGGAGGATTATCTGCATTTTCATTTGGACTGCCTGTAAGGATTTTCATTTAGGTTTTCCTACATTTTCATTTTCATTTGGATTGCTTGAACTCGTGCCTTTGGGATTTTTTTACTCTATTTATTGCATACTTTGGTGTATTTTTGTTTCTAAAGCTAGTTGTAGTTCTTTCTCAATGCCAAGATTTGGATCTGTGTCAATAGGACCTGATCTATAATTTATGGCAATCTCAATATCCTATACTTGTATTACAAGATCTTCTTTTTGATGAATGGGAGGGTGCAATTCAAATTTTTTACTTGGATGAGTCAAGGGGCATTTTCATAGTTTTTTTCCGCACCCACATGATAAATTTAGTTTTCAAAAGGCTTGGATTTTTAAAGAATTTGGTTTATGTATTAATGCCTGGACCCCTAATTTCTCTACTATAAAGTTAGATAATAGATTTGTTCCTTTCTAGTTTCAACTGCATCATTTACCTTTAGAATATAGAGAGTTGGTGCTCCTCAAAAAAATGGCTAATAATGTTGGTATTTTACTCAAACATGATGTTCTATCCTTTTGTGACCCATTAAAGCCTTTTAGGATTTGTGTACTTCTTAACACATCCAAATCATTTCCATTTGAAGTCCAAATACTCTCAATTCATGGTGTTTGGAGTCAAACCATTTGTTTCAAAAATAAGACTAACACTTTCCATTCATGTCATGTTGTGGGACATGATCAAACTAACAAGTTTTCCCAACCTTACTAGATAAGTTCCCCGCAATTAGGGCTTAAGGAGGATTTTTCTTCTCAAAAAAAATATTACTCTAATGATCATACTTTTCATGAAAACCAAAAGAAATATCCTAAGTCTCATTTGGTTAAAGTCCCAAAAGTTGGGGTGGACTCATAATACATCCAAAAACAAAAGAATTATCATAACTACTTTGGTATAGTGAGTGTGAATGTGAAAGATTCAGAGAAGTACATGTAGATCATAGTCAATAAGAAAAGTATTTTAAAAATTGATGAAATTGCCTATTTCTATTTACAAAAAGAAATATCAATCATTACTTTAATTACTATGATCATGCAACAAATTATGCTCTTAAAGAAGCCCATTTCTTTCACGGGATTCAATGGTTGTAAATTTCAAATTTCAAGATCTCCATTAGGGATCATTATTTTTAACATGCCAAAAGATTTTTCAAATGTCCCATTGTTATTGGATAGTAATAACTGTGATCAGAAACAAGTTGCACAAAGAAAAGTCCCTATGCACATTTTAGAGAACAATTGCAGATCAAATTTTGAAATTAGTTGATTCTGATTTAATTGAGGAGATCGTGGATGAAATTTTATTCTCAAATAACAATGTGCCAAAAAATGTACATCTACATCTAAAACCTTAGAATGCTAATCAAGTTTTTCTTCATGAGTCTGTTGAATCGGAGATCTAGAAGGAAGATGCTTCTAAGAAACTACTAATAGCAATTGGTTCAGAACAATTCAAGGAATTTGTGAAGAAATTTTTTTCATGACAGGGAATTTGACATAAAAAATCTAGTAAATTTATCTCTTCAAGGAGTTGACATCCCAATTTCTAATCAAGAAATTGCATTTCTTGAGGAATAACAACCTGAAATACTGAAGGAAGTTTGACTAACAAAATATTTCTCTTTCTAAGCCATCACCTGAAGGAAGGCTGACTACTCTATCCTCCTACACTTCTTCTAAGCCATCACCTAAGAATAAGGGTTGAAAGACTAAGATGGCCAAACTCAAGGAAGAAATTGAGGCATGAATTCAATCCACACTTTATGGTAAGGTTTCAGTATCAAAAATATTGAGAATAACATGTTTCTTTTCTCGAGAGCCATGAATATTCTCTCATTCAATGTCAAAGGCTTAAATTCCTCTGAAAAAAGGTCTGAGATAAAGTGTCAATTGGATGCTATTGGGGTGGATATTATATTGATTCAGGAACTCAAAACCTCACAACAAGAATTTCATAGTACAATTTTTAAGTGGAAAAAATGGAAGGCCATTTACACTCCAGCTGCAGGGGAATCTATAGGTCTTATCACCCTATGCAATTCAAAAACTATGGAATCTAGGTTGATAAATCAGAACCTGATTGGCAATCTTTAAAGGTAAAAAGTTTTAATCTCAATTTTTTATTTCTTAATGTGTATAGGCCCACCATCACCATAGATAAAAAATACTTGTGGGATGCCCTCATAATCTACATTCTCAGTTTTGATAATCCAAAGATAATTCTGGGGGGGGGGGGATTTTAATGCTATTAAAAATATGTAAGAGAAGAAAGGAGGAATAGTTCCCCCTCCTAAAATGATAGAAGATTTCAAATGTTTCATCAATGACAATGCACTTCAGGATGTATATTTGTGCAAAGGGAAGCTTACTTGGACCAAAAAAAGAAAGTATTTTTAATATAATGTGGAAAGGTTACATAGAATTTTAGCTTAAACTACTTGGTCACTTGAAAATTTCATCCTTCAATCTGACATTCTACCTCTTCTCTACTCAAACCATTATGCTATTTCACTACATATAAAATAGGGAAAAGTTCCCTCTTTAAGAAATCCTTCTTTCAAATTTGAAAGCATGTGGTTGAGGGACCCTAACTTTATCCCTCTATTACATCAATGGTGGGTAAGTTCTCCCTTTGTGTATGGCACAAAAATGTTTCAATTTTAGAAGAAAATACATGTTAAAATACAAATCAAAGTCTATAAAAAATAGGTTTTCAGAAATATTTTTGCTCAAAAAGATGAAGTAAATAGGGAGTTATTAGACATTCATAAAAAAATTATTCAACATGGACTAGATGCAAGAACATATTATCAATAAAAATATTTACAAGAAACTTGGAAAGAATTATGCATGCAAGAGGAGATCCATTAGAGACAAAAATCAAGGGAATTATGGCTTAAAGAGGGGGATTGAAATTCTAAGTTTTTTCATGCTTCAGCTAAGATGATAAGACCTACTCAAACTTTATTCTCTATACAACATACAAATATAGGGGTATTATTAACTAATGCTATATATTCAAAATGAAGGTATTCAATTTATGTTTATGTTTTTTATGAACTACAATACAAGTTGTTTATGTTTCTTATGAACTTGGTAACTTATCACCCAAAGAGCCTTCTTACATTGATTATGACCTTTTCAAGACCTTAAACACCCCAAAACACCAAATTATTTCATAATAATATCAATGATCCCATATAAAATGACCACGACATACTATACAACATTAGAATCCTCCCACTAGAAATATTAACCATAGAAGGTGGGAGAGTCTAAGAATCCATGAAGACTTCAAAATAACAAAATATTGATTTCTTGCATAGTCTAGGAACAGTCAAGACTAAACCGACTTCCTCTGCCTTAAATGTCAATGATACAATACAATAATGACATGGAGACAATAGAAAATCAAAATAAAATCATTTTACTCCATTCTTAATCAATAACACATCTTATCAATATTTTAATTGCCCAAACTATAAACAAAGGTCCTTATAATGGCTATAAGCAACTTTGGAGGACCTAGGGAACAATGCTAAGCCACACACACACACATAGATGAGCGTGCACACACACACAACATATACAACCTTCACCTATATATAAGAGTTGAATAGAAAAGGTATATGCACAAGTGATGAACATGCAGATTTGCCTAAGCACTACTGGGAGCTTACCTTGCAACAAATGTACTATTGTGAAAATCATCACAAGTCCATTTGTTACTGGGTCTAGTTCCCCGTAATTCTTGATCAAATTTGCATGTTTGTCACCTGTGCATATACCTTTTCTAATCAAATCTTATATGCATAGATGATGGTTGTATATGCATAGGTGAAGGCTAATCAACTCCAATCTCCTATTTGTATCTATATGTTATCAAAGTAGTTCCATTGAGAATCTTGTCTACTTGAGACATTTGAATTATTAAATAAATTAGCATTTGAAATTTTATTCATTAGTTGTGTGATTAGAGAAGGTATATGTAGAGGTGATGAACATGTAGATTTTCCTAAGCACTACTAGGAGCTTACCATGCAATAAATGTACTATTGTGAAAATCATCACAAGTCCATTTGTTGGGGGGTCTAGCTCCCAGTAATGCTTGGTCAAATTGCATGTTTGTCACATGTTCATATACCTTCTCTGATCAAATCTTATATGCATAGGTGAAGGTTGTATATGCACATGTGAAGGCTGATCAACTCCAATCTCCTATTTATATCTATATGTTATCAAAGTAGTTCCATTGAGAATCTTGTCTACTTGAGACATTTTAATTGTTAAAGAAATTGGTATTTGAAATTTTATTCATTGGTTGTGTGATTAGAGAATGTATATGCATAGGTGATAAAAATGTAGATTTCATAATAATAATTTGAATATTATTTTGACCTCTTCTCGTAGCAATAATAATATTAGTTTGTGTTTTACATGATTTCATTCCCCAAATCATTACTGTCAAAATTTTGAACATATCTAAATGGAATACTTTGTTCCTGACATACTTAAATGGAATACACCAAGAAGTAGAAAATGATGAATGCTCAATTGTTGTAATGGAAAAGTATCAGAAGTGTCCATTTCTAGAACTTGATTTTCTATAGTCTTAATTATTTTTCTATACTCCTAATGATTTTTCTTATTTCTTGTCTTTTGTCCCTTTTTTATTTCTTATGTCTGTGCTTGGTGACAGGATTTTGAACATTGTTGACAAAGCATGTTTCTTTTTTTGATTATTTGATTGATCCTCTCACCTTTCCTTATTTTGTAAATTCCATTGTCCCAATCAAGTTTTTCAGTGTTTTTTTTATTATGTTTCATGTTTTTGATTGTGGGGTTCTGCATTGTTTGTTGTTCTTGATAAATTAGGCCTTGAATTTGAATTTTCCCATGTCTAAGTTTGTGCCAATTATGGTATTCACCTTCTTTTGATGGTATATTTCATTAACTCTATGTAGAATACTATTTTGTTCAATATTTTATTTTAGCTTGATATTTCATTTATTTTTCATATACACAGAGAAATGGACAATTCTGAGACTACACATTTGCTGATATTGTGAGACTGCACATGATGATAAAAAAATGAGCTATCTAATTTAGGTTTACTGTTCATGATTTTAAATGGTCAATATTTTTGATGGTACTCCTTGGTGTATTCCATTTAAAAATAAACAAGTTTCTATGGGTTGTAAACAAATCATCCTTCTTCTGTAATACCCCAAAAATGGGCTATAGGTTCATTAACCTCTTACATCATCAAATTGAATGAAATCGACACCAAAGTCCTAACCTAAGGCACATCTGCACATCAAATTATCAAAACTCTAATCGATTTTATCCTAATTATGCATCGGGGAATATTTCCAAGATATTCCTAATTATCCTAATTATCTTTAATTGAATGTTATTTGGCAATAAATCCTATTAATCCTAGAATTTGATTAATTGAATATTCTGAATATTTAGTTAATTAAGTTTAATACTGCCACTTAATTATTTAATTAGATTTAATTCTATTTATTCCTAAATATTGTTTATTTGACAATAAATCAAATTTTCTAAAAATAATCAGTTGAATTCTTATTTAATTGATTAAATCAAATTGTCAAATTTAATGATATAGTTTTGGAATAAAAGTTTGATTAAATAATTGATCAACCCATAAATCAATTATTTTAATTCAAAAATTAGTTAAGTTGAGAATAAATCACTTTATTTTTAAATTAATTCATATTAAATCATGCACAATCAGAAAACAATCAACTTTAAATCAAATTTCAATTTCAATTTGTTAACTTTCCAAACTCAACATCTGATTGTGAGTTGAACAAGTGAACTAAACTCTATTTTGAGATAAAAAGTACTTTTTCATGATTTTTATGAGTTAATTAATCCTAATTTCTTGTTAACTCAAAAATCAACTTGAGTTTATCAAGAGTGATTTATGGCTTTTCTCAATGCATCCTCAAGCCCTGGATTTCTATAAAATCAAGGCTCAGCGCTTCACAATTACATATCTCAAATTTGCACAATCTCTGGCGAAATTGCATCTGAAGAATCAAGCATTTGTGATAGGCAAGTTTGTGAGATCCTTCATTGTTTTTCATATCTTTGCATCCATTTTCATATCAATTCATAGCATTATTAGAATAATCTGCATATCAATTCCATACATTCTAGACTAGTTTCATACAGTTTTTCATCTTATTGCATACAAAAATTAAAAAAAATAGATTAATCTACATTCATTATCATTTGCATTCAAATACTTCATTTAGGTGTTGCATCATCACTAATCTCAGTCTAATATGAGAATACCATACTCGCACCTACTAGAAGATAGTAAATCGCCTGGTTAGCTAGTTTCATTTATATTGAAGATTTTGATTTTGCTAATCTCTAATGTTTTACTAAAGTGTTGTGTCTGCAGTTAGGTACAATTTTCACACACATTTTTGGTGCCCACCGTGGGGCCTTGAAACAGGTTTCCATTTCATTTATAATAATTGCTATCAATTTTCTGTCAAAACTATAATTTTTACCTTTTGTCCGTACATTATTTGTACGAGTTTTGATAGAGTGTCGTGCCAGGACCCCCTGGCTATCATACGATAGTTGGTGTTCTTGAGACTTATTCCTATTTTTACACATTGTCATTTGGAGGTTTCTTTGTCATGTGTGCACAAACCCATTGTCGTATTAGGATTGGATTGTCATGTGGGAGGTAACCCACTGTCGTACGAGTTTTGGTGCCAGAATTTCAATTGTCATTTCAAATTTTTAGGTAGTTTTTCAGATTTGGACTGATAGCTAACCCTAACAATTGAGATCTATTTTTGATTGGTACTTGTTGATTCTGATTGGAAAAGCACAACAAAAATTGCAAAAATAGGTAAAATGTACTAAGCACGTTGCAAGGGAACTTAGGTATTCCATTGCATCTGATAACACTTCAATTTGGGACATAAAAATCAACTCTCCCGTGTCAAGCATGTGTGTCTTTCCTACTTTCATAACACACACTTTAGTTTTGGGCTATAAAATGAACATAGATTTGATTTTTGCATATCTATTACACATAGTAATTAGGCCCTATGAACACTATTTGTGGTGTTCTTAAGGGAGTGGGATTCATTCACTTGTTTTGCATGTGAAGCTCTTCTCGAAGATAGATCCCCTTGTAGGTAGGGAGGATACTATTGTTATCTCATGGTTTCACTGGGTTTAGTCCTCAACTTTGATCGATATGTTCTCTCTTGGTCCCACTTAGAGAGCTCAATAGACATTATTGTTGACATCACAAACCTTGGTGAGGTAATTTTAGTCTTAGCATGTCAATAAATCTGTTTGCTCTATTTTTGGTGAGGTGAAGAGGCTAGAGGATTATGCTCTACTCCCTTTCTGAGTAGTATTAGAAACTCAGATCCTTGAATCTAAACTAAGTCCCCATGTGGTCCTTTTTGTGTGTCTCCTTTTAGAGAGGTTTAACCATAGTGGACATTCCCTTTATTGGGTCAACCATGTGGATGGAACCTCAAGTGGTAATAGCCATTTTCGCCATGGTAGTAAGAGCTGCTATATAAATGTCTTTATGGAAGAAATATCCATAGGTGTAGTCTCTAGTTGGGCTGTCAGATCTCCTCAGCAACTCTTGATTGATTAAATTATTGGACTGTGTCAAAACCCTAGTGCACCTAGATTGGATTTCTCCCTCTTGAGATTATAAAAGTTGTAGATTCAGACCATTACTAAAAACCCTAGTGCTGCCAAATTTTCATTTTCTAGGACTATGTGCGTGATTGGAAATAATTTTGAGAATATACATAAGTAGCATTCCTATGGTTAGAACAATAAGTCACTTGATTTTTCATGTGCAAGGTTGCTTTGTCCCTTTCTCATTGTTTACAAATGTGCTTGAATTCCCTTTCTTGTTGTTATGTGTGCTTGTTATCTACTTGGTTATTGAAAACAAACGAACCCGAGATGAACTGTTACACATATTTTCAAACCTGGACATAGAAATTTGCAAACAACCTGATACTGAAAAACTAAAAAATTGCAAATCTAAAGCAAAATTCCTTTCTGGAGTCAAAAGTCATCCCACAATCTCATAAACTCATACAATTTTTTCTCAAGTGTCATGTCAGAACTACTAGATTGTCATACGAGAGGCAGTATACTGTTGTACGAGCATTGTCAAAAAAAGTCAAGCAAAATCAATTCCTAGTGTCAACTATCATATGAGTGTGTCAACTATTGTACGAGTGCTGTAAATTGTCATGCCAAACCTCACCTAGACTCGTACGAGTCTGGAGAAACTCATATAAAATTTTTGAAAAATTGCCAGAAACCTGCCAAATTTGTTAGAAATCCAAATTTTATAGCCTACTTCCAGAGTCTGTCAGAAAATTCACTATGTCAGGAATAGAGAAGAAACCAGAAAGAATCCAATCATTTTCCAAAAGTGGTCTCTTGAGTCTGATTAGTCTTTTGATTTATCGATTTGAATCTCGTTCATCTTGTGTCAAAAACTTTGTCAAAATCATCTTCAATTCAATCTTCAACAAAAATAGCTAAGTGTTGGAGCTCATGTATGCCATCTTTTGGGTATCTACCCATAAAAATAGGGCATAGTACCCTTCATTTATGTCCAAATCAATCTTTAATCAATCCAATCTTGGGAAGGTTACCTCATTCGATCTTCTTGAATCAAGTCAATCTTCAAGTTGTCTTAATCTACTCTTTTGTTTCACTCAAAGTTAATGGTGGAAACTAGAGCTTCTTTACAAAGAAAACAAGGAGAACAACCCAAATTATCCTCAGCAACATCTTCTATGATTTCTCAGTCATTTCATCAACCTTATGATACAAATAAATTTGGAGAAGATGTTCTTGGTAATCTATTTTTGAAAGGTGGTTATGTCACCCCTCCTGCATCAGTTCAGGCAGGTGCTCAACAAAATCCACGTCAGTCAATCCCTGGTAGTCCTCATACCAACATGATGTCTCAAGGAGGAGAAAACCAAGGATCCCAAGGATACCAATCTCAACATGGTGCAGATCAAGAACCCACACCTTTCGAAATTGCCCAATATCAAAATGATGATAACATCAAGAAAATGATGAGGCATTTCTTGCATGAAGAGAAAGAAGCATATTTCCTAGATCTAGCCAAAATTCCCCCAAACTTCAATGTTGAAGATATCATCACTCAAGAGGAAGAAAATCCTATTATAGCCATGATGAAATAGATACATGCTATGCAAGTCAAGCTTAACAAGCTAGAAAAGGAGAAGGAACCTAAGGAGTTCTTGTTGGAGATTTGCCAGCAAGCCAATGTTGACTATATGTTTTTCATTGATGTCAACATATGGTAAGTAGCATGCATGGAAGACTTATGCAGTAAGCTTCTAGTATATACAACATGGATATGTTATCAGTATGATATTATGGATGCAGAGGTTAACTGTTAGTACAGATAGTTAGATAGCAGCTTGTGTTAGTAGTGTTCCTGAGAGAGTTACAGACAGTGTTCTATGAATGATTGTATGTACAATTATCATGGAGCCTTGCATGTTTGAATATGTGATGGAGATATGTTAGTGATGTTACATTAATGGATATAGAGTCTAATGATTAGTATAAGTGAAGTTATGCAGTCGCTATTCACTAGTAGTAGTTTCCTATGTTTATTCAGAAGAGTTGACAAAGATTATATTGGTTTAGGAGTTGTGACTATCATTTCAGTATGCACCCTTGGATTAGTTCTTGGAGAAGAGTTAGTAATGTTTTTTTAAGAGCATATGATGTAATTCAACTTGAGGAGAAAGTTTCAGTTACTTTGGTAGAGCCGACAGTGTGTAGCGTGCGTCTACATTTATTAATATTGGATAGGTCCCAAAATGTGTTGCGTGCTTAGTAGAGCTGACATAATTATTATTGGAGTATGTTATGATTTCTCTAATATGATTTCAAGGTGGTTCTAATAGGCTGACTTGATTATATCATTTAGTGGAAAGATATTTATAGGTAGTCATTTGTGATTTCTAAGGAATGTTTAAGAGTTGATTGTGAAGAGTAGAGTAGAGTGTGCGAAGTGTTGAGCCATCAGCAGAAGGTCTATGTGACCAAGTAAAGTGTTTTTTCTATACATTGGAACTAATCTGGATAGTAGGTCAAAGCACAACTCACCAAGGTCTAGATATAGTGTGTATCTGTTATTCAGAAGGTTGTAGCCTTCACTCATTTGAGAAGTGTGCTCTCAGATAAAGCATCATCACCCCTAACAGGGTTAATTATAAAAGACTCCTAACAGGGTCTGACCCTTGACATGGTCATTATACTAAATGCATTGTAAAGACAACTCCTAACAGGGTTAAGGATCTTCTAACAATGATCATAATACACTAGTGTAGATTATTAGTGGGTGTCAATTCCCACTGGGATTTCTACCTATTTGGGTTTCCCCATAACCAAAATATTGGTGTTGTGTTCAAGTGTTATTTCATTATGTTTATGCTTTATGTTTAAGTATACTTAATTGGATAAATAATTGAAACTAGTAGATAATTGATTCATCCCCCCTCTCAGTTATCTCTTGGGACTATTCCTAACAATTGGTATCAGAACCAAGTACCTCAAAGAGAAATTTTAATAGCTTGAGGTTGTTTAGAAGGCATTCTTTAGAAAAGAAAGTCTTAAGTTTGATGGAGAGAATTATCTCGACTGGAAGAACAAGATGGTGACACATTTACAATGCATTGCTTTTGAAATTTTTGATGTAACTATCAAAGAAGTTAAGATCCCTACTTTAGCAAACCATGAAAAAGATGATGCTACTAAAAAGCATAAGAAATTATTTCATCAGAATGCAATAGCCAAAGAAGCCCTTATCAATGCCCTATTTGATAGTGATTTTTCAGAAATAAAGAAAGTAGATACAACCCGCAAGATATGGAAGCACCTAGAAGACATATTTGAAGGAGACAAGAAAGAAAAGGATGTGCGTAGAAAAAATTGGAAGAAAAGATACAATGCATTAGAGATGCTACATGAAGAGAACATGAGAGCTTACAACCAAAGGATTAATGAAGCAGTTGCAGGAATTAGGAACAATGGTGGAGAGATCTCAGAAGAAGGCATTATGGATAAGTTGATGACCACTCTCATAGTAGAGTATCAAAACAAGATAAACATCCTTGATGAGACCATGTAGCTTACATAAAATTTCAAAAGAGAGACCTTGATCAGAAAAATTTCAGCTTTTGAGATTTCAAGATTAAAGACAAAACCTAAAAGTGAGACAACCTTCAAAGCATTAGTCCATGGTAAGAAACCTGTAAGCACTTCTAGAAATTTTGATGATGATGATGAAGAGAAAACACTAGATGATTTCATTTCTATGATTGCTAAAAGAGAAAAGAAAGGAAAAGGGAAATATGAAGGTCAATTCCCATTTAAATTCTTTTCATGTAATAAGATTGGTCACTTTGCATCTAAGTTTCCTACAAGAGTTAAAAGGTATTAAAATAACTACAAACCTAAGTATACAAAGGAATGCTATTATGCTAGAGATGGAGTATCAGATGAAGAATCAACAAAAGAAGAAATTGGATTCATTGTTCTTGAAGATGAAAAGGTTTCACAAGAATTAGCTCTGATTTCAAAAGTTGACATCGGGACAAATAGGATCATTGATAGTGGTTTCTCACATCACATGATAGGAGACAAAGATAGATTTGTTTATTTAGACATATACAAAGGAGGCATTAATAGATTTGGAGATAAAATTCCCAAACCTATCATTGGTAGAGGAACCATCACCTTGGATGGAATGAATAGCACCGAGGATGTTCTTTATGTTGATGGTTTGAAACATAACCTACTAAGTGTTGGGCAGTTACTTGACAAAGGTTACATAATGGAATTCAATGGAAACAAGTGCATCATTAACAACAAAGGAGAAATGATTGAATCAGGATAAAAAACTAAAGGTAATGTTTTTCAGCTTAATCTAGAAACAAGTTGTTTTGTTGCTGAAGTAGATGACAATTGGTTATGACACAAAAGACTATGTCATATCAATTTTCATAACATAGTAAAGATTAGTAATGTTAAGGTAGTAAGAGACCTACCTAGCATAGAAAAGTTCATTGATACTATATGTAGGGAATGTGTAATGGGAAAGCATGTGAGGAATTCATTAAGGAGCAAGCATAACTCAACAAAGAACAAGTTGGATCTGATTCATACGGACCTTTGTGGACCAACTCAAAAAAGATCATACTATGGTGATAGGTATTTCATTTTTTTTTAGATGACTATTCTAGAATGTGTTAGAATAACTAAGAGGGGGGTGAATCAGTTATGAGTGTCCCACAATTCAAAATATATAATCCAAAATAATTCTACTACTTCTGCTACTTGGTAAACATGAAATACTTTCACTATCTATGTTTTTACCAATTGTTAGTCTAAACTTTATAATAATGGTTACCGATTAAATCTAACATGTAATATGAAAATTATGATAACAAAAAAATATCACAATCAACACATAACACAAGAGATTTAACATGGAAACCCTGTGAAGGGAAAAAGCACCTGGGACCGACAACCCAAAATTGTTCACTCTTCTGAAGTGAGGTCAATGAAGACCCAACCCTGTTAAAGGTTACAAACACACTGTTAGGTGTGACCTTGTTAGAGGATTTTAGACCAGAAGTTATTGTCCAACTAGCAGTCACTCTGGGGTTGATAGGATAACAATGTTCACTCTATGAATGAAACATCAAAAGACTTTCATAGTCCACTCAGTTAAGAGATTTGACTCTGTACAATGGTTAAATATGTAATAGTAGATGATCTGCCTTAAAACAACTTTAGTTTGTAGTTTACAGATCAATGTTCAGCTCATTCAAATATTTTTGATCAATATAACACTTCAGATTCAATACTCTATCAACTTATTGTCCGTTAGTTATTACTCTCTATAGCTTGGTAACTATTTTGTAGCTTGGTTCTTATTAACCAGTATGATCAGAATGCATGAAAACTTCTCCACGTGATAATTCTGCAGTATCTTCTTCTTCCGGATCATTTCAATAATGAAATCAATGTCTCTCATATAGATGAGTAAATCATTTTCTTTTCCTCCATCAGATTTTGCTGCTTAATCATATTCATAGATTTTGCTGCTTTAAGCTTCCTCGGCTGATGTATTAGTAACATGTTTCAATCTGCTCCATTAAATCCTTTTGATTTATGTTAGTTGTCGATCTTCATAACAAACATTATCTATTACCTCAATTTCATACACTTTACAACTCATCACTTTATTAGCTAAAATGATCATTTAATTCCTTTCTTTTTTTCTCAGTTAACAAAGAAATGTGTCGGTGAACACAAGCTTGGTTAACACTGCACTTCGTCAGTGTATAATAAAATGCTTTATTTACCGACAACACTACTTTGTGTCTTTCGGCTCTATTCTTCATCATAGATGAATGCAACATAATAAAGTCTATTTCATCAAGTCATAGACTCATCAACAAGTTACTCAGTGTTTTCCTTATCCTCATCTATCATATACATCTTCCTCATGTAGATATTTCTATACTTCATCTCTTTCACCTTCCTTTAGATGTGTCGGTATAGTAACTTACAAGATAAGTATTGTCAAGCTAGTTGACATCAATGACAACATAATACTAACTTGATCATCTTGCTATTGGAAATTTGGCTAAGTTGATTGCATAGATGTTATCATTATGGAAACATATGATCCACATGAAGATCACACAAGTCAGAGAGCAAGTATGATAGAGTGCATTGCATATTTGTCTAAGTGTGAGACAGTATTTTTACCAGTATACCCAGACATAGTTTTTGTTTGTGATGTTGACTAGAGTGAGTTTAGTGCTTGCACACTTGAACATAGACTCTATGGTGACTAATGATGACCCATCTCAGAGTGCAAGTTAGTATGACATGTATGAAAGAATTTATGATAGTTTTATCGAAGACAGTGTGAAGTCGACAGGATAGTATATGAAGGTAGAATTGGTAAAGAGTTAAGGAATTATTTTGTTTATCAAAATAATGTCTTAACAATATAAAGGGATGACATCTTAAATTTTTACTCTTGTTTAAAGCTATTGGTATATATGTAAATGTATTTGTAATTGTAAAGAGTAGTAGTAATAGTTGTAATTGAAAAAGCAGCAAGTAATTGTAATAGCATGATGCGAAGTATATGAAGCATATGTAATAGCGATAGTGAAAGATCAATGAAGAGATATTAATGCAAGTAGTATAAGGTTATGTACCTTGACCTATTTTGTAAACATTGTATATTGTACATTACTTGTTTGGGCAGTGGGCTCAGCTGGTAAACACATTTTGCACTACCAACTCCTAACAGGGTTGAGGCTTCTAACAAGGCCTATAGTCCCTTAATCAGGACTAATACACTATATGTTTGTAATAGAATCATAATAGGGTCAACATCCTTAACAAGATACTTTTGATTAGTGGATCTTTGTGGGTACCATCCCCACCGGGGTTTTCCCTTGGCCAGGGTTTCCTAGAGAACAAATCATGTGTTATGAGTTCTTTAATTTTATTGCTATGCATGTTGTTTAGCTTCTTATGTTATGCATGTATAAATATAATCTGTTATATCCATAATTGGGCAAAAGATAAAGATTGTAGAATACTGATTCACCCCCCCTCTTAGTATTTCCTATTTCTAACAATTGGTATCAGAGCTTAGTTACTCAAAAAAGAATCATTCAAGGAAAGCCTAGTAGCTTGAGTAAGATCTCTATGGATATGGATCAACTACAAAAGAATCTTGAAGAAGCTCTTGAACAGATTGATATGCTTATTGATGAAAGAGACACTCTGAAAGGAAAATATGATGATGCAAAGAACCTCATTGAGAAATTGAAAAACAAATTAGAAGATCTGAGATCTGTGATCTGAAAAGAAATCTAAAGTTCTTATTGAAGATTGTGATGACAATTTGGAAAAAGAAAATGAGATCCTTAAGCATGAATTGAAGATAGAAAATTTGAAGCTTAGTTTGAAAGATGGAAATGGCAAGAATGAAGAAAATCTAAAATCTGAGAATGAAAGTCTAAAAAATAAAAATGAAGGACTGAAATCTAAACTTGGAAATGTAACATCTAAACTTGAGAAAGTCAATTTGTAATATGCTGAACTTGAGAAATAGAATAAGATTGTGAAAGGCAAATTGACTCAATCCAAGAAACAACTTGAAAGGCTATATTCAACTAGTGAGAAGATTGATACACAAGCATCTTTTCAAAAACCATTCTATGATAAGACTGGTCTTGGATTCAACACTCTTAAAGAAAATAATGAAAGCAAGGAACTAGATCTGAAAGTATCTGAAAGCTTAGATGAGAAGAAGTCTAATGAGATCAACAAATCTGAAGATATACCTAAAGAAGAAGAATCACCAAAGCAAGATGAATCATCCAAAGGTATGCAAAGAGAATTCAAAGGTAGATGTTTTTCTTGTAATACTATGGGTCATATGAAGAGAGATTGCATAGGTAAGCAATTTAAACCTCTTAATGGTTATTGTTATAACTGTCATAGATTTGGACATAGAGCTATTGAATGTAGGAAACCTAAATATATTGAGAATAATAATAATAGTAGAATGTTTAGGAATACTAACAATGCAGATTGTGTGTGTGAAAATTGTACCTGATCTGTAGACACAACACTTCAGTAAAACATTAGAGGTTAGCTATAATCAAAATCGTGCAAAATTGAAAGCTAAACTAACCAGGCAATTTACTGTCTTCTAATAGGTGCGAGATTGATGTTCTGAGATTGTAATCGAGATCAATGACCTAGACGACACCTAAATGAAGGATTTGAATGCAAAACTGATATGAATTGAATGCAATTAATCTATTTTTTTGGATTTTAGATGCAATGATATGATGAAAATTGATATGAATCTATGCTAATATGAAATTGATATGCTAAAATGATCTAACAATGATATGAAAATGAATCTAAATGAATGTAAAAACCAAATTGATCTCAAAATAGCCTTGATTTGCAATAACCTTTGATTCTTCGTCCTCTAATTCGACAGGGTGAGGATGCAAAAATATGAGATGCTTTGAGATGAGCTGAGGCTTGATTTTATAGAAATCCAGGACTTTGGAGGTGCATGGAAAAAAAAGCCATAAATCACTCAAATAACTCAGGTTGATTTTTGAGTTATTTTTAAATAAAGATAATTTAATTCACAAAAACATGCAAATCATGCAAAAATAGCTTTTTAACTCAAATTAGAAGTTTAGATCAATTTTAAAACTCAAAAATGATGTTGAGTTCCAAAAAGTCAATAACTTGCATTGATTTTCTAATTTGGAGTTTAACTGCTCTTTGATTGTACACATGGATAATTATGAATTAATAAATAAATAAAGTGATTTATTCTCAACTTAACTGATTTTGAAAAATAAAACAATTGATTTATGGGTTAATCAATCATTTAATCAAACTTTAATTCAAAAATAATATCATCAAATATGACAACTTGCTTTAATTAATTAAATAAGAATTTAATCAATTAATGATAGGAATTTTGATTTATTGTCAAATTTAAATAATAATAATTAGGAATAAATATAATTAAATTCAATTAAATAATTAAGTGGCAGAATTAAACTTAATTAATTAAATATGAAAATATTCAATTAATCAAACTTAGGATAAATGTGATTTATCACCAAATAATTATTAAATTAAAGATAATTATGATAAATAGGAATATTACTAGGAATATTCCCCGATGCATAATTTATGATAATCAATTAGGATTCAATGATGTGTCGATGTGCTTTGGGTTAGGACTTCTATGTCGATTTCGTTTGATTTGAGGATGTAGGAGGTTAATGAACATATAGCCCATTTTTGGAGTATTACATTTTGCCCCTCTTTGAATTATTGTGTGAAGCGCAGTGGTTCAAAGACAGTTTGTGTATGATAAAGATATGAAACTGATTCGAAAGATATGATGATTGAAAGATTTTAAGATATTAGGTCCTGAATGACAAAAGATAATGTTCACTGTAGCAGCAATGAACTGAGGATTGTGAAAAAAAGTGTCAAAATGCCTGATTCCAAACCTTATGATTGCGAAGAAGTGAGTGACCGGTTCTAGACTCAATTGTCTTAGCAGAACTAGTAGGTATCACATCCGAACCCTTCAGTTGCCGAAGAACCAAGGAAAGAACACTATGATCTGATGGTTGCAAAAACTAATACAATTTACAAGATTAGGAGAATACCAGATTGATATGGATCTTGATGAATCTGATATGCCCCAAGTGATGATAGATTTGCCCCGAGCGATGAGGACTTTTGATGAATCAACAACTAGACATGGTTGTTGTCTTGATTACTGAGGAAAGATATGATATCAATAAAGATATGATTACAGACTTTGAATGATGTGCAATATCATGCCCCCTTCGGGATTAAAATTGAAATCTGACAAGAAAAGTCAGCGTTGAATGGTTTAGAAGCATGTTAATTAATTTGAGAAGTGGTTATACACATTTGAGAATGCATTCTGCATCGTTTAGAGGTCCTGAAGACTGAGTTTGACTAGGTTAAACCATGAGTTGACCATGGTTGACCAAGTTGAAATTTTGATAGTTTGATGTCAGATAATTAGTTAAGTTGAAAAATGGATGTCTACTATGATTGAAGGTTGATTATGCAAGCAGTAGACCATCCTGGGCCCAAAATGTTAAATTGCAATTTTGACATATTAAACAATCTTAGATTTTGATTTTGATCCCAAAAATGGATTCAGAACATCGAAATTAGCCAGGGGTGCAATCTTCATGAAAAACAGAGCACTTTTGAAAATTAGGTCAAATGCTATATAAAGGCCCGAAGGGTCAATTTCAATTCATTTCAACCTTTTGACTTTGGAGATTTTGTGGAGCTCTCTAAGCAAGAAAATGGTAGAACAGCAAGATCTGAAGGTTCCTATGAGTTTGCATTGATTTGAGCACAGCTAGAGATACTAGAGACCCCGACAATATTGACATCTGGTAGGTGGACCTTTGTGCCCCTCTGAAAATGCAAATTTTTCATGTTTTATAGCATTTTAAATTTTTTTTCGTACGTGTTTTTCTTTTTGAATTTTGCATGTGTGAAAACTCATATGAGTCCCAACCTAGACTCATACGACACTTCATTTGAAACCCCTTTGTCATTTCAAGTCCACCCAAGTGTCGTATGAAGGGGACCCGTCTATCGTATGACATTTCATTGGGTCCTTGAAAACTCATATGACAACCTGCGCAGTGTTGTATGACCATGGATTATCGTTTGGGCTTCTGTGGAATGTCGTACGACTTTCGGAGCCAATCTGGAATGTCATTTGAGAGACAGTGAGCCTAAAATATATATTTAGGTCAAAAATTTGATTTTTCAAATAATTTTGCCAGATTGCTGATCCTTTGACCCACCTTCTGAAATATTGAACTGTTCCATTTTTGTACTATTAGCCTGATTTTGAACTCAATATATGATAAAACACCCTATTTCTATATGATTTAGGTCACATATCCAGACGTCCATGTTTGTCATTCTTACTCGGCAACATAGAGACTATGCGTCTCGCTTCCTGACCCTATGAGGGTTCATCTAGTTGCATGTGGTTTTGAGCATCTCATTCATTTACCCGATATTAGGGTAAATCATGGCCTATTGAATGCGTTGATAGAGAGATTTCACTTAGAGACTCAGACCTTTCATTTACCAACTGGAGAGATGACTCTGACTCTAGAGGATATTTATAGGATACTACACATTCCATTCCATAGCAGTCGACATCTTGAGTATGTGAGTTCCGTCCAGACTAGTCTTCATGCCTTCAGGTGTCTGTTTGGTGATGATACACAATTGACGGGGTCCATTTCCTAGGAGACCCTTGTACAGAGATATGGTCAGATGCACTATTTAGAGTGCATTATTGCTGGGATGATTAGGGAGCTCATCATGCTAGACCATTAGTAGAATGGATTTTTGATGGGATGGGAGCTGATGGTAGCACTTCTTATGGCCACTCCCACTAAGCTTGCCTAGGGTCAATGTCTGTTGGCCCACATGTTTTTAGAGATCCATGTGGTCATGTATCAGGATTGCAAGAGCTTTACTTCTGGAGCTCTTGTATTACAGATATGGGCATGGGAGCATATCCCAGTGTTGAGACCGGTTTTCTAGACACAGCGGCAGCTACATGAGCCAGTGATATATACGTATGTAGGTTATGTTACACAAGTCCGCATGGGTCATAATGAGTACTTTTGATGATGCTTAGATGATATGACATTTGTGCATTGGAGACCCTACTTGCAGATAGAGGCTTGGCCCACTGCGAGGAAGCAGTATAGTTTTCTTTTTCAGAGTCGGGTTCTTATTGGCCGGTCTCCCACCATGTTGGAGAGATTCTTGATTACCAAAGCGTGGCATCAGTATGGACACAGAAAGGATGCTCCATAGGAGTATACTACATATGCACACATTGTTTGTGAGATTGGCCTTGGATGGACAACGCGACTTACATATTCTTTATGCTCAGATGAGTACAACTACATCATAGGGTGAGACTAGGATTACTGTCCACAAGTTGTTGATGCAGGGGTTACAGATGGATACATTTCATGGCTTGTAGATCACCCCATTTATAGATTCTCAGATCCCAC
Organism: Chamaecyparis obtusa; assembly: GCA_027943335.1. Classification (NCBI taxonomy): domain Eukaryota; kingdom Viridiplantae; phylum Streptophyta; class Pinopsida; order Cupressales; family Cupressaceae; genus Chamaecyparis; species Chamaecyparis obtusa. Next base: position 628,409 of record BSBK01000029.1, read on the forward strand.
TGAGTTGATACCCTCCATGGAGGAGGCGATGGATGTTACAGGTGCTCCTGTGCGACAGGGCCCGAGACCTCAGGTAGTGCATCCAACACCTCCTAGATAGAGAGTGATGACTCCACTTCAGAGACCATCAGGACACATGAGGCCCCCTCATCCTTCTACTTCTACAATAGGTACATCCATAGGTTCATAGAGATGGAGTAGGGGGGAGAGGGGTACTCTGGGCAGTGTTGGTTCTACAGATGAGGTTTTAGCAGCTGAGCAGTTTGTGGGTTGCGATGGAGATCCCTCGCAAGTAGATACCACTTTTGATCTAGGAGCTGAGGTTAGATGTTGTAAGGTGCACAAAGAAGATACCACTAGTCAGCAGCTAGAGCAGCCATAGGACATAGAGATGCCAGCAGCTAAGGTTGATCCTACCTCATCAGAGATGATCAGACATCTCAGAGCTCAGGTCTAGGACCTAAAGGTACAGAGTGCTAGGTGGGAGGAGAGGTATCAAGAGGTAGATAGGCAGTGCACTAAGCTTCATGTAGAGTTTCACTCAGAGGTTTAGAGATTACAGATAGAGGTGACCCATCATACCTCACAGGCTTCATATTATGTGTCTGTATACTATGTCGTTGTCCCTACTACGCAAAGAGTAACTACATATTTAGAGTACATGGCCGCCTTAGAGGGAGCTAGGGCACTGAGAGTAGAGGCCATACCAGATGCACCACCACCTCCTCCACTAGATACCAAGGAGCATGCCGATAGTTGATTCCTATGCTTATGTTTTGATATACTCTCTTCTTTTTTATCACTGATATACTATTCTAACTCTGATAGCTCTCCGGAGCTCATTCTTTTGTACATTATGCCAGTAGTGCACCCCTAACTCATTTTGAGTTTATGATATATATGAGATCAATGTTTTTGGTTGTGACTTCATCTGTACTTGTCATGTTTTGGATTTATGATGATATCACGCTATGCTTATGCTATGAGTAGTGTAGAATGTATGTATGGATCAATGCAATGCAATGATTTCTTTCATATGTATGGATGTTATGCGAATGTAATTGTTTATGAAAAGATGTATGTATGATTTATGCTTATGCAATGGATGTAATGTAATACAACAAATGATAATGATATGAGATGTAAATGTAGTGATACACATGATATGTTTTTGTAGGTTGATGAAGACAAGTACTCAGTCTTATGTCAAAAGGATGTTTTTCCCAGGAGGGTTACTGCTTGTAGTTTGATGAAGAGACCTTCAAGTGAGACTCAGCTCTTGGTAGATGTGAAGAATTTATATGAAGATTTGTTTAAGCTTTTGAAGTGTTTCCAAATAGTTGTGAGATCATACAAACATGCAAAATGCAAAGAGACATGCAAAATGAAATGCAACCTAAGACCTAGGACCTAGTCACTGATCATGTGTTGATTTGTTATCATCATTGAACTTTTAGGTAACTGGACAAATCAATACAATGCCCACTAGCTATGAAACCATAGACATGAATATCAATTTGTATGTGCAAGAATCAATACAACACCCACTGGTCAACAACCATGGATATATGAATATTGATTTTATTTTTGGAATGTTGGATTAGATATAAGCACCAAGGCACAAATGCCAAGATGACCTGAATATCATGTCCATTTTGATATAGTAATTTGTATAAGCATCAAAACATAAACATCATGATGACCTGAATATGCCTTGCATTGCAAACACATCAAATAGTCAAGAGATCATTCTAAATCCAATGTGAATTACCCATAGTGACCCTTTATCATTCACATCCTTAGGCAAGATTGCATTTCACAATAGGAGAAAGAACTCACTCAAAAAGACAATAGTTAGATCAAAATTCCTTGAATTTTCTAGGTATCAATGGTCGAGGTACGCATGGCCATCCAATTAGAGATAGAGGCTCTTATAGACAGACACCATTTCAATCTGGAATTTCCAAAGTTTTTAGATTTTCACATATAAGCAAAAGACAAAGAAAAGATTATGCCCCTAGTCATCACTCTCTAAATCCTATAAAGGACATCATCGAAGAGCTCAAAGGGACACAATATGCAAAAATCTCAATGTGAATCAGTAAGCATACAAGGAGATAAAAGCATGTAAAAAAAAGCATAGATTGTTTTCAGTTTGTTGTTTGATGTTTGATTACATTGTTGTAGATGCAAAATCCTTTCTGGAGGCAAGATAGAATGACTGACTCACATGAAGCTTCAAAGGACTCTTACTGGATATGATACGTCTAAGATATACTGGAGGCCATGGGATATAACATTGATTGCCCCCAAGTGTTAAGCATTGATAGGATACATACGCTTGAGCTGAGTGGTGTACAGACTGACTTATTGAAAACTGGAAATACAAAAACAAGCCCGTTTGCCGAGTTTTCACCATCTTGGCAGAGATTCTATTTTTGCTACCAAGGTGCCTGTTTCCAGGTTTTCACCAAGGCACTTTTTCTTTTTCTCATTTTTTTATATTTTTCATTTTTTAATTTTTTTTAATTTTTAATATTTTCTGATTTTTTTGTGAATCATCAAGGCACCTATTGCTAGGTTTTCACCAAGATGTTCATTTTTTTAGGACTTTTTCCAATTTTGAAGATTTTTTTCAGGACATTTTACCATACACTGAATGCCTTAGGCATAGAATTTCTTCAAATGGAGAATGTTGATTGGTTCTCGGAGTTGTTCTCCTTTAGTCGTTAAGAGTTGATAGGTGCCAGAGCCAAAAGTAGCAGTGATGACCAAGGGACCCAGCTAGTTGGGTTTGAACTTCCCCTTGCATTCTCGATGTGATTGATTTTTAGGATTCTCTTTCAAGACTAGATCACCAACCTAAAATTCTCTATGTTTGACTTTCTTATTGTAGCCTCTAGACATTCTCTTCTGATATACTCTGAGATGATCATACGCTGCTTGTCTGCACTCATCTAGTAGTTCAAGTTCTTGCAACCTAGACACTTTGTAGTCATCATCAGTTACTAGACCATGCATTCTAATTCAGAGTGATGGGATTTCAACCTCAATAGGCAGTACCACTTTAGACCCATAAACTAAAGTGAAAGGTGTAGCCCCAGTAGGTGTTTTGATACTCGTTCTGTAGGCCCATAGAGCTGGATTAATCATGAGATGCCAGTCTCTGCCGGTTTTGTTTACTGTTCTATGCAAGATCTTCAATAGATTTTTGTTAGAGGCCTCAGCTTGTCCATTCCCTTGAGGATAGTAGATAGAAGACCAATGTTGGGTGATCTTGAATTTGGCACATAGATCATCTAGGTCTTTATTCCTAAATTTCCCACCATTATCTATGATTATGGAATGAGGGATCCCATAACTGCATATGATATAGTTCAAGATGAACATTGATATCTGCTTTCTAGTTGCTTGTGTCAAAGGGACCGCTTCTACCCATTTTGTAAAATAATCTATGGCTATGATTATATGGGTATGTCCGTTAGAAGAATGAGGATGAATCATCCTGATAAGATCAAATGCCCATTGATGGAAAGGCCATTGTGTAGTAAAAGGGATTAGATCCCTCCCTAGGGCATGAATTAAGTTGCCATGTACTTGACACTTTTGACAATTCTTAGCAAATTTGATAGACTCTTTCTCCATTTCAGGCCAATAGTACCCAGCCCTAATAAGTTTTCAAGCTAGTGTTAAACCATTCGAGTGTGACCCAAAAATACCATCATGGACTTCCTCTAATGCACATTGAGACTCTTCCCATTCTAAACATCTAAGTAGCGTACCATCTAGACCTCGTTTGTATAGATCATGACCAATGATGACATATCAGGAGGCATAATGGATAAGGTATCTCTTTTCATGGCGGTTGAAGGTATCAAGAATGATTTGGTCTTGGATATAGGAAAAGAGGTCTTTGCTAGATGAATCATGACCTACAATAGTGCAGATCATGCAGGTTTTAGGGGAATCATATGCAGGATAAGATAGTGCTTCCACTAGGAACTCGTAGCGTAGCTCATGTTCAGGCTGCTGTAATAAAGTAGATAGTGTTGCCATTGTATCAACAGCCTTGTTCTCCATTCTAGGAATTTGGTCAAATGTGATAGATATGAAATATTTCTTAAGATCATCTACCATTCTCTTGTAAGGAATGAGCTTTTCATCTTTAGTTTGGTACACATCATTGACTTGATGAATAACAAGTTGAGAGTCTCCATGAATGTGTAGCTCTGTTACTCTCCATTCAATTGCTATTTTCATACCATTCAAAAGGGCTTCATATTCTACAATATTGTTTGTGTAGGGGAACTTTAGTTTGAATTATTTTGGGATGGAGTATCCTTGAGGAGTTATGAACAATATGCCTGCTCTAGATCCATTCTGTGTATAGGAGCCATCAAAGAACAATTGCCATTGTCTAGAAGATAGGTGCATAATAGAGGAGTCTAGAAATTCCATTTGCATTGGTGTGTCATCAAACATGGGTGCATCTGCTAGTTGATCAGCAATAACTTGACCTTTTATAGCTTTTCTTTCAACATATTCAATGTCAAATTCGCTTATAAGCATGACCCATTTAGCCAGTCTACCTGTGAGGGCAGCCTTGCTGAGTAGGTATTTTAGTGGATCAATTTTTGCTACTAGATGCATGGTATGAGCTAACATATAGTGTCTCAGTTTCTATGATGCAAAGATCATAGCGAGACAAGCTTTCTCAATCATAGAATAGTTCTTTTCATACGCCACCAATGTTCTGCTTATATAATAAATGGCTCTTTCCTTTTTGTCTTCATCATGTTGCACTAGCAATGCCCCCAGTGATGTTGCTGTTGTAGAGACATATAAGATCAATGGCTTCCCATGAATAGGAGGCATCAAGATAGGTGGATTTGATAGATACTTCTTGATATGGTTAAATTTGTTCTCACATTCTTCATTCCATGCAAAGGTCACACCTTTATGTAATGTTTTTGTAAAAGGCTATGATATGTCTGCTAGCTGTGATATGAATCTTCTGATAGATTAAACTCTTCCTTGCAATGTCCTCATTTGACTAATATTTGTGGGAGGTTTCATCTCTATTGTATCCTTGACTTTAGCCAGATGAATTTCAATGCCCTTCTTTGAAACTATGTATCCTAAGAGCTTTCCAAAAGTGACACCAAAAGCACACTTCTTAGGATTTAGTCAAAGACTAAACTTTTCCATTCTATCTAGGATCATGCTCAAGTCCTTTAGATGTTTAGTTTTGATCATAGATTTTGCTAAAGTATCATCAACATAATCTTCCATAGTTCGATGCATCATGTCGTGGAAAATAGATGTCATTGCTCTTTGATATGTAGCACCAGCATTTTTAAGCCCAAATGGCATGACATTCCAACAGAAGGTGCCCCATGCACATGTGAAAGTAGTTTTCTCTTGGTCCTCTAGAGCAATTTTTATTTGGTTATATCTAGAGAAACCATCAATTAAGGAATACATCTTGAAACCCACAGTCATGTCCACTATCATATCAATGTTAGGCAATGGAAAATCATCCTTAGGGCATGCTCTATTCACATCTCTAAAGTCTGTGCACACTCTGATTGAGCCATCTAGTTTAGAAATAGGTACAATATTATAGATCCACTCTGCATAGTCAATAACTTGGATGAATCCGGTGTTTAGGAGCTTCTCTAATTCAGATTTTACCAAGAGTGCAACATGAGGATGCATCTTTCTTAATTTTTTGACAGGTTTGACATTTGGAGCAATAGATAAATGATGCATTAAAAGATTAGGATCCAATCCTAGCATATCTGAATATTTCCATGCAAAGTTGATCTTCTTCTTTGTTAGGAATGTAGTAAATTTTTGTTTCTCTTCTTCTGATAATGATTGTACGACATGTACCAATTGTGGTTCCTCTATTGTACCCAAATTGATGGATTGGGTGGGCTCAATTAGAACTGGAGATCTATCCTATAAATGACTCGAAAGGACATCAAATATCTCATCCTTAGGCACCTCAGAGAGGTTTTCACTTTGGATACATCTTTTATTTTTACTTTTGTAGGTTTTGAGACTGCCACAAAGTGGTTTTCACCCTCAGAACTCTTTTTCTTTTTCTTTTTATTCTTGTTTTTCTGACTAAGATATTTGATGTCCGACTCGGTCATGTTGACGCTCGGTTCACTGATGGAAGTCCTCATAGGCTCAACTGCATTGAGGTAGCAAGCAAGGGCATAGTCATTCGGGAAGGTATAAATACCATGGCTCAGATTTGTGGAGGTTTGATCAATAAGTTCTGGATATTGGATAGTCAAAGTAGGGAAAGATTGGGAGATAGTGTTTACGGATATGGATCTATCATCATTGGTCCTAACCTGATGCTCAAGTTCAAAGGTGATATTAAAACTTAAGACATTCAATTTGTGAATAGGATCAATGTCATCATGGGAGTTCAATTCAGTGATAGGTGGATCAGACTTGATAGGTTCATCATTTCACTCTAGACTTACATTGAGATTAGGTGCATATTGGTGAATAATATCAACATGTTTCTCTATAATAAGCTCATCTTCATCTAGTTCTAGAATGGCTCCCCATTCATAGTCATTTGATTCAGCTTCTGATTCAAGATCTCTAGGAAATCTTAGAACATGAGTAAAGTCGGGGTGAATACCCCAAGAAGGGTTACCCTCAGATTCTGATTTGAATTCATACTCATGGGAATCTATTTCAGAATCACTACCACCTCCCTCTTCTTGATTGTTTTCGAGATTAGCTAGTTCTTGTGTTGCAACTATCTCTTGGTTGATAGTAGGTTCTTGTGTTTCTACTACATTAATTCTTTTGATTAGTTCATCTTTATCATCAAGAAGGTCTTTGATTTCCTTAGGTAATTTTTCATAGGGGATGAGTTCTGAGCTATCTGAATCACAATTTGATGATTATATTTGTTCTTTCTTAAGAAGAGGTTCTCCTGGTGCGATCTTCTCTATGACATGAGAGAAATTACCTTTGAGGTGATAGGGTTTCTTCTTAAAGCCTAAGCCAACTTTATCTTTATTTTCTCTACTAGTATGTGGGAGAGGTGCCTCAAGACCTTTTCCTCTGATTCCTAGAGGTCCTTTACCTAAATATCCCATCTTAGCTATTAATTTATCTCCTGGACCATACAACTTAGAAGGGAGTTTGGATATTGTAGAGTCACTAGGTTGAACAACTTGAGATTTAGGTTCGTCTTTGTATAGCCATGATAGCACAACTTCATCCTCTTCAAATTCTTTCTTGGATACTTGTTCTGCTACAAAATTCTTTTTATATGCTTCCAGAGGTTCTTTAGAGTTTGGTTTGGATTGTTTCAAAGATTGCCCATAAGACTTAGGCGAGATAGGGAGAGATGTCAAAGATAAGACTGGCTTGATAGTATATTCTCCCATACTATTTTCTTTGATATTAACCTCTTTTGCAAGATCTTCCATTTTAGATGTGGATGCTTCTTTAGTTGGTTCAATGGAAGATTCTCTGTTATTAGGTACAAGCTTATCTGCACTTTCCTTCAAGGTGTTGCAAGTTGTATTCAGATTTGTGGGGATAGTAACCTCTACTCCTTCATAAGGAAACTTCAAACATTGATGGTATGTAGAAGGAATAGCTTGCATTTCATGTATCCATGGTCTCCCTAGAAGGACGTTGTAGGCTAAAGGTAGATCAAGCATTTGACAGATGGTATCTTTGATAACTGGACCCACTCTGATAGGTAAGATAATGGTACCTTTAGAAGATCTTTCTTGTTTATCATAGGCTTTGATAGTTATTTTCTTTCTTGGATCAATAGCCAATTCTGAAAATCCCAATTGTGTGATCAAGCTGTAAGAACAAATGTTTAGGCCAGCACCCCCATCTATCAACACACGTTTGAATCTATGGTTCTGGATCAAGACTTCTATATGCAAAGGCTGATTATGTGGGTGACTCAAGGAGTTGTCATCTTCCTCTAAAAAGGAGATATATTGCAGAGATGTAAGATGTCCAACCATAGTCTGGAACCTATCTAAATCAAGGTCATCAGGAACATTGGAACCGAGCAAAGCTTTATCGAGAATGGCTCTATGAGCTGGAGATATTCAAAGAAACTCAAACATGGAGATTTTTGCATTAGTGTGTTGGAGTTATTGGACAATGCTATAAGATGTATGCCTTATATCCTTTGGATTGGAAGATTTGGAATTAGCCTTCTATTTAGAAGCAAATGAAAGGTTGAAGGGCACCTTAGGGACATTTGATGAATCTGGGATTTGTCCTTTCAAATGCATTTGAGCTTGTGATTGAGTAACTATGTTAGCTGAGGAATGATCTCTATCTCTTCATACAATTTTGATGACATTACAACTTTCAGAGAGACATGGTTCAACCATATTGATGACAACATTATTTCCCAGGTAGGCATAGTTGACTTTTGCCCCCATAGTAGGCTGAGAAGTTGAAACTTCTTGACCATGTTTCATAAATGGTTTTGTGAATGCTATATGATCATTATTTCTCTGGGGATTGTCAATTGTGGTGTCTCCACTATCAATCAGATCTTGGATGGTATGCTTCAAGTGGTAGCAATTATTAGTTTTGTGACCTTTACTCCGATGGAAATCATAGAATTTGTTTCCTCTCCACCATTTTGGTTTGGGGTCCTGATCATTTGGTCGGATTGGTGGTAAAGAGATGATGTTATTAGCCAGTAGAGTTTTTATAGCTAATTCTAAAGACTCTCCTAGAGGAGTAAACTTTTGATGTTTATCCCATCTTTTGTATTCTAGCTTCTTTTGAGATGGTTCAGAAGAATTTTGCTCTGAAGCTTTAATGGCTTGAGTGCCAAGAGTGAGATTGTAGACTAGTGCCTTTGATGGGGCACAAATAGTGTCAACAACACCATCTATGATGATGCCTTTGTTCTTGTTCCAATTTTTGTTCTTGTCTTTAGAACTGGATCCTAATTCGTACTTGTCTTTTTGAAGTGTGATTTCTCCTTTTTTTACAAGCACTTTTTTGATTTTGATAGCATTATCCACCATCTTATCAAAAGATGTATGATCTTGCATTTGTAGAGGATAATTGATTTTTGGAACAAGGTTGTTGATGAAGATTTCTAATTTTTCTATTTTTGGAATAGGTCTGGCATATAGAGAGAACTTCTTCCTCCATCTCTTGAGAAATGTTAGGAATGGTTCCCCTAGATATTGCTTGAGATTATAGATATCACTCATGGTAACTAGATGTTGAATATTGTAGGAGTAAAACAATTTGATCAACTCCTCAAAAGTTTTGATAGTAGAAGGCAGTCTAGAGAACCAATGGATGGCTGCTCCCCCTAGAGATCGAGGGAAGAGACGCATCAGATAGGTTGGTTCGTGCATGAACTCCATTGATTGTGTATAGAATTCTCTAACATGATCTTGAGGATCTGAGTGTCCATCATATTTATCATACTTCAGCATCTCCACTCTTTTTGGAAATGGTGGCATGTACAAGTCTTTATCAAATGGAAAAGGACATAGAGCCTCCATGGAGAACTCTTTAGGTTCCTTCTCTTTCTTGAGATTGTTAAGTTCAACTTGTATAGCATGCATTTGTTTCATCATAGCCGTGAGTGGATTCTCTTCCTCATGTGTAATGATGTCTTCAACATTAAAGTTGGGAGGAAGTTTAGCTCCTTGATGAGCTAATTGTAAAAAGTATGCTTCTCTATCTTCTTTCAAGAAATGCTTCATCATTCGTTTGAAGTTATCATCATTTTGATATTGAGCAATTTCTTTAGGTGTGGGTTCTTGATTTGCACCATGTTGAGATTGAGCTCTTCGAGAGCCAAAATTTGTCCCTACTTGAGACATGGTAGGGGTTTGTGGACTCCCTTGATTAGATTGACGAGGGGTATGTTGAGTACCTCCATGAGTTGATGGAGGAGGTATGTAACCAGATTTCAATCGATAGTTGCCAAGACCGTCATCCTTGTAAAGACCAGAATTGATGAGTTGCTCAAGAGTTGGAGTTTGGAGAGTGGTGATAGATTTCTTGTGAGAGGAAGCTCTAGTCTCCACCATTAACCTCAAGTGAAACAAAAGAATAAGATCCAGACAACCGAAGAATGAATTGAATCAAGATGATCAGATGATGCAACCTTGTCAAGGTTTGATTGATTTGAAGATTTGATTAGATGTGGATGAAGGATATTGTGCCCTGGATGTATGGGTAGGTTCCCAAAAGATAGCAGACAAGATATCACAACACTCAGTCATTTTGATGATTGATTGAAGATTGATAGTTATGACAAGGTTTTGACACGAGATGATAAAGACTCAAATTGATTAAATAGAAGGCTGAATCAGATTCAAAAGGCCACTTTAGGAAAATGATTGGATTCTCAATAGCTACTACTCTGTTCCTGACATAGTGATTTGATGGACAGATTCTAGAAATAGGTTGAAAAAGCTAAATATCTGGCAATTCTGACAATTTTTTGACAACTCTCAAAAATTTCTCAAATGACACTCTACAAACTCGTACGAAAATGGGTATATTATGAAATGACAGTTGTAAAACTCGTACAATAGTTGCAAAACTTGTACAACAAAGGGTAACCAACGAAATGACAATTGAAAATTTCATACGACAGTTGCAAGATTTTGACTTTGAGAATTTGCTGGCATGAAAACTCATACAACACTGGGTACTCAATCATACAACAGATGGGCTGTAATGAAACGACACTTTGAGAAAACTCATATGACTTTCTGACCTCCTGAGATGACTTTTGACTCCAGAAAAGAAATTTACTTCAGATTTTGCAAATTTTGAGTTTTCAGATTCGGATTGTTTGTAAATTTCAATGTCCAAATTTGAGAATTGTAACAGATTTTTTCATTTTCAATAACTAGATAGATAAACAAGCACACAAAATAGCAAGCAAGTGATTTCAGGCATGTCTGAAAACAATGAACAAGGGCAAAAGAAACCTTGTTCATGAACAATCAAGTGACTTATTCATTCTAATCCTCAAAAGCACTAATTGTGTATGTTCCAAAAATGTTTTGCAATGACGCACATATACCCTAGAAAATAAAAATTTGGCCTCGCTAGGGTTTTTAGTAATGGTTTGACTCTGCAACTTTTATGATCCAAAGGGGTGAACTCCAATCTTGGTGCACCAGGGTTTTGACGCAGTCTAAGAACTTAATCTTTAGGAGCTGCTAAGGAGATCTAACAACCCAACAATGAACCATACCTATGGAGCTTTCTTCCACAAGGACATTTATATAGCGGCTGTCACTACCATAACAAAAATGGCTATTACTGCTTGAGGTTCTGTCAATGTAGTTACCCTATGAAGGGATTGTCCACTACGGTTAACCCTCTCTAAAGATGACTCATAATAGTATACCATAAGGGGACTTGGCTATCCAAGGTTTTTGATGCTTTTTCACTTTTAACCCAAACAAAGCAGGTAGATAAATCTGACACGCTAAGATGAAGATTATCTCACCAAGGTCTATGATATCAACCCCATGTGATCTATCAACCCCTTCAGAGAGAGAATGTATCGATCAATAAGGGAAGATGCACTAACCAATTTTGATTCACCAAACCTCGTGATGTCAACCCCACGTGATCTATCAACCTCTCCTGGGAGAGAATGTATCGATCAATAAGAGAAGATGCACTAACCAAGTTGAATGTGAAATGCACTAAGTATCCTCCCTACCTACAAGGATTCTGTCATCAAGAAGGATTTCACTGGGAATCCAATCTCTCAAGAATCATGAATAGTGTTCATAGGGCCTAATTAGTATGTTTTCACAGATATATTTTTGAAAGAAAATCTACCGAAAGTACTCAAAAGAAGAAAAAGGAACACTTAACACTTAAAGAGAATATGAGCTGAGTCCACAAGGTGGAACAATTAACCCCTCACACAAGCTAAAAATGAGTCCTCAACTTAGAAAACAAGTGAGTTCCCAAAAGCACAAAAAGGGTTTCCTGGTGGAACAATTAACGCTTCTTTCCTGTAGACCCCTCCCCTTTAATGTGGCGCTGATATTGCAACCATGGGGTGAAAATGAGGGGCCGACGGATTTAGCAAGTCCATTAACCCAAGATAGCAATCTAGATCAATCACCAATAATCTAAGACTGCAAATAAATACCTAAGGTGTCACAACCTAGTATCAATTATGCAAGTGTGTAAAACAAAAGCATGAAAAGAAGCACTCAAGCTAGACACATGAGAGATTTATTTTAGGATCCAAATTGAAATGTTATCAGATTAAGGAGAATACCTAGAATCCTCGCAACGTGCTTAGTAGATGTTTACCTATTTTTAGCAATTCTTGCACTTTTTTCCAATCAAACCAAGCAGGAGTCAATAAAAAATAGAGAATTTCAATTGTTAAGATTAGCCGTTAGTCAAAATCTAAAAACCAAATATGACAAACTGCCCTGAAAAATGAAACGATAGTTGAAACCTGATACTGAAACTCGTACGACAGTGGGTCTATTACCAGATGACAGTCTGAAACTCGTACGACAGTGGGTCTGTTACTAGATGATAGTCCGAAAACTTGTACGAGAGTGGGTCTGTTACCAGACAACACTCTGGAAACTCGTACGACACTGGGTGTATGATGAAACGATACTTGAACTTCCAAATGATAGTGTGTATAGCCTGGCATGATTCTCGATCTGACAGACTATCGTACGACAGTGGTTTTAGTGTGAAATGACTTTTATCAGAAACTCGTACGAAGATTGCACAGACAAAAAATAAAAATTGTATTTTTGCACATAAATCGAGGAGAAAAAGATAGAAATTGATAGAATTGAATTGGAAACCTGTTTCAGGGCCCCACAATGGGTGCCAGAAATGTGTGTGAAAATTGTACCTGATCTGTAGACACAACACTTTAGTAAAACATTAGAGGTTATCTATAATCAAAATCATGCAAAATTGAAAGCTAAACTAGCCAGGCAATTTACTGTCTTCTAATAGGTGTGAGATTGATGTTCTCAGATTGTAATCAAGATCAGTGACCTAGATGACACCTAAATGAAGGACTTGAATGCAAAACTGATATGAATTGAATGCATCTATTTTTTTGGATTTTAGATGCAATGATATGATGAAAACTGATATGAATCTATGCTAATATGAAATTGATATGCTAAAATGATCTAACAATGATATGAAAATGAATCTAAATGAATGTAAAAACCAAATTGATCTCACAATAGCCTTGATTCACAATAAGCTTTGATTCTTCGTCCTCCAATTTGACAGTGCGAGGATGCAAAAATATGAGATGCTTTGAGATGAGCTGAGGCTTGATTTTATAGAAATCCAGAGCTTTGGAGGTGCATGGGAAAAGAAGCCATAAATCACTCAAATAACTCAGGTTGATTTTTGAGTTATTTTTAAATAAAGATAATTTAATTCACAAAAATATGCAAATCATGCAAAAATAGCTTTTTAACTCAAATTAGAAGTTTAGATCAATTTTAAAACTCAAAAATGATGTTGAGTTCCAAAAAGTCAATAACTTGCATTGATTTTCTGATTTGGAGTTGAACTGCTCTTTGATTGTGCACATGGATAATTATGAATTAATAAATAAATAAAGTGATTTATTCTCAACTTAACTGATTTTGAAAAATAAAACAATTGATTTATGGGTTAATCAATCATTTAATCAAACTTTAATTCAAAAATAATATCATGAAATATGACAAATTACTTTAATTAATTAAATAAGAATTTAATCAATTAATGATAGGAATTTTGATTTATTGTCAAATTTAAATAATAATAATTAGGAATAAATATAATTAAATTCAATTAAATAATTAAGTGGTAGAATTAAACTTAATTAATTAAATATGAAAATATTCAACTAATCAAACTTAGGATAAATGTGATTTATCGCCAAATAATTATTCAATTAAAGATAATTATGATAAATAGGAATATTACTAGGAATATTCCCCAATGCAGAATTTATGATAATCAATTAGGATTCGATGATGTGCCGATGTGCCTTGGGTTAGGACTTCTATGTCAATTTCGTTCAATTTGAGGATGTAGGAGGTTAATGAACATATAGCCCATTTTTGGGGTATTACACATATAAGAAACCTACTGAAGATATGAATAGAAGAAATGGAGTAATATGTTATAGATGCAACAAGGTTGGACACATTGCTAGAAATTGCAGATCATAGATTAATCCACCTGGACCAAGATATGGAAGCAATGTAATTGTTTTTCAGTTATGCAACAAGATTGGACATACAACAAGGTTTTGCAGAATGAACAATGGAGTTTTTCATCCTAACCCTAACCCTAGAAATCATGAAAGAAGGAATGAAGATGCAAGTAATAGACAGAAAGGTTTCTGTAGCAATATAGATGAAGTAAAGTTTGTTGAAAGCATAGATCAAGGAGATATATTCAACATTGAAGGCAATCAGAAAGGTGAAGTATCAAGTGGTAAGAATGAATCCATACCTGACCTTGCTCAAAGCACTTAATTTATAAAAATTATAGTAGATTAGGAACTTAGATTAGTGTAGAAGTAGATTTATGATGAATTAAGTTTTGCACAGTTAATGGAAGGTAGTTTATGATATTCTAATGCTATGGTTAAGAGCGCAAAGAAAAATATTATGTTTTGCAAGATCACAAAAAGTTTTAAGTTTTGCAGGATAACAGAAACAACTTTTTGGAAAGAAGTGGCAAAAGAATTGAATGCGATGTCAGAACTAAGTGAGATTGAAGTAATAAAATGTTATGATCGATATTATTTGATCATCAAAGTGAACACAAGTGTTAAAGAGATTAGGAAGTAGTGATTGGAAGCTTTTTGCAATGATTTAGTGAAGGATTTGAGCGCCGAATCTACGCAAGCCCTAAATTCATGAAATCGAGGTATTTTACTTGACAGATATGTGAATTAGTAAAAGGAATATGAAGTAATCATGGATGTATATTTAATTCACAATATCAAAGATATAAATAGACCTAGAATGAAGAGGGAACCAGTTGAACCTCTGGAAGAAGACCCTAAGTTAGCTTTATCATCCATACCAGGTGGAGTTTTGCATTTAGAGAATGTAAGAAGTTATTTGGAATGCAAGTTAGAAACCATCAGTGATAGCAATTTTACAAGTGAGTATGAGAAGATTTACAACTAGGACATGTCATTGAAACAAGGATATGATCATTTGAAAGACAATGAGATTGTTAAGTATGCATTGCAGTATGAGTTTGATAATGAAGAATGCACTAAGATAATCCTTAGCAAAATTCATAATGGGAAGTTTTGGCTAGAAGATAGAGTAATAGACATTACAGTTGATTTGATTCATGAAGTCACTAGACTATCTAAATATGGAGCTATTCCTTTAAATGAGAAGAACATGAGAAAGATAGTCATTGATAACACTAATTCATCCTACAATGGCAGAGGAATTTTAATTAGTAAGGTCCAACAACTTGATGTTAGATACCTTTGCAAGATCCTAACAAAAAAGTTTTGTGCAAATTCAAGAGAGGATGACATGGTAGCTGGAATGGTACACATAGCTTATTTGATGTGTGTTGACAAAGTCCCAGTTGATATGTGTGAAATTATGAGAATTCAGCTATTTGAGAACTTAGAGAAGATTAAGAAGACAAAGTATGCACAATTTAGATTCTCATCTTTGATCACTTACATGTTTTTTCATCTTTTGAGGAGATTTCCTTACACCATAGGAAATGATTGGAATGATGGACAAAATACAATGGAAAGGATTAATGTAGTATACAGAAAGCATGTTATTGACAGTGTTAATGAGAGTGTGGTACTTGTTATTAAGACATTTCATAATATTGTGTCTAGCAAATCAAGGATTCCATAGTCTCTTGTGGAGAAATACAAGAATGAAATATGTTTTATGGTTGACACTAACTTTACATACATTGAAGCAGTTGAACCTAGAATTGAGTTCATAGACCCTCTTGGCTAGGAAATATCTGAAATAGAGATAGAAGAATATGTGAACATGCTACTTAAGTGTAAAGTTGACACCCACAGTAACAGATTTGGAACTTTTGAAGAAAATTTCAACTCCGCAAAGGCTATACTTGAGGAGAAACAGTCTAAGAAAAGAGTTGACAACACTATTAAGAAAATATTGAAGGATACAGGACTAACAGAGAGAGAATTCTTAGTGGCAAAGAAGACAGTAGCAACAATTAGAGATATTGGACAGAAAGAGATTTTATTTGTACCTCCCTTATCATCTAGTGCAGCACCAGTCAAGGTGAAAGTAGAGGAACCTAAGAAGGAACAAGTAGCAAGAAAGCCTACTAGATCTACTTCCTCCACACCAAGAAAGAGAGTGAAAGAAATTGCTACTAGACCTGGTAGGACGCAGAAAAATTTGGTGCCACCAGTACCTAGGAAAATTGAAAAAATTAAAGATGATGACACTACAGTGAAGAAGAAAGCATGGAAACCTAGAGTTGAGAGAGTGAATGAAGAAATTGTAAAAGATGGAGATTTCACTAAAATGAATAAGTACTATGACCTTTATGACTATTCAAATAAATTGAATCTTGAAAATGCAGTAGTCAAGCATTTGATTTTGGTTAATAAGAATTTTGACTCTATCTAGGGAAAGATATTCGATGAATTATTGAAGAAACTTGCTAACAGGAAGATGAGAGCACAAGAAGAAGACAAATCTATCAGAGAGAATCTTGTGAAGAAACTATGTGATGTAAGAGATGATGATCATCTTAAAAAAATTATGAAGACCCTTAGCACCCATTTAAGGACAAAAATGAGAACCATTCAGATTATGGTAGGACAATATGAACAAGTGAATGCAGAGACTGAACAAGCAATAGTTAAAGTTATGGGAGAAATTTTTGGAGAGACATCAGTTCTAGCAAAGAAAGTAGTAGAAGCAGAACAAGAGGATATTCCTTCACCGGATATTAACATTGTAGAAGAATCTATGAATTGTGAAGGTACAAGGATCACCTTGGATACTGATGATAATGTATTGAGGAATCTAGAGAACATTGTTGACAATTCAGCTCTTGATGAACCAAATAGAACTGCAGAAGTAGAGCAGACCCAATTTACTATTGAAGAACCCAAAGTATTAGAAGTACAAGCATCTATACCCTCTAAAGAAGAAATAAGTCTTACTCCTGAGACTGGAAAGAGGAAACAAACTAGATCTTTGTTTGAGGATTTGGGAAAAGAAGTGGATGGTGATGATCAAATGGAATTGATCACATCTTTGAACAAAATCATTAGGAAGAATAAGAAAGTTAAAAGTCTAGAAGGATGTCTGAAGGACCTAACTGAAAAGCTAAAAAGTATTGTGATGACACAGATTGTAGAAGCAGACCCTATGGACAAGGCAAAGAAAGTGATGAGCACTTTTGATGATGAGTTCACTAACCTAGCTGATATTGCAAAAATGTTATTGAATATCAGTCAATACATCAGCAATGATATCAGTACTCTTGATATCTGTATCAAAGATTTGAGGAAACATTTGGAGACTGGAAAATCTTTGTACATATAGTGTACAAAATTAGAAACTTTGATAGCTGAGGAAGTTCAGAAGATAAAATTGGAGGAAGTTGAGATTCTGAATGAAACAAACCTTCTATCTAACCCTAATGTGAAGGTCTGTGATGTTGAGAAGAAAGTTAGGAAACTTTTTGATGAAATCATAATTTTTCAAGATGAGAAAGACAGAAAGTTAAGGAGATATACTCTTTTGAGAGAGCATGTTTCTATGAAGTTGAGTGTTATTGAAGAGCAGTTAGAAGATTGTCTTATAGCTAAGAAATCTTTTTAGAAATTCAACTTTGAGAACCTCCAAGCTTGTCAGATAGCATCTTTTGGATTGAGCGCACTACTCAATGTGGCTGATTCCATTAAGAAGTCATGGGAAAAGGAGATAGAAAACATGAAGACAGATTTTGTAGATTGTGATGCAAGCCTACTAGCTTTGCAATAAATACATTGAGGTATAACTTTTTTTGATACAATTTTGTAGCCCTCCCTACTATTATTTTGTCATTGTTGTCAAAGGGGGAGAGATATTTAGCAGAAAATTGATAGTATATGATAAGAGTTGATACTCTTAGGTGGAGTATTGTATTATAGATAAGATTTTTGAGGAGTTATAAGGACAGTATATATATGTTATACTATGGCCACAATTTTGTCAATTTTGAGATTTTGGAGATGCACACTTAGCAAAATTTCTCATATGTTGCCACCAATGACAAAGGGGGAGATTGTTGGCAATTTGGCTGAGTTGATTGCATAGATGTTTTCATTATGGAAACATATGATCCACATGAAGATCACACAAGTCAGAGAGCAAGTATGACAGAGTGCATTGTATATTTGTCTAAGTGTGAGACATTATTTTTACCAGTATACCCAGACATATTTTTTGTTTGTGACATTGACTAGAGTGAGTTTAGTACTTGCACACTTGAACATAGACTCTATGGTGACTAATGATGACCCATCTTAGAGTGAAAATCAGTATGACATGTACAGAAGAAGTTATGATAATTTTACCGAAGACAGTGTGAAGCCGACATGACAATATATGAATGCAAAATTGGTAAAGAGTTAAGGAATTATTTTGTTTATCAAAATAATGTCTTAACAATATAAAGAGATGACATCTTAGGTGTTTATTCTTGTTTAAAGCTATTGGTATATATGTAAATGTATTTGTAATTGTAAAGAGTAGTAGTAACCCTGTTATGTACCTTGACCTATTTTGTAAACATTGTATATTGTACATTACTTGTTTGGGTAGTGGGCTCAGCTAGTAAACACATTTTGCACTACCAACTCCTAATAGGGTTGAGGCTTCTAACAAGGCCTATAGTCCCTTAATCAAGATTGATACACTATATTTTTGTAATAGACTCCTAACAAGGTCAACATCCTTAACATGATACTTTTGATTAGTGGATCTTTGTGGGTACCATCCCCACCGGGGTTTTCCCTTGGCCAGGGTTTCCTCGAAAAAAAATCATGTGTTATGAGTACTTTAGTTTTATTGCTATGCATGTTGTTTAGCTTCTTATGTTATGCATGTATAAAGATAATTTGTTATATCCATAATTGGGCAAAAGATAAAGATTGTAGAATACTGATTCTGTAATGCCCCACCAGGGAACCCAGGAGAGATTAACCTATAACTTTCTAATAAGTTTGGTGAACATTTTTTTTAAAAAGTTAACAAACAAGATAAACAACAGTGTGGAAGTAATTACCATTTATTCACATTGAACCAAAAATCAAAAAAGATTACAAATCTCGAGGGTCCCATGACGTAGAATTACTTAAGAACAAAGATACAACTAAAGAAAGATAACAAAAGATTCCATATGATAAATGATACAATTACAACTTACAACAATAAATGCAAACCTCATGGACACCCATGATAACTAATACACTGACATCCACTGCACATGTCGCAGGGTATGTAATAATAAAACTAACAAGGAAGTACAATGTCCATATTAGGTATCACATGCGATACTCTAATATAGGACTACATAAATGAAGATATGATAAGAACTGACAATGAAGAAACAAGGAAGTATCATAAAAGCATCCCACTGTAGAAGTATCAATAGCACCAGCACCAGGATGTCAAATCTCAAATGGTAAAGAATCACTACTGCCTATCCGTGTAGAACCACAAAGGTCTACCCCACCGTGCTGAGGAGATAACCACAAACCCCAATCGGATGACCAAAACCAAACAAGGATAAAACCACTGAGAAAGGAATCCTAAAAGCTCTCTACTCAAGGTACATAATAATAAAGTGAAAGGTGGAACACACCAATCCAGAGGCATAAACAAAAACTCAAGAGATGATCTAGGCTATATGCTTATGGGAGTGTCATCACATGTCTATCTACTTGAGTTACCCTAGACTGGTCACTCTGGACCCCGGACCCTCAAGCATTGAGTTACCCTGGACTGACCACTCTGGGCCCCGGACCCTCAATACGATCCATGTGGGACTAGAATTCTCTCTCATGGAAATGAGGAATTCTAATCATAACCATACTCTAAATTATCTTCTTAAATGATCTATAAAGTTTTAATTACTATGTTATCACTTAATTACATAACCTACAATAGGTTACCCAGGTATTGACCACTTTGGGTCTTGGCCCCTATTGTAAGCCACTCCCCTAAGATGCACTTAATCAATCTCCCCTAGGCTCATAATCACATAAACATCAATCAGGTATTCAACCAGGTAATCCTAGATGCAGTTTCACACACAAGAAACTGACATGATTACAATGATAACATAAACAAATAATATCCAACAAGAGCCCATAAGATCGAAGCTTAAATAGAATAAGCACATACAATGAACATGATACTGAAACAAAAATCCAACTGACAAAGATCCCTGCCTCTATTTCCCCTAAGCCATCTAATACCCAATAAATAAATAAGCACAACATACAGTTCATAACCAAGAAGACAATACTCACAATTTTAAAGAATTGAAAACTAAACCATAGTCATTTAAATTCTATTTTGTGTATAATTGAATCCAGGCTCAACAAAAATTAAATTTACTAGAAGAATTTGATCACAGCCATTACAACAAGGCCATAAATGAAAAATATTCCCTCAGGTTGTCCTATAGATCTAACATAGCAAAACGTCCAATTACAGTATAAAGCTAAACATCTCAACAAGTAATTAATTTCCAATAATTTTAACCACTTAAGAATAAACCATATCATGTTTAACAAATATAGATTTACATATAGATAAATGGAAAATTCAAATTAATTTCCATAGTATAAAGTGCCAATATAATGTACAAATATTACATCTAAATGTACATATTACATTAAGGAAAAAGAGAAATTTAAATATTTCCTAGAAATAAAAATAATTCCATTCTAAATTACACTCATATATCTAAAAATAAATGTAGAAACATTAATGAACTTAGCCACATTTAATCATATATTTAAAATAATTTATTTAAGACTAAACTGGCAAGCTAAAAGAAGAGAAATTGAATAAACTAATTAACAAATATATATTTATTAACTAAATTAATAACTATTAAATTAAACTAGTTTTAAATAACATTGCATATTAAATAAATTAAATTAACAAATAAAATTTATAAACAAAAAATTATATTAATTAAAAAATAATTTATAAACAAAATAAAATGAAAATTTACAACACATAGTATATGCGTTGGGAGGGGACCCTGTGGGCCCCACATCCCCTGCCTCACCACTAAGGCAGGCCCACCGCATGGCACACAGTGCTGCCGGCAGTGCCTGCACTGTCGACGGTATTGTGTACCGCCGACAGAGCAAGTCACTTTGCCATGGGGGTATGTGGTGGGACCCATGCTCCCCCCTTTTCACTTTTAAATTTTTTTTAAAATATAAATCAAAACTTTTCTTTAAACAATTTTTTTTTTATGTATTTTGTTTATTAATAATTTAACAAAATTTCAAAGCATACCATAAATATATATTTTAAACCTCCAACCATATTTTTTTGCACATATTTATCTTTTAAAAATAAAAATAAAAAAAATAAATTTACGAAAATAATAGGAATTATTATCAATTACTCAATTTCTTTATTTAAACACATGGATTTGATATTCTTTTCAATAAGAATATATTCCTTTCATAAGATTTGAGGAATATTTATCAAACTTATTTACTAAAGTTATGCCATAAAAATGATTTTCTCTTTGACTGGTCTTTGTTTTTTTTACTGTATTTTTTAATAGAGATTAAATTATAGATTTCCAGAATTGACTTTTGTACCAAAATTGGGTTTTCTACTCAAATTGGTTTTCTTCCTCAAGGAGATTAAATTTTCTACAAGCTCTATAGTTTAACTATACAACAGAATTAATTTATCATTGTGTAGGCAAACCATGAAGAATTAATTAACAAAATTTTGCCAGAGTAACACTACGATGCCAAGTAATAATAAAATACAAAAATTAACTACATTAGGGTTTCTGAATACCTAGATCTATTAAAAACACAGAAGACAAATGAATGTAGAAATAGAGATAACAGGCAAAATTCAATGTCTACCTTAGATCCAATGCCAGAAACTGAAAATGAAAACCCTTGTAGATCTGAGAATAGAATTCTCTCCAAAAACAAGCCCAACCTCCAAATCTGAAAACTATGTTGCAAGTAGGTGCCCGATCCAGATGCACAGAGAAATTCAAATCATCATGCAGCCACAACAATCCACAAATCTCCAAAATACCAAGCACACAAGCTCCCCCAAAAATCTTCTCCAAAACTTCTCTTCCTAAAAAATGAATGCAATAATCTCCTAATAGGAATTCAATTCCCAAATTCAAGCAATCCCAAAAGACAACTCAAAAGCTAACTCACAGTTAACTCCAAATCGGAAAATGACTCATAAGACAACTCCTAATCCAACTCAAATTCCAAAATTGAAAGTAAATAAAATTAATTAATTTAAAATATCTTTTAAACGCACAACTTCAACTTGACTTTTTAAAACTAATTGTTATCTTTTTGAAAACAAACTCCTTTTTCAATTTTGCACATGTTATAATTTAAATTCATTTATTAAATAAATTAAATACTTAATGCATCACATATTCATGCAATTAATTATTTAATCATTTAATAAAATATGCAATCATAAATCAATTCAAGACATTTTCTAATTAAGCACATGTTAATAATTAAAACCCAAATTAAATAAATTAAATCTTTAATACATCCTTAAGCATGTAATTAAATATTCAATTATTTAATAATACACTCAAGCATAATTAATCTTAATTCCAATTAATCAAATAATTGACTTGAGATAATTTTCCAAATTAAATACAGGAACATAATTAAATCATTAAATTCAACTATAATCCTAACATCGATAATCATATAAAATCACCTAAATAATCATGAATCAACTTAATCAAGCACAGTAAAATCAAGCACAATAAAATCAAGTAAACTGAAACCATGCACAGACTCAAGAATGGGATCCACAAATTCATACCAACCAGGTGAATTTGGGTAGGGTAGTCAAACAGACACTTGTCCATTCTTAGGACAATTTGGCGTAGGTTAGGGTTTTGGGTCTGTATTATCTCCCCTCTTTACCATTGAGATGAATGTTTGTGGGCATGCTCACTCCTGCCAATTCAGGGAAGATGATGCCTTGTACCTGCAAACCTATCATCACAAGATGAAGCATGTTCATACAATAATATATAACAAACAATGGCAGGGATCGGCTGATTGTGTGTATCTCGCAAGCAAGTAACTACGACTCCATCCCTCAACCACATCAGGCACGTCAAACAAAAATATAAAATAAACACATCGACCATACACATGCAAGTATGGGGTTAGTAAAATCATAAGCATCAATGATCTCCTAACATATAATCTATCATCCTAAAATAATCATAACATTTATAAAATCAAACTAGGGGTGAGGTACTACATCACCCCCCCTCTCAGTATTCCCTATTTCTAACACTTTCATATCTAATCATCAACTCCTTAGTAATCTTAAATTACAGATTCTTCATTCAAGTTCTAAATCAGTTGTAGTTCATCAATCTCTCCCTTTGGCATTGATGGCAACTTAAGTAATATGAAATGTACCATACACATACCAAACATGTATTCTACAACTTTGTGATCAAATGCTGTATAGTGTAAGCTCTCCCTAGCTTACTATGTTTAATCACTACGTTACTAAAATAACATTATAAAATACAACTTTGTCACTCTGTAGATATAACCTTTTCAGTTTCTCAAGTTCCTTTCAGATTATCTCTCCTTTAGATAGTTCTCATCGGTGCATATCTCCTTTTCTTTTTCATATTATTTATCTCTCCCTTTGACAACAATGCCAAAGAAACAAATAAATAATCAGCTCTGTAGTAGCTAAGTAACTCTGTGTTGTCCATGACTTCCTCTGTATCTTAGTATATTGATATCCCAATCTATTTCAATTCTTCAAACTTAATCACAAACTTGAACAAAATCCAAAGTGTGAACTATGCTACATCATCATGAATGATCTTCTAATAAGATTAGGCTGATGCAACATCCAGATCACATTAGTGATCGATAGATAGGGGACAAACCCCAAGTCTAGTCCTCAAATATTCAAATGTGTCCTTCGGTAGAGGCTTTGTAAAAATGTCTGCAAGTTGTTCTTTAGATGTAACAAATTCTAACTTTAGTTGCTTCTCTTGCACTTGTTCTCTTAAGTAGTGATGCTTAATTGATATATGCTTTGTTTTAGAGTGCATCACAGGATTCTTTGAGAGATTAATAGCACTTGTGTTGTCACAATATATGATCATTGGATCAGTGATTACCTCATTCATTCTTTCCAACACTTGCTTGATATATGCAATGTTTGAGCAATTAGTAGTAGCAACAACATACTTTGCTTCAACTGTAGACTGCGAAATACAAGCCTACTTTTTACTTGTCCAGGTTACAAGTCTTTCACCAAAGAAAAATGCTCCTTCGATGGTACTTTTTCTATCATCCACATTTCTAGCCCAATTAGCATCAGTATAAACCTTCAGCTCAAAATTACCTTCCTTAGGATACCATAATCCATAATCCTCCATCTTTTTTAGATATCTTAAGATCCTTTTAGTAGCACATGTGTGTGATTCTCTAGGATTAGCTAAATATCTAGCAACAATTCCCACATCATGTACTATATTTGGTCTACTGTGAACTACATAAATGAGCTTACCAATCATGGATTGGTAAAGTGTCTGGTTTACCTCTGTAGTTTCATCTTCCTTTGTCAATTTACTTCCAGTAGCCATTGGTGTACTCACAAGTTTTGCATCTTCCATGCCAAATATCTTCAAGACTTCCTTTATGTACTTGGACTGTGTGATGAATATCCCATCACTCTGTTGTATCACTTATAATCTGAGAAAGAATTTAATCTCTCTGAACATAGACATTTCAAAATCATTCCTCGTGTCATCAAAAAAATATTTAAATACATAATCTTGACCTCCAAAAATAATATCATCAACAAAAATTTCAGCAATAATAATAGTGTCATTAGTATCACCTTTCATGTACAAATTGTTGTTCTCACTAGTTCTTACAAATCCAATAGTTAACAAGTAAGTATGCAGTCTCTCATACCATGCTCTCGGTGCTTGGTTCAAACCATATAAAGCTTTGTGTAATCTACATACCATGTTTTTGTTATTTGGATCAACAAATCCTTTAGGTTATTCTATGTAGACCTCTTCTTCAAGTATACCATTCAGAAATGCTGATTTCACATCCATTTGATAAACCTTAAATTTCTTGTGTGTAGCATATATAAGCAACATTATAACTCCTTCCAATTTGGCAACAAGTGCAAATGTTTCAACATAATCAATGCCTTCTTCTTGTGCATATCCCTTTCATACCAATCTCGCTTTATTCCTTGTCACTTCACCATTTTCATTCATTTTGTTTCTGAATATCCATTTAGTACCGATAACATTCTTATCTTTAGGTCAGGGTACTAAGGACCAAGTTTTTTTTTTTCTCTATTTGTTCTATTTCCTCCTTCATTGCATTAACCCATTCTTCATTTTCTAATGCAACTTTCACACTCTTTGGTTCAAATTCACAGACTAGACATGTACCTTGTCTTGTTTTGCTTCTTGTCTGCATTCTAGCTTGTCTGTTTCCAATAATTTCTATCTCAGGATGATGTCTTCTGAAAAAAATAGCTAGTACTTGGTTTCTTCTTTCTTGTTCATCCTGTTCAGGTTCATTTGCTTGCTCGGTAGCACCATCTTGTTCATCAGTTTCCCTTTCCTGTTCCTCGAGGTTATTTTCCTGTTGACCAGTTATCATAGGTTGCGACTTCGGTAGATAGTCAGGAAGTTCAATGTAAGTGAATCTACCATATTCTTCCAGTTCCTTTCTTTCTTCTATGTTTATGTAATCATACTCATCAACACGAACATTAGTACTTTCAATCATCTTATTTGTAACCTTATTCAGATATTTGTATGCTTTACTCTTAGTAGAATATCCTAAGAATATTCTTTCATCACCTTTAGAATCAAATTTCCCATTTCTCTCATCCTTTAGAATAAAACATTTGCTTCCAAAAATCTTAAAATAACTTACAGTAGGTTTGTGTCCAAACCATAGCTCATAAGGTGTCCAATTGGTGTCCTTCTTCAGTTGTACTTGGTTAAGCACATATATAGCTGTGCTGACAACTTCCCTCCAATATTCCTAAGTGACATTATTTTGTATCATCAGTGTTCTAGCACAATCAATGATGGACCTAATCCTTCTTTCAACAATCCAATTCTGCTGAGGTGTTCTTGGTGTAGAGACCTGTCTCTTAATACCATTCTGATTACAAAAATTAGTAAATTCATCAGAGATAAATTCACCTCCTCTATCAGATCTTAAGCATTTAATTTATTTTCTAGTCTCTTTTTCTACCTTTGCCTTATACCATTTAAACAACTTAAAAGCTTCAGATTTCTCTTTCAGGAACATAACAGTCATCAGTCTAGTATAGTCATCAACAAAAAGAATAAAGTATATATCACCATAATAGCTCTGAGTTCTCATAGGACCACATAGGTTAGTATGAACCAACTCAAGTATCTTCTTTGTTGAGTAGTCTTTTCTTTTAAAACTAGATTTAGTCATCTTACCTTTCTGACATCCATGACACATAGCATGATCCAGTTTTGACAAGTTAGACAATCCTCTAACTCTTTTCTTCTTACTAATCTTGATCATGTTATCAAATTTCACATGACATAACCTCTTATGCCACAACCATGCATCTTCATCTTTTATTAATAAACAAGAAGACTGATCAATATCAAGATAAAATAGATTACCTCTAGATTGTGTACTGGTTCCAACAAGTCTTCCTTCATCATCATAGATTCTTACCTTTCTACTCTCAAATGCAAGTCGGTAACCTGAATTGTTTTGTTGTGCCACACTTATAAAATTATAATTCAGTCCATCTACCCAGTATGCATTCTCACATTTTATTCTATCATTAATCATCAGTGAACCTTTACCTCTCACCATACAAGGTGCATCATTTCCCATTCTAACAGATCCACCATTATATTCATCAATTAGATCAAATTTCTCTATATCACCAGTCATATGATGTGTACAGTCACTGTCTATGATCCATGTATCATTTCTGCTTACTTTAGAGATCAGTGCTATCTCTTCATGTTTCTCTTCTTCCTCTGAATCATCCTTCATAGCAACAAATACTACTTCTACATCATCATTAGTGTCAGATTCAAATTCAAATTCTTCAGCTATGTAACATACCTTTTTCCCTTTGTTATAGCTATCTCAGTTGTCTTTGTTGTTGTGTTGGTAGCCTCTATTGTTGTGCTGGTAGCCTTTGTTGACACTTCTCCCATAGCTTCCTTTGGATCGATCTTTGGATCTATCATCATCTTTCTTATTCAGACATCTAGCAGTGATGTGGCCAACTTTTTTACAATTAAAACATGCTAGAGGTAACTTGCCTCTATACCTTCCCTTACCTTTGGGAAATCTTCTGGCCATAAGAGCTTCAAGCTCATCAAGTTCATCATCAGTATTACTATCACTATCATTATTCTTATCATTCTTGCTACTAGACTTACCAATCTTCAAAGAGGACATGAAAGTGGATTCAATAGAAGGTACAACACTGTTGTCAAATTTATTCAATTCAAAGGTTGTAAGCTTACCGATCAGAGTGTCAAGGGTGAGGTTGGATGTAGCCTTTGTTTCATGAATTGTAGAGATCCTGATCGCATAAATTGGCAACAAAGTTCTGAGAATCTTTTTTATTACTCTTTCATCATCAATAACTTCGCTAGATGCTCTAATAGCATGTACTAATTCTTTGAATCTATTTGTCTATTGCACAATGTTCTCACCTTAGGATTTTTTCTCTGGCTCTCTTAACATTCACATCTCTACTGTATATTAGAGTCAACTTGTCCCACATCTTCTTAGATGTATCACAATCCTTGATGTCATCAAATTCGGCATCGATACAGGTAGCAACAAGTTCCATCATAGTAATATTGTGTTCATGCCTATCCTTCAGCTGATCAAGAGTTAGGTGACCTAGTGTCGGTTCAATGTAGCCATTCTCCATCAGTTCTAGTGCAGAATTCTCAATTCTAGATATGTGCAACTTCATCTGGCTTTGCCATACTGTGAAGTTATCTTTGTTCAGCTTTGGCACTTCCCTCTTATACATCTTGAAACCTTTTTGTTAAAGTCCTTAAAAGTCTATTCTAAGTAACCAAAACTCTGATACCAATTGTTAGAATAATTGAGAGGGGGTGAATCAGTTATCAGTGTCCCACAATTCAAAATGTATAATCCAAAAAAATTCTACTATCTCTGCTACTTGGTAAACATGAAATACTTTCATTGTCTGTGTTTTTACTGATTGTCATTCTAAACTTTATAATAATAGTAACCGATTAAATCTAACATGTAATATGCAAAGTATGATAACAAACAAATATCACAATCAACACATAACAAAAGAGATTTAACATGGAAACCTTATGAAGGGAAAAACCACCTGGGACCGACAACCCAAAATTGTTCACTCTTCTGAAGTGAGGTCAGTGAAGACCCAACCCTGTTAAAGGTTACAAACACACTGTTAGGTGTGACCTTGTTAGAGGATTTTAGACCAGAAGTTATCATCCAACCAGCAGTCACTCTGGGGTTGATAGGATAACAATGTTCACTCTATGAATGAAACATCAAAAGACTTTCATAGTCCACTCGGTTAAGAGATTTGACTCTATACAATGGTTAAATATGTAAAAATAGATGATTTTCCTTAAAAAAACTTTAGTTTGCAGTTTACAGATCAATGTTCAAATCATTCAAATATTTCTAATCAATATAACACTTCAGATTCAATAATTTATCAACTTACTATGCATCGATAATTACTCTCTATAGCTTGGTAACTATTTTGTAGCTTGGTTCTTATTAACCAGTATGATCAAAATGCATGAAAACTTCTCCATGCAATAATTCTGTAGTATCTTCTTCTTCCGGCTCATTTCAATAATGAAATCAATGTCTCTTATATATATGAGTAAATCATTTTCTTTTCCTCCATCAAATTTTGCTGCTTAATCATATTCATAGATTTTGTTGCTTTAAGCTTCCTTGGCTGATGTGTCAGTAACATGTTTCAATCTACTCCATTAGATCCTTTTGATTTATGTTAGCCATCGATCTTCATAAAAAACATTATATGTTACCTCAATTTCATACACTTTATAGCTCATCACTTTTGTTGGGTATCCTAAAATTTTTCGAGGTTTGAAGTCAAATTCATGGTTTAGGTCTCCATGCGAGTGTTTTTCCTGGACTAGGGTTTGTAAAGTGTCGTGAAAATGGTCTTGACATGTTCAGGAAAACCCTTACCCTAGGTCTTGTCTTCCAAAATGTTTCCATTCGTTTCCAAATTTCATGTGGCCTTCTTGTTTCTTTTTCTTGGTTACCTTTAAATCACTTAAGTTGCTATTTGTGCACATGCGTATTTGCCCTTAGTGTTCGCTGAATCGGGAAATGTATTATCAAAGGTCAAAACCACTTAGCGATTCAGCGAATGAGTCATGTTCATGTTCATTATTAATATCAGTCGCCAGTTCTCTAGATCCTCTAGCGGTTATCCCAAACATCCAGTGAATTGGCGAATGCATTAAAGCCAAGCATCTAACCCTTTGTTCGCTAAGTCTCCAAGTGTTTCGGCGGTTTCATTTTCTTTTCCGAGAACTAGCGAATGGTGGTTATCTCCAGTTCTTGCAATATCTGGCGGTCTTTTGAAACAATCTGGCGATTCAGCGAATGCTCTGTGTTCGCTTGTTCTCAGAATCTGGCGGTCAAGGGTTGTTTCAACTAGAGAATTAGTGAATACCGTGGATTGCTTTCAAGATCAACGGCCTTGTTTTAATCTCAAGATATCTGTGGGTCCTGAATATTTGATCTGGCGAATGAGCGACTAAATGAAAATAATGCTATCCTCTAAATTTGGCGGTTCTGATGGTTTGCCTAAAAGATTTCAGCGGAGATAAGTTTTCTTTGTTCGCTGATTCTTGAAATAAGTTGGCGACATGCTAAACCATTTAGCGATTCAGCGAAGCCTTTGGTCGCTAGTTCTCTTAATAAAAAGGTAAAGGTTAAGACAATCTGGCGAATAAGCGAATTAATGGATGATAAGTTTTGAGGCTTCAGTCGCTTATTCTCGAAATGAAATTGTCACTGATATAGAGTATTTGGAGAACTAGCGAATGCTCTTTGTTCGCTGATTCTTAGAATTAAATGGTCAAGGGTTTTGATATTCAGAGAACTAGCGATAGCCATTGATTGATGAAGATCAACGGTCAATCTGGAATCCTGGTATAAAGTGATGATTAAGTTAAATGATTTAGCGACTCAGCGAAGCCAGTGTTCGCCAGTTCTCCAGACAGTCAAGCAGTTAAGTTTTGTTTTTAGCGAATGCGCGAACCCTTTGTTCACTAGATCTCCAGGAAAATTGACCGTCAGTCATAACATTAAGAGAATGGGAGATGGCTTTGTTCGCTAGTTCGCCAAATGGTAATTGCAGGTTAACTGTGTAAGTAGGAACCCTTTGTTCGCTGATTCGCGAAATGCTTGGATGGTTAAGGATAGGATTCTGAGAACCCGCGAAGCTAGTAGTCGCTAGTTCTCCAAATGTGAACCAGGGTCAAACAAGGATTCAGAGAATTAGCGAAGCCAGTGGTCGCCAGTTCTCCGGTTGATAGCTAGGGTTAGCATTCTATTCAGCGATTAAGAGAAGCCATTAGTCGCTGGTTCGCTAAATGGGCTTAGATGGAAAAGGTCACAAAGGAAAAAGAAAAAGGACCGTTGCCACATAGATAAAGTACTTTGTTGATATGGACATAAAACCAGTAAGCCATCAAATCAGCTTCAAGAAGAAAGATTGCATGACGCAAATAGTTTTAAAGTACAAAATCCTGATCATTCCCTCTTCACCTTGTTTTCAAGTAGTTTAATCTATCTGTCAACATCCGGACATGGCGAGCTCGAAATTTGAAATCTGGGGGTACATGAAATTGAATATGGGATCCATTAAGGAGATTTGCATTAACTGTGGTAGTTGCACACCTTGGATTCATATCGATAAATAAGTTGAAGCTCATTGTTTATTTGTTCAAGTTTCAGTCATTGAGAGTTTCTGTCTGTCCAGAGCATTTCTGAGCATAAAAGCATTTGAGATACAGAGAATTGAAGGTGTTCCTGTAGCAAAGATGAGTCAACCTGAGAAGAGTGCAGCGTCTTCCAGTAGTGAGGCCAAGTCCAAAGCTGGTGAGGACAAGAATAAGCCTAATTTTTCAGATGAATTCCTGAAACTGTTGCCGGGCTCCAGTCAGAACAAGAGGGCTGCTGATGACGTGTTTCAAGATCTTTTGGAATGGTGTAGAGACCCAATCACTCTGAAATTCACAGGTTACACCATTTTCAATTTCTTTTACGGCAATAGAAATAAGCATGTTCCTGTATGTAATGGTTGGGTGCTAGGATTAGGAAAAATGGTTGTCCCTGACGTTTTCCTAGATATTGATTTAATTGTTGCCCTAGCCAGAAGATATGACCCTATCTCAAGGACAATCAGAAAAGAAGACCAATCACCCTTAGTTACTCTTGATAGGGGATCTTTTATGAAAGCTTTTGGTCTATACACGTCCTTTTCCACTGAGATTGATTTGAACAAAGAAAAGGAAAGATACAGAAGCAATGTAGGGTCAGTAAAAGACCAGTTGGTTAAGCATATGCCAAAACAGGACAAATATATAGCCCCCCTTCCTGCTAACATGAATGCCCCATACTAGTTCAAATCCCTCCATCATTATATGAGATATACTTGTTATGCATTATGTAGAGTTTTGGGAATGGATGGGAATGCAGAATTTTTACCAGCTGACTTGCTGATGATCATCCTGGATATTCAAAATCCTTTGGTAAACACTGACTATGATTACATCCAGTATGTGATCGATAGGATGCATCAAGGGCTAATGTCTGTCCAAGAAAGTAAAAGTCCTATTGATTTCATGCATTATTCTCTATTAATGCATTTGATTCTGTTTTTCAACATCAACAGTTTTGATGCAAACATGTTAAAACCAAGGTTCAATTTCAAAGATCAGCACAATCCAGTGCAGTTGTGGGTGAGGATATGGAATTCTACATCTAATGAGGCAGATTTTTGTGTTTTTCAGAATTTCATTGTTTATCCAATTATCAGGATGTTAGGTATAAATGTCACTAGGTTATCTCCTAGAGTCCTCAGGCTTTTAAGACCACTGCAGTATGTGGATAAGTGGGATGGAAATCACAATTGGGGTGATTTATACTTGGGAGATAATTCCACAATTATCAGAGTTTATGGCTGTCCCCAACCCCCACATTTATTACCAAAGTATGTGCCTCCGAGGTTGGCTTGTTTGGAATTTGTTTGGCAGCTTATGTGTACAGATAAAGAGCTCCTGGCCCCTCACAGGAAGGGTACATTCACATCTAGCCAATTCAAGGTAGGTGATTTCCTGATAGGAAAGAGGGCTTTTCCTCAAATCAGTGCATGGCTACAACAATTCAAAATGGTTACTGGTGCTTGTAGGCACATAGATCCTGAGGATTTCATCAAGACTGCCAGGATGACTTACATCCCAAACATTGGAGTGATCAAAGAGCATGAAGGTTTGGATGAAGAAGATGTGATCAAAAACATCTTAGATGAAGATGAAGTTAAAAGGAGATGGTACAGATTCTTTGATTTAGTCGATTTGTCCAACCAGTTGAAAGCATCTTAGATTCCTTTTGAGGGTTTTTTCCCTGATCTTCCTTATTTGAAGAGGATTGATGGGATGATTTAAAAATATGACACCTTGGCAAATCAATTGGAAGGCTTGATTGATTAGAATGAGCCAGAGAAGAAGAAGAAGAAAGATTATTCATCTTCTGATGAGGAAGAATTCACTGATGAGTCACAAGAAGAAGATAGTCCTCCACAGGTTGAGAGACCACCAGTTGTTGATCTTACTCAAGATCAACCAGAAATGCAGGATATCTCAGAGCCACCATTGAAGAGACAGAGGCTTGAGGAAGGTGAACCTTCAAGGCATGTGAGACAAAGAAGGGAAATTGACAGAGCATCTGCTCTTGTACCAGGTGATAGGCCATATCATCATCAATTGAGGAAAGCAATAAGAGCAGGCAAGAAGATAGCCATTGAGCAAGAAGACAGAGAAAAGTCCTTATGGTTAGAGAAGGATATCAGAGAGGTTTATCAAGAGGAATTCTTGAGTGATGATCAGTTCATTAAGACTGATGAGTTCAAAAGCTTTCTCATTTGGAACAAGCAGCAAGAAGTAAAGAAAGCTCTGCCTGAAGGTATGGAGCCAAGTGAAGAAACTTTGAGAGCTCTTGCTTCATATGATCCTAGCCTTGATCCCATCACAGTGGACGAAGCCAGAGATTTGGTGAAATCAAGTGGAATGTTGTTAACCCCAAGATGGGATCTGACTTCTGCATTCCTCATTGATCAACTGAGAAAGCAACCAGAGGGTAGCCTATCATATGAAGTTCACATTGGTGACATGATTAGAGGAAGTGGCTATGACCCTAAATCCCAGGCTGTTGCAATGTGGTCCATGGCTCCCAAAACTCAAAAGCCATCCCTATTGAGTATAGAGGATAAGATGGAGGGGAATAAAATTATATGGACTGTACAAAATACAACAGACCTCGAGGTCTCCAAGGTAGTAACTCATTGGGCTAATCTCAATGAAGCTAAGACAGCTCAGCTGTCAGAAAGATATGCCAAATTGTTTGAGAGTTCAAGCATGGTAGCCAAGGACAGAGATCTGAAAATGATGAGGATCAAACAGTTGGAAGATGAGCTGGCAGAAATAAATGTCAAACTTGAGGAAGCCTCAAAAATAATTCCTCCTCCTCCTTTGCAAGTTGAGGTACCTGTTCAGGTAAATTTGGAGGCAACTGAGGGACCTGCTGAAGACTTGGAAAAGGTGAAATTGGATGCATCCCTGGACACTATAGCCAAAATAGTGGAGTACAGGTAGGACAAAATAAAGGATAGGATGGATGCAGTTCATAAATCAGTCAGCCTATTACATCAGACCAATCAAAAGGTGAATGACTATTTGGCCACCTTGGAACCACTCTATAGTATTTGGTCTGGGAGGAATTTATTGTTTGATAAGCTTGACAGTTTACAAGAACACAGGCCTGATATCCCAAACGTAGTAACTGATGTGTTTGAAAAGATTGGCCTAATAAGTGCAGCATCAAAGTTTTTCAAAGGAAAGTCAAACCAAATAAAGGCTAAGTTAGCCATGTTTGATAAAGATTACAGCAAGTATCTGCCCCCGGTATATGATGACAATGGAAATGTGGTTAAGCTGGAAGATTGGAAGCTGTCAATGGGTCAGTTGGTCATCAATCAAGATGCCTTCCTAAAAGATAATAAGGCTTTGGACGTAGAAGGAACTAACAATATAATTGATAGTTTATTCAAAGTTGAAAGTGATTGTATCAAGTTTATATCAGAAGTTAAAAATGTAACTGATTCTACATGGGAACGGCAAGTCAACTTGTTACAGGAGCTGCAGAGCTACAATTGGCCATCTGATGATGATGTGGCAGCTTGGGAAAAGATAATCACAAAGAAGAAGAAGAAACCGGTCATCCAGCTGACGGAGGAGGAAGAAGAATAGATCGCACTTGGCACCTGATCCAGAATTTGAGGGAGAGCATGTTCAAACAGAGAATGATGTAAGTTAGCCTGTAATGGCGGTCATCATTCATATGACAAACTTGGTAACTGCTCTGAAAATATCTACAAACAAAGGTGCCTGCTGCGGAAGTTGTTCAGAACTGAAAATACGCCTTGCTGTCTTTATTAAATATCTTTCTGTTTGTATTTTCTTTTGTTTTCTAGCGCAATTTTCTATCAGCCATCCGAAGCTTGTTGCATCCTTTCGAGGATTCCAGGATGGTTGATTAGTATAAATAGTCTGTTCCTATTATTGATCGGGGTTGGAAAATATTTTTGTAAAGGAGAGGTCTGAAATATAGAACCTGATTTTCTGTGAAATCAAGGAAAATTGTACGAATGCATTTTATCAATTAATACAAATACACTGGAGTTCTGTTACTACAATTTGATTGTCTTTACATGTGGAATGTTTTAGTTTATTTATGCATTTAAATTGTAAGACAGTTTAAATACATCTTTCACAAGGTGAATGTAGGGGTTGAGCTTAAGTATCTTTCAAGGAAAGAGTAAAACCTTAGGGGAGGTCTATGGGAATTGAATATCTATATGTGGATTTGATGATAGGTTTAGGAATGGAAACAATGATATGTTAGGCATGTTATTGGAGTTTCATTGTATTCACTTTAATAGTTATATGTGAAGGTAGAGTTCGACTCTGATGCCCAGCGGATAAGGGACTGGTTTTAGATCCACTTACATTGGTTTACCATCCAATATATAATTGATTAAAATTTTACTTCATATGCATAATTTCCAGACTTGAGTCATATTATGACAAGTTCATAAATATGTATTTCAGTGCTTTGTAGAAGCAATAAACGAGGTTAACCCTTCCCTGAGTTTAACTCTAAAAGGAAGAAGGATGAATATCCTTAAGCCATTGTATCGTGTTGCTGGTTTTATAGTCTATATCATGATGTTGTGTATCAGGATGATGTGGGCTATACTCAGAGTTTTAGCAACTTATTGATTTGGATTTTGAAGGCAGTAACAGAGCAGTGAAGGAGCAAGTTCTCAATTCAGAGCTCAGCTGAACGTTGAATTGATAGAGGTACACCCGCCTGAGTATGTATTACTCGAAGTGAAGAAGGTTTTAACCTTAATACCTTAGTAGTTTGTAACTTGCTAGGTTACAGCCATTGGGATTATTTGAGTATTTGATTAATCTGCAGGTTCAAACACTAACAAAATTGGCGACTCTGCTGGGGATTTATTTTGATAGCCTGCAATAGGTTAGTGCAAATCTTGTCTATTGTATGTTTGTAGACCAGTAAAAATATTTTTTTCATTCCCGCTTGAGTAGTGGGTGGCGACTCTAAAGAAATCTGTGTTACCAGTTGCTGTTATTTGCAAAATTTTGTAAACATTGTTGTCATTTACAATGAGTCGACCAAGGAACACTAGGTCGTATTATAGGGATCATCCAGAAGATAATATAGGGGATGAACTCCACGCACCAAGCAGAAAGCAATGGTCTAGGAGAGGCCAAAATAATGCTAGTTCCCAGGCTCATTCTCGAGAAAGATTTCGTGTTCCACTTCCTCATGAAACTTCTTCATCTTCTAGCGATCCTGAGCATGTCAAAAGGGTCGCACCAGAGGTCTATATGCAGAAAGAAGTAGTCACAGAAGTAGGTTTTTTCCCTGCTAGAGAAACCCTTGAACAACCTAATGAAACCTCTACTGCTGAAACAGCTTCTTATGATTCTGAGAAGTTAAGAGAGGAAGTGATTGCTTTGAGAGAAAAGGAACGTGAGAAATTAGTAGAAATTGCTAATAGAACGAAGATAAGGGAACAACAGCTTCGTGAATTGCTTCTGGAAAGAGAAGAACTCCTCAAGAGAACCAGGAGAAATGAGACCCATGTTAGTGATCTAAACCAGGATGTACAAAGTTTGGATAAAGAATTGTTTGGTGATATGCAAGCTTTGAGAAAGCAAGCTCAGGATACCAGGCCCAAACAAAGTGAATTTGAGGGAACAGGTCATGTCTTAAGACAACTGAATCCCTCTGAAATCAAAATAAACAAGGAGATTAAAATTTCTCCCAAGGAAATCCCTGATAAGGGAAAACAAAAGGTGGTGGGTGTTGCTATAAATGAACCGAAGAAGGTCGTGCCCATTCCTAATGTGCCTACTCAAGCTAGTGCAGATTTAGATAGAGCTAGGAAAGCAAAGGAGGATTTGGCTATGCAACTTGAGAAATTTGAGTTAGAGGCTACTGCAGATGAAATGAAGAGGAAGATTGCCTTTCTACATGCTAACATGAATACATCTGCTAGTAGTTCTGTCCCTGTTACCATAGGAACAACTTCATCCAGTCAGCCTAACATTGCAATTCCAAATACTCAAGCCTTTCATTCTGGACAATTTCCTAGTCAAGTTCCCTTGGTTTCTCAGGGTACAGTGGGAACTATACCTTGTCAAAATATTGCAATTACCCCTTCAAATCAGCCAATTATCCAAAGACGACCAGTTCATTTGGATAGATATAGGCCCTTGTTTTTTGATGGTATTCCTGGCCAACCTAATGCCATTCCTAATGAAATCAGGAAGAAGATCCCATTATTTACTAGGAATAATGTTATTACTTGTGAAGAGCATTTGAAGTTTTTCACAGATAAAGTTAATGACTATGAGATTGAGCATGAAGATGTCATTATGAAACTTTTTGTTCAATCATTGATTGAAGATGCTAGGGATTGGTACAGAGGGTTACCTGAGAACAGTATTGCTTCATGGGATGAATTTGTCAAGAGTTTTAAGGAGCAGTATGCTGAACATGTGAATTCTAGTTACATGCTCAATGAATTCAATAATATCAAGAAAAATTATAATGAGAGCATGTCAGAATTCAATAGCCAGTTTCAAAAGGCTATGTACAAATTGTTCTAGGTTTTGAGGTTGGATGATGCAGTTTGCATGACCACTTATTTCAATTCCATGGATGGTAAAATGTCTTATCTCCTAAGAGATAAAAATCCCCGCACCCTTAGGGATGCATTTAAACTGGCCATAAATATTGAGAGTAACCGAAAGGCATCTGGCCAAATGTACAAAAGGGATGAGGGTAAATTGTGGAAAGAGACCAGACCACAACATGCAAGGCCTTTTAAAGAGGAGGATAAAGGACCGGGTGCTAACAAGGAGTTCCCAACAAGATTTGATAAAGGTGGTAGAAACTTTCAAGATGCAAGACCCCCTTATCAAAGGCAGGACAAGGCCCCTAATTTGAGAGACATGCCTTACAAAACTAATTGGAAGGATGGGAGACCTGTTCTTGACAGTAATGAGGTACAAAAAGGGAGAGATACCCCAGATCCCTTAAAGAAGAATACTACACACAATGTAGAAAACACTCCTTGGTGTGTAGCTTGTAATATGCCTCATTCACCTTTCCAGTGTGCTGTGGCCCAAGCCTTAGGAGAAGAGGCTGATAACTCATGTGCAGGAGATTATGAAGAATCTGAAAAGCCTGCCATTAACATGTTTACTACAGATCCAATAGAGGATTTTGTGTCCTCAGATGATGAAGCAAGCTGTCCAGATGTTGATCATAAGAGAAAGATTTTCTCTGATTATGAGCAACAAATATTTACTCAATCTGATCCAGAAGAATTTGATAGTAATGATTATAAAACTCATATGGTGGGATCCAGATCAGATGAGAAGCAATGGAGGAAGCCCAGTGAAGAGGAAATCAAAAACTTAACTGTGGCTGCCATAACACAAGCAAGATCCTCATACAATTTGAGGAACAGAAAGGTGGATAATGAACAGGGAATTCCTAGATCAGTATTCATCAAAGGTAGTCCTCAGGATAAGGGTTTCCCAAAGCCCAATGTTATAGATGGTAAGGATCAAGAACTTGTGGGTGAAAAGAAGAAAGGGGAGGAAGTTAGTGCTGACAAGATCAAAAAGAAAACTGGTAGGACAAAGGATCAATCTGATTCTCCTGCTGATTCCCCTGCATTTGATATGAGACATGCGTTGTCTCAGATGAAAGTGTCCATCCCTCTACTTGAAATGTTGAAAATAGAGGAGCACAAGACAGCAGCCTTGGCTCTTATAAATGAGCAGAGATTTGCTCCTACCAAACAAGAAGAAGGGAGTTCTATGAAAAGGCCTATTCTCATCTCAGATGTATGTGTTGGGACAATTGTAACACAAGAACCTTCTTCCATCAACCCCTTTTATGTCACTTTAATTGTGAATGACTTATTGTTAAAAAATTGTATGATAGACTCTGGTGCTGCCACAACTGTGATGCCATATCATGTGATGAAAGAATTAGGATTGCAAGTTGACACTTCTAATGGTAGGTGTTATGCAATGGATAATAGGGCAGTGCCTATTGTGGGGACTTTGATTGGAATTGAGGTAAAAATTGCTGCATTTCCAAAGGCTACATACAAAATGGATGTAGTTGTTGTGGATACAGAGCCTCACTATGGCATGTTATTGTCAAGACAATGGGCTATAGCAGTGGGTGGAAAGCTGGAACTAGATTTATCTTATGCCACTATTCCAGTGAATGGGATAGAAGTAAAGTTGTACAGGGAGCCCCGTTCCTCAGTTATGGTGGAAATGGTTGCTCTGGAAGCCCTTAATTGTTTTGTAGATATTGACATGAACAATTTTGTCATTGAAGAAGTGTTACCTCAGTTGAAGAACACAGACCCAATTGTGGAAGAATTGATGATGCAACAAGATAGCTTGTGGCAAATGTTTTTTGATGGTGGATGCTCCAAAGAAGGATCAGGAGCTGGTGTTGTTTTCATTTCCCCATCAGGTAATACTTTCAAGTACTCCTTCTTGTTGACTTTCAGTTGTACAAATAATACTGCTGAATATGAGGCCCTGATCTTGGGATTAGATGTAGCCATAAAGCATGGTATTAAATGTTTAAAAGTTCATGGTGACTCCCAATTGATTGTAGCCCAAGTAAGATCCCAATATGCTTCTAAGGATGAGAAACTCAAGTTATATAAGCATGCTGTCTGGGATAGATTAGAATTTTTTGAAGCTTTTAATCTGCTCTGGATAGAAAGGTCAAATAACATCATGGCAGACTTTCTTGCTAATGTTGCTTTGAAAAATAATGATATCACCCTCTCTGGTGTTTCCATGTTGGAAACTAAAACTAGGCCTGCAGTTCTTGACAATGTGTACAATTGGCAAGTTTTTGAGGATGATCTTGATATCCTTAGATTCCTTCAAGGCCTGGATCAATATGATGGTCAACAGATAGATTTCAATGAGGTGCAGGAATGTATTGAAGGAAAAGAATGCATCATGGGAAATGAAATAGTCCAATTACTTTCTAATCATATACCCAAAGGACTAGTAGAATTGGAGGGAATGTTTAAAATAAATGATGGTTGTCTGTCCCAAAAGTCTAATGCAAAATTGGAAGACTTAGAGGAGATAAACCTAGGATCAAAAAATTCCCCACAAATGGTATACATTGGAAAGAAATTGAGTAGGGAGATCAGAGGCAACTTGATCAGACTGTTGAAAAAGTACAAACATGTGTTTGCCTGGTCATATGATGACCTCAAAGCTTATAGGGCTGATTTATTCCAGCATGAAGTTCCTCTAAAGGAGAAAACCACACCCTTTAGACAAAAGCAGAGACCCATTAATCCTTTACTGGCCACCAAAATGCAAGTTGAGTTGACAAAACTGAGAGATGCTGGTATTATTGAACCAATTAGGCACTCAACTTGGGTTTCAAACCTTGTACCAGTGAGGAAGAAAAATGGTGACATCCGGCTTTGTGTTGATTTTAGGAACCTAAATGTGGCATCACTCAAGGATAATTATGGATTGCCTAATATGGAGGCCATGCTACATAGGGTGACTGGATGTGAACTCCTGTCAATGATGGATGGTTTCTCAGGGTATAACCAAGTGCTAGTCAAAGAATCAGAGCAATTCAAGACAGCCTTTACAACTCCTTGGGGAACTTATGTATATGTTCGCATGCCTTTTGGTCTAAAAAATGTTGGGGAAACTTTTCAGAGAGCCATGGATGTTGCTTTCAAAGAAATGATCAATGTCTTAATGGTAGTGTATCAAGATGATCTCACTGCTTTTTCCAAAAGGGCTGATGATCATTGTTCTCATTTAGAAAGGATTTTTCTCAAGGCCTTAGAGTTTGGTGTGTCCTTGAATCCCAGAAAATGTCAATTTGCAGTGACAGAAGGAAAACTACTGGGACACATAGTATCAAAAGAAGGAGTCAGGATTGATCCTGAAAGAGTGGAAGCCATAAAAGGGGTCCCTCCACCAAAGAATATAAAGGGTGTGCAATCATTCTTGGGGCAAATAAATTTTGTGAGAAGATTCATTGCCAACTTTGCTGAGTTGGTCAAGCCAATAGTTAAGTTCCTTAAAAAGGGAATGAAATTTGAATGGAACCTGGAAGCTCAGCAAGCTTTTGAAAAAATCAAACAAACAATTCAAGAAGCTCCTGTTTTGGTATCACCTGACTATTTGAAACCTTTTTCCCTGTTTTCTTTTGCATCTTTCCATACTATTGCAGCTGTCCTTCTGCAGAAAGATCAAGAAGGATATGAACATCCTATAGCTTTTTTCAGCAAGTCTTTAAAATCTACTGAACTAAATTATGAAATAATGGAAAAGAAAGCTTATGCACTTGTGA
This sequence comes from Chamaecyparis obtusa, assembly GCA_027943335.1. Taxonomy (NCBI): domain Eukaryota; kingdom Viridiplantae; phylum Streptophyta; class Pinopsida; order Cupressales; family Cupressaceae; genus Chamaecyparis; species Chamaecyparis obtusa. Next base: position 670,086 of record BSBK01000029.1, read on the forward strand.
AAGCAGTCAAGGCTTTCAGACTGTATTTGGTTTGTGCAAAGGTTAATGCTTATGTACCCCATGCTGCAGTAAAGGATATCTTGATACAGAGTGAAGTTACAGGGAAGAGATGTAAATGGATAAACAGGATTCAAGAGTTTGACCTTGAGATTCACATTACCAAATTGGTAAGAGGATTGGGACTAGCTAAGTTGATGACTGAGGAAAACATGGACCTTGTCCAGATCAATAATGTTGATGCTAATGTTGATACAGTTACTAGTATTGAGATGCAACCCTGGTACAAGGATCTTGTTTATTTTATTAAAAATGCTAAATGTCCACCTAAATTGAATGATAATCAAAGAAGAAGCTTGAGATTACAGGCTCAAAGATATGTCCTCATTCAAGGTGATTTGTACTGGAAAGACAATGATGGCATTTTACTCTTCTGTTTGGATGAACATCAATCAGAGAAGGTGCTAAAAGAAATGCATTCTGGAATGTGTGGAGGGCATTATTCTGCTCGGTCAACAGCTCATAAAATTTTGAGGGTAGGATATTATTGGCCTGTATTGTTTAAAGACACCCACTCTTATGTTAGAAAGTGTGAACCTTGTCAAAGGTTCTCAAAGAAACTAAAATTTTCAGGTGCATTGTTGTTAAATCCAGTTGTTGCAGAAGCCCCTTTTGCAATGTGGGCTATGGATTTTATTGGAGAGTTCTCTGAAAAGTCCAGTGGAAGACATAGTCACATTTTGGTGGCTACTGATTACTTCACTAAGTGGATAGAAGCTATTCCCACTAGAGGAGAAACAAGTGCTGTGGTGATTGATTTCCTGATGAACAACATAATCACAAGATTTGGTGTCCCAATGAAATTGGTTGTAGACAATGTAATGAGTTTTAGGTCTCAGGAAATTACTAATTTTTGTGATGAAATGGGAGTTATCTTGTCTTATTCAAGCCCATATCACCCACAAGCCAATGGACAAGCTGAGTCTAGCAATAAGAGCATATTGCAAATTTTGAAGAAGACCTTGGAAAAGAACAAAAGAGGTTGGCATGAGAAGTTAAAGTTAGCACTATGGGCTGATAGAATTTCTGAGAAAAAGGCCACAGGGAAATCCCCCTATGAAATGGTATATGGTGCAAAGACAAGATTGCCAATTAATAATTTCCTTCCCATCTACAAGTTTATGCAAGAGGAAGATATTGAAATCAGCAACCCACTGCAAGATAGGATGGTTCAGCTGATTGAGTTGGATGAGATAAGAAGGGAAGGGCAGAAAAATAACATTAAACTGCAGCAAAAAATGAAGTATCTTTTCGATAAAAGGGCTACCGTAAGAAAATTTCAGCCTGGTGACATGGTTCTTCAATGGAATGCTAGATTTGAAGACAAAGGGAAACATAAAAAATTTGAGTCCTTATGGATGGGTCCTTTCATTGTTTGTCAAATTCATGGCAAAGATTCCTATTTTTTGCAAGGTATGGATGGTGAAGAGCAAGAATTGCCAGTGCATGGACAATTCTTGAAATTTTTCTTCAGTTGAAAGTTCTTTTTCCATGCATAGTAGGCTTGTATTATATGTATAGGTGTGTTTGCTTTTTGTTTTAGGTTCAGGTTTTGTGGTCTACCTCCCAGAGATTCATGGTTTCTTGCCTTGATCTTACAATCAAGCATCCTCAGATGGAGCCACTGTTGGGTATCCTAAAATTTTTTGAGGTTTGAAGTCAAATTCATGGTTTAGGTCTCCATGCGAGTGTTTTTCCTGGACTAGGGTTTGTAAAGTGTCATGAAAATGGTCTTGACATGTTCAGGAAAACCCTTACCCTAGGTCTTGTCTTCCAAAATGTTTCCATTCGTTTCCAAACTTCATGTGGCCTTCTTGTTTCTTTTTCTTGGTTACCTTTAAATCACTTAAGTTTCTATTTGTGCACATGCGTATTTGCCCTTAGTGTTCGCTGAATCGGGAAATGTATTATCAAAGGTCAAAACCACTTAGCGATTCAATGAATGAGTCATGTTCATGTTCATTATTAATATCAGTCGCCAGTTCTCTAGATCCTCCAGCGGTTATCCCAAACATCCAGCAAATTGGCGAATGCATTAAAGCCAAGCATCTAACCCTTTGTTCGCTAAGTCTCCAAGTGTTTTGGCGGTTTCATTTTCTTTTTCGAGAACTAGCGAATGGCGGTTATCTCCAGTTCTCGCAATATCTGGCGGTCTTTTGAAACAATCTGGCGATTCAACGAATGCTCTGTGTTCGCTTGTTCTCAAAATCTGGCGGTCAAGGGTTGTTTCAACTAGAGAATTAGCGAATACCATGGATTTCTTTCAAGATCAACGGCCTTGTTTTAATCTCAAGATATCTGTGGGTCCTGCATATTTGATCTGGCGAATGAGCGACTAAATGAAAATAATGCTATCCTCTAAATTTGGCGGTTCTGATGGTTTGCCTAAAAGATTTTAGCGGAGATAAGTTTTCTTTGTTCGCTGATTCTCGAAATAAGTTGGCGACATGCTAAACCATTTAGCAATTCAACGAAGCCTTTGGTCGCTAGTTCTCTTAATAAAAAGGTAAAGGTTAAAACAATCTGGCGAATAAGCGAATTAATGGATGATAAGTTTTGAGGCTTCAGTTGCTTATTCTCGAAATGAAATTGTCACTGATATAGAGTATTTGGAGAACTAGCGAATGCTCTTTGTTCGCTGATTCTCGGAATTAAATGGTCAAGGGTTTTGATATTCAGAGAACTAGCGATAGCCATCGATTGATGAAGATCAACGGTCAATCTGGAATCCTAGTATAAAGTGATGATTAAGTTAAATGATTTAGCGACTCAGCGAAGCCAGTGTTTGCCAGTTCTCTAGACAGTCAAGCGGTTAAGTTTTGTTTTTAGCGAATGCGCGAACCCTTTGTTCGCTAGATCTCCAGGAAAATTGCGTCAGTCATAACATTAAGAGAATGGGAGATGGCTTTGTTCGCTAGTTCGCCAAATGGTAATTGCAGGTTAACTGTGTAAGTAGGAACCCTTTGTTCGCTGATTCGCGAAATGCTTGGATGGTTAAGGATAGGATTCTGAGAACCCGCGAAGCTAGTAGTCGCTAGTTCTCCAAATGTGAACCAGGGTCAAACAAGGATTTAGAGAATTAGCGAAGCCAGTGGTCGCCAGTTCTCCGGTTGATAGCTAGGGTTAGCATTCTATTCAGCAATTAAGAGAAGCCATTAGTCGCTGGTTCGCTAAATGGGCTCAGATGGAAAAGGTCACAAAGGAAAAAGAAAAAGGACCGTTGCCACATAGATAAAGTACTTTGTTGATATGGACATAAAACTAGTAAGCCATCAAATCAGCTTCAAGAAGAAAGATTGCATGACGCAAATAGTTTTAAAGTACAGAATCCTGATCATTCACTCTTCACCTTGTTTTCAAGTAGTTTAATCTATCTGTCAACATCCAGACATGGCGAGCTCGAAATTTGAAATCTGGGGGTACATGAAATTGAATATGGGATCCATTAAGGAGATTTGCATTAACTGTGGTAGTTGCACACCTTGGATTCATATCGATAAATAAGTTGAAGCTCATTGTTTATTTGTTCAAGTTTCAGTCATTGAGAGTTTCTGTCTGTCCAGAGCATTTCTGAGCATAAAAGCATTTGAGATATAGAGAATTGAAGGTGTTCCTGTAGCAAAGATGAGTCAACCTGAGAAGAGTGCAGCGTCTTCCAGTAGTGAGGCCAAGTCCAAAGCTGGTGAGGACAAGAATAAGCCTAATTTTTTAGATGAATTCCTGAAACTGTTGCCGGGCTCCAGTCAGAACAAGAGGGCTGCTGATGACGTGTTTCAAGATCTTTTGGAACGGTGTAGAGACCCAATCACTCCGGAATTCACAGGTTACACCATTTTCAATTTCTTTTACGGCAATAGAAATAAGCATGTTCCTGTATGTAATGGTTGGGTGCTAGGATTAGGAAAAATGGTTGTCCCTGACGTTTTCCTAGATATTGATTTAATTGTTGCCCTAGCCAGAAGATATGACCCTATCTCAAGGACAATCAGAAAAGAAGACCAATCACCCTTAGTTACTCTTGATAGGGGATCTTTTATGAAAGCTTTTAGTCTATACACGGCCTTTTCCACTGAGATTGATTTGAACAAAGAAAAGGAAAGATACAGAAGCAATGTAGGGTCAGTAAAAGACCAGTTGGTTAAGCATATGCCAAAATAGGACAAATATATAGCCCCCCTTCCTGCTAACATGAATGCCCCATACCAGTTCAAATCCCTCCATCATTATATGAGATATACTTGTTATGCATTATGTAGAGTTTTGGGAATGGATGGGAATGCAGAATTTTTACCAGCTGACTTGCTGATGATCATCCTGGATATTCAAAATCCTTTGGTAAACACTGACTATGATTACATCCAGTATGTGATCGATAGGATGCATCAAGGGCTAATGTCTGTCCAAGAAAGTAAAAGTCCTATTGAGTTCATGCATTATTCTCTATTAATGCATTTGATTCTGTTTTTCAACATCAACAGTTTTGATGCAAACATGTTAAAACCAAGGTTCAATTTCAAAGATCAGCACAATCCAGTGCAGTTGTGGGTGAGGATATGGAATTCTACATCTAATGAGGCAGATTTTTGTGTTTTTCAGAATTTCATTGTTTATCCAATTATCAGGATGTTAGGTATAAATGTCACTAGGTTATCTCCTAGAGTCCTCAGGCTTTTAAGACCACTGCAGTATGTGGATAAGTGGGATGGAAATCACAATTGGGGTGATTTCTACTTGGGAGATAATTCCACAATTATCAGAGTTTATGGCTGTCCCCAACCCCCACATTTATTACCAAAGTATGTGCCTCCGAGGTTGGCTTGTTTGGAATTTGTTTGGCAGCTTATGTGTACAGATAAAGAGCTCCTGGCCCCTCACAGGAAGGGTACATTCACACCCAGGCAATTCAAGGTAGGTGATTTCCTGATAGGAAAGAGGGCTTTTCCTCAAATCAGTGCATGGCTACAACAATTCAAAATGGTTACTGGTGCTTGTAGGCACATAGATCCTGAGGATTTCATCAAGACTGCCAGGATGACTTACATCCCAAACATTGGTGTGATCAAAGAGCATGAAGGTTTGGATGAAGAAGATGTGATCAGAAACATCTTAGATGAAGATGAAGTTAAAAGGAGATGGTACAGATTCTTTGATTTAGTCGATTTGTCCAACCAGTTGAAAGCATCTCAGATTCCTTTTGAGGGTTTTTTCCCTGATCTTCCTTATTTTAAGAGGATTGATGGGATGATTGAAAAGTATGACACCTTGGCAAATCAATTGGAAGGCTTGATTGATCAGAATGAGCCAGAGAAGAAGAAGAAGAAAGATTATTCATCTTCTGATGAGGAAGAATTCACTGATGAGTCACAAGAAGAAGATAGTCCTCCACAGGTTGAGAGACCACCAGTTGTTGATCTTACTCAAGATCAACTAGAAATGCAGGATATCTCAGAGCCACCATTGAAGAGACAGAGGCTTGAGGAAGGTGAACCTTCAAGGCATGTGAGACAAAGAAGGGAAATTGACAGAGCATCTACTCTTGTACCAGGTGATAGGCCATATCATCATCAATTGAGGAAAGCAATAAGAGCAGGCAAGAAGATAGCCATTGAGCAAGAAGACAGAGAAAAGTCCTTATGGTTAGAGAAGGATATCAGAGAGGTTTATCAAGAGGAATTCTTGAGTGATGATCAGTTCATTAAGACTGATGAGTTCAAAAGCTTTCTCATTTGGAACAAGCAGCAAGAAGTAAAGAAAGCTCTGCCTGAAGGTATGGAGCCAAGTGAAGAAACTTTGAGAGCTCTTGCTTCATATGATCCTAGCCTTGATCCCATCACAGTGGACGAAGCCAGAGATTTGGTGAAATCAAGTGGAATGTTGTTAACCCCAGGATGGGATCTGACTTCTGCATTCCTCATTGATCAACTGAGAAAGCAACCAGAGGGTAGCCTATCATATGAAGTTCACATTGGTGACATGATTAGAGGAAGTGGCTATGACCCTAAATCCCAGGCTGTTGCAATGTGGTCCATGGCTCCCAAAACTCAAAAGCCATCCCTATTGAGTATAGAGGATAAGATGGAGGGGAATAAAATTATATGGACTGTACAAAATACAACAGACCTCGAGGTCTCCAAGGTAGTAACTCATTGGGCTAATCTCAATGAAGCTAAGACAGCTCAGCTGTCAGAAAGATATGCCAAATTGTTTGAGAGTTCAAGCATGGTAGCCAAGGACAGAGATCTGAAAATGATGAGGATCAAACAGTTGGAAGATGAGCTGGCAGAAATAAATGTCAAACTTGAGGAAGCCTCAAAAATAATTCCTCCTCCTCCTTTGCAAGTTGAGGTACCTGTTCAGGTAAATTTGGAGGCAACTGAGGGACCTGCTGAAGACTTGGAAAAGGTGAAATTGGATGCATCCCTGGACACTATAGCCAAAATAGTGCAGTACAGGCAGGAAAAAATAAAGGACAGGATGGATGCAGTTCATAAATCAGTCAGCCTATTACATCAGACCAATCAAAAGGTGAATGACTATTTGGCCACCTTGGAACCACTCTATAGTATTTGGTCTGGGAGGAATTTATTGTTTGATAAGCTTGACAGTTTACAAGAACACAGGCCTGATATCCCAAATGTAGTAACTGATGTGTTTGAAAGGATTGGCCTAATAAGTGCAGCATCAAAGTTTTTCAAAGGAAAGTCAAACCAAATAAAGGCTAAGTTAGCCATGTTTGATAAAGATTACAGCAAGTATCTGCCCCCGGTATATGATGACAATGGAAATGTGGTTAAGCTGGAAGATTGGAAGCTGTCAATGGGTCAGTTGGTCATCAATCAAGATGCCTTCCTAAAAGACAATAAGGCTTTGGACGTAGAAGGAACTAACAATATAATTGATAGTTTATTCAAAGTTGAAAGTGATTGTATCAAGTTTATATCAGAAGTTAAAAATGTAACTGATTCTACATGGGAACGGCAAGTCAACTTGTTACAGGAGCTGCAGAGCTACAATTGGCCATCTGATGATGATGTGGCAGCTTGGGAAAAGCTAATCACAAAGAAGAAGAAGAAACCGGTCATCCAGCTGACGGAGGAGGAAGAAGAATAGATCGCACTTGGCACCTGATCCAGAATTTGAGAGAGAGCGTGTTCAAACAGAGAATGATGTAAGTTAGCCTATAATGGCGGTCATCATTCATATGACAAACTTGGTAACTGCTCTGAAAATATCTACAAACAAAGGTGCCAGCTGCGGAAGTTGTTCAGAACTGAAAATACGCCTTGCTGTCTTTATTAAATATCTTTCTGTTTGTATTTTCTTTTGTTTTCTAGCGTAATTTTCTATCAGCCATCCGAAGCTTGTTGCATCCTTTCGAGGATTCCAGGATGGTTGATTAGTATAAATAGTCTGTTCCTATTGTTGATCGGGGTTGGAAAATATTTTTGTGAAGGAGAGGTCTGAAATATAGAACCTGATTTTTTGTGAAATCAAGGAAAATTGTACGAATGCATTTTATCAATTAATACAAATACACTGGAGTTCTGTTACTACAATTTGATTGTCTTTACATGTGGAATGTTTTAGTTTCTTTATGCATTTAAATTGTAAGACAGTTTAAATACATCTTTCACAAGGTGAATGTAGGGGTTGAGCTTAAGTATCTTTCAAGGAAAGAGTAAAACCTTAGGGGAGGTCTATGGGAATTGAATATCTATATGTGGATTTGATGACAGGTTTAGGAATGGAAACAATGATATGTTAGGCATGTTATTGGAGTTTCATTGTATTCGCTTTAATAGTTATATGTGAAGGTAGAGTTCGACTCTGATGCCCAGCGGATAAGGGACTGGTTTTAGATCCACTTACATTGGTTTACCATCCAATATATAATTGATTAAAATTTTACTTCATATGCATAATTTCCAGACTTGAGTCATATTATGACAAGTTCATAAATATGTATTTCAGTGCTTTGTAGAAGCAATAAATGAGGTTAACCCTTCCCTAAGTTTAACTCTAAAAGGAAGAAGGATGAATATCCTTAAGCCATTGTATCGTGTTGCTATTTTTATAGTCTATATCATGATGTTGTGTATCAGGATGATTTGGGCTATACTCAGAGTTTTAGCAACTTATTGATTTGGATTTTGAAGGCAGTAACAGAGCAGTGAAGGAGCAAGTTCTCAATTCAGAGCTCAGCTGAACGTTGAATTGATAGAGGTACACCCGCCTGAGTATGTATTACTCAAAGTGAAGAAGGTTTTAACCTTAATACCTTAGTAGTTTGTAACTTGATAGGTTACAGCCATTGGGATTATTTGAGTATTTGATTAATCTGCAGGTTCAAACACTAACAACTTTATCAGCTAAAGTGATCATTTAATTCCTTTCAATTTTTCTTGGTTAATAGAGAAATGCATCGGTGAACACAAGCTCAGTTAACACTACGCTTTATCAATGTATAATAAAATGCTTTATTTACCGACAACACTACTTTGTGTCTTTCAGCTCTATTCTTCATCATAGATGAATGCAACATAATAAAGTCAATTTCATCAAGTCATGGACTCACCAACAAGTTACTCAGTGTATTCCTTATCCTCATCCATCATATACATCTTCCTCATGTAGATATTTCTGTACTTCATCTCTTTTACCTTCCTTCACATGTGTCGGTGTAGTAACTTACATGATAAGTATTGTCGAGCTAGTTGACATCAATGACAACATAATACTAATTTGATCATCTTGCATATCTAATCATCAACTCCTCAGTAATATTAAATTACAGATTCTTCATTCAGGTTCTAAATTAGTTGTAGTTCATTAGAATGATGTGGGTTGTGTTCTTGAAAGATAAGTTAGAAGCATTTGAGAAGTTCAAAATATTCAAAGCTAAGGTTGAGAATGAATTTGGACTAAAGATAAAGTGTCTAAGATCGGACAGAGGAGGAGAATTCACCTCTGACAGATTCTATGAGTACTGTGAAGAACATGGCATAAAAAGATAGTTAAGTGCACCTAGCACCCCTCAGTAGAATGGGATTGCAAAGAGAAGGAATAGGATCATCCTTGACATAGCCCACACCATCATGATTGAAGGAAAAGTTTCACACACCTATTGGAGAGATGTGGTCAATACAATAGTCTACACCATCAATAGAATACAATTGAGACCAGGCATAGATAAGACATTTTATGAGCTATGGTTTGGAAATGTTCCCATAGTAAAATACTTTAGAATCTTTGGAAGAAAGTGCTACATCATGAGGGATGAAGCAGTAGGCAAGTTTGATGCAAGAAGTGATGAAGGTATTTTCCTTGGTTACTCTACTAAAAGAAAAGCTTATAGATGTTTAAATTTAAGATTGAAGAAGATCATTGAAAGTGCTCATGTTAAGATTGATGAAAAGTTTATGGTTCAAGAAAGATATCATGATTACTCACCTATGATTGAAGAAGAACCCAGACCCTCCACTAGTGAGACAGTTGTTGAAGAAATGTTTGACAATATTGATGTTCTATTTAATGAACTTGAGACAAGTGAAGAAGAAACTCCAAAGGCAAATGAGATAGTATCACCTAAAGCTCCAAAGTTTACATCTAGATACCATTCTAAAGATGACATCATTGGAGATTAGAGCGGCAAAGTCACAACAAGATAAAAAAAAAATAGTTCTACAAGAAATGAGGCGATATGTTTACTTTCTCATATTGAACCCTTAAGTGTTGAAGATGCATGCAATGATTCAGATTGACATGATGCTATGAAAGAAGAACTAGATCAGATTATCAAGAATGATACTTGGGAACTCGTCCCAAGGTCTAGTGATAAGAATGTGATTGGAACAAAATGCATATTCAAAAACAAGATGAATGAAGATGGTATAGTAGTAAGAAATAAAGCAAGATTAGTATGTAAGGAATATGCGCAAAGAGAAGGTATTGATTATTCAAACACATTTGCACCAGTGAGAAGATTAGAAGCTATTAATTTGTTTCTAGCCTATGCAACATTCAAAAAATTCAAAGTTTATCAAATGGATGTTAAGTCAGCATTCTTGAATGGAGAGCGAAAAGAAGAAGTATACATTGAGCAACCAGAAGGATTCACCCTATCAGACAGGCCTCATATGGTATGTAGATTAAAGAAAGCCCTCTATGGAATTAAGCAAGCCCCTAGAGCTTGGTATGAGAGACTTGATGGATATCTAACAAAAATTGAATTCAAGAAAGGAGTAGTATATTGTAATCTATTCATAAGAGAGACATTTGAAGGACTACTACTTGTAGCTATATTTGTTGATGACATTATCTTTGGAGGTAATGACAAACTAAGTGCTGAATATGATAAGGAGATGTAGAGAAAATTTGAGATGAGCATGATTGGACCTATCAAATACATTTTTGGATTAAATGTGTAGTAGACAGAGAAAGGTATTTTCATTAATCAGTCCAAGTATGTGAAAGAGATATTGAGGAAATTCAAGATGGATGGGTGCAAGCCAGTAGGGACACCTATGATAATAGGATGCAAGCTTACAAAAGAAGATGAATCACTAGTAGTAGATACAAAATTGTACAAGTCTATGATTGGTAAACTTATATATCTTACTCAAACAAGACCTGATATTTCCAATGTAGTTGGTATAGTTGGAAGATTTGCAGCAGAGCCTAAACAAAGTCACCTCATGGTAGTAAAAAGAATATTCAGATAGACTATGGTCTATGGTATCCTAACTTAGAAAATTTTGAGCTTCATGTATACACTGATGCAGATTGGGAAGGATGCATTGATGATAGAAAGAGTACATCAAGTGGAGTAGTGTTTCTTGGTGATAGACTTGTCACTTGGACAAGAAAGAAATATAATTTTATTTCTCAGTCAACAACAAAAGCAAAGTATGTTCCAATAGCCTTGAATTGTTCTAAAATTGTTTGGATCAAGTAGATGATAAAGGATTTTAGAATTCAGATTGATTATCCTATTGTTATTCATTGTGATAACACTAGCACTATCAACATATCAAAGAACCATGTGATACATGCAAAGACAAAACAAATTCATATCAAATATCACTTCCTAAGAGAGAAAGTGATAGAGAAAGAAGTCAAGGTGGACTATGTGAGTACTAAAGATCAATTAGCATACATATTCACAAAGCCATTTCATAAGGATACTTTTGAGTATCTCAGGAAGAAGTTGGGAGTAATTCCATTCCCCGATTCTACTTAGAAGAAAGAAGGAAGAGCATCAGTCTTTAGGGACTGATGGATGGTTGAATACTCTAATTTAGGAGTAGTACTAGTGCTTAAATGGATTGGCACCATTTTCCATTGATGTCAAAGGGGGAGTAATATATAGTCATGAAAAATATAAGTAAAGGAGTAATATACTAAGGGGGAGTAGTATTTAGTTGAGGAAATGGAGAATGTTGAAGAATATTACAGCAGATGGAGGATTCATCCTTGGAGGAGTTTTGATGAGGAAATGGAGAATGTTATAAAAGAAATGTTCATTTGGATTGGTGGATTTTTTCATTCCATATGTTGCCATCAATGCCAAAGGGGGAGATTTTTGGAGATTTTCCAGCAAGCCAGTGTTGACTGTATGTTTCTCATTTATGACAACATATGGTTGTTAGGAATAGTCCCATGAGATAACTAAGAGGGAGAGGGGTGATTCAATTATCTACAAGTTTCAATTCTTTATCCAAGTATGTATACTTAAACATAAAGCATAAACACAATTAAAGAACACTTGAACACAACATAATATTTTGGTTACGGGGAAACCCAAATAGGTAAAAACCCTGGTGGCAATTGACACCCACTAATATTCTACACTAGTATATTATGATCCTTGTTAGAAGATCCTTAACCCTGTTTGGAGTTGCTTTACAATATATTTAGTACAATAGACCTAGTCAAGAGTTGGACCCTATTAGGAGTCTTTTACAATAGTCCTTGTTAGGGGAGAGGATGCACTATCCGAGAGCACACTGCTCAAAGGGGTGAAGGCTACAACCTTATATTTAATAGATATACACTATATCTGGATCTTGGTGAACTGCACTTTGACCTGCTATTTGGATTAGTTCCAATGTATAGCACAAACACTTTACTTGGTCACATAGACCTTTTGATGGCTCAACACTTTGCACACTCTGCTATGCTCTTCTTGATCAACTATGAACCACACTCAAGCAATCACAAATGACTGCTTATAAATATCTTTCCTCTAAATGATATAATCAAGTCAACCTATTAGAACCACCTTGAAATCATATTAGAGAAACCATCAAAAACTCTAATAACCATTCAGTTGGCTCTACTAAGCACATAACACATTTTGGGACCTATCTAATAAGATAATTGTAGACACACGCTACACACTGTCGGCTCTACCAAAACAACTAGATATTTTTCTTCAAGATGAATTACTTTATGCATTCTTAACCAAACATCACTAACTCTTCTCCAAGTGTAACTCCAAGGGCACATATCGAAATGATTGGTGCAACTCCAGAACCAATATAATATCTATCAACTCTTCTGAATAAACATAGGAAACTGCTACTGGTGAATAGTGACTGCATATCTTCACTTCTACTAATCATCAAAATCTACATTAATGAATGTAACATCACTAATATATCTTTATCATATATCCAAGCGCGCAAGGCTCCATGATAACTATATGGACAACCATACATAGAATGCTGCCTGTTACTCTGTCAGGAACACTACTGACACTAGCTGCTATATAACTGTTTGTACTAACATTTAACCTCTGCACCCATGATATCATGCTGATATCATGTCCATGCTACATATACTTAAGGCTTACTACATAAGTCTTCCATGCATGCTACTTTCCATATGTTGTCATCAATGACAAACATACAGTCAGTACTGGCTTGTTGGCAAATCTCCAACAATCTCCCCCTTTGGCATTGATGGCAACATATGGAATGAAAAACCACCACCAACCCAATGAGAATTAATTTTATAACATTCTCCATTTCCTCATTAAAAACTCCCCCAAAGATGAATCCTCCTTTTTTTGCACTAATCTTCAATATTCTCCATTTCCTCAACTGAATTGCTTCCAAGACTAAATACTACTCCCCCTTAGTATATTACTCTTTCTTTGCTTTTTTTTTTCATGACTCTGTATATTACTCCCCCTTTGACATCAATGGTAAAGGGCACCATTCATTTTAGGCACCGGTACTACTCCTGAGGTAGAGTAGTCAACCTTCCATTAGTCCCTAAGGACTAATGCCTTTTCTTCTTTCTTTTAAGTAGAATCAGGGAAGGGAATTACTCCCAACTTCTCCCTGAGATACTCAAAAGTATCCTTAGGCAAGGGCTTTGTGAATATATCTTCCAACTAATCTTTAGTACTCACATGGTCCAACTTGAATTCTTTCTCTGCCACTTTCTCTCTTAGGAAGTGATATTTGATCTCAATATGCTTTGTCTTTGCATGCATCACAAGGTTCTTAGACATATTGATAGTGCTAGGTATATCACAATGAATAATAATAGGATAATCAATCTAAATTGTAAAATCCTTTATCATCTATTTGATCCAAAGAATTGTAGAACAATTTAAGGCTACTGCAACATACTTTGCTTCTTCTGTTGATTGAGAAATACAATTCTATTTCTTGCTTGTCCAAGTGACAAGTCTATCACCATGAAACACTGCCCCACTTGATGTACTCTTTCTATCATCTACACATCCTACCCAATTAGCATCAGTGTATACATGAAGCTCAACATTCTTTGAATTAGGATACCAATGACCATAATCTATAGTTCCCTGCAAGTATCTGAATATCCTTTTTACTGCCATGAGGTGACCTTGCTTAGGTTCTGCTACAAATCTTCCAACTATGCCAACTACATTAGAAATATCAGGGCTGGTCTGAGTAAGATATATGAGTTTACCAATCATAGACTTGTACAATGTTGTACTCACTGTTGGTGAGTCATCTTCTTTTGTAAGCTTGCATCTAGTGATCATAGGTGTTCCTACTGGCTTGCAATCATCCATCTTGAAGTTATTTAGTAACTCTTTCACATACTTGGACTGAATAATAAAGATTCATTTTTCTTTTTGTTGCACATTTAGTCCCAAAAAGTATTTGATAGGACCAATCATACTCATCTCAAGCTCATTCTGCATTTATTTGGAAAATTCTACACTTAGTTTGTCATTACCTCCAAAGATAATGTCATCAACAAATATAGCTACAAGTAGTAGATCTTTAGATGTCTCTCTAATGAATAGATGACAATCTATTGCACCTTTCTTGAATCTAATCCTAGCTAGATATCCATCAAGTCTTTCATATCAGGCTCTAGGGGCTTGCTTAAGTCCATAGAGGACCTTCTTCAATCTACATACCATATCAGGTCTATCTGATAAAGTGAATCCTTCCAGCTGCTCAATGTATACTTCTTCTTTCAAATCTCCATTCAAGAATGTTGACTTGACATCCATCTGATAAAATTTGAAGTTTTTCACTGTAGCATAACCTAAAAATAGCTTAATAGCTTCTAATCTTCTTATTGGTGCAAATGTGTCTGAATAATCAATGCCTTCTCTTTGCGCATATCCCTTACATAATAACCTTGCTTTATTTCTTACTATTGTACCATCTTCATTCATCTTGTTTCTGAATATCCACTTTGTTCCAATCACATTCTTATCACTAGGTCTTGGGACCAGTTCCCAAGTATCATTCTTAATAATCTAATCAAGTTCTTCTTTCATAGAATCATGCCAATCTAAATCATTGCATGCATCTTCAACACTTAAAGGTTTAATCTGAGATAATAAACATACTGCTTCACTGCTAGCTGAGTTCTTTGCTTGTGATCTTGTTAAGACTTTCCTGCTCTGATCTCCAATGATGTCTTTCTTAGAATGGTTTCTAGATGTAAAATTTGGAACTTTAGGTGATGCTGACTCATCAACCTTAGGAGTTTCTTCTTCACTTGTCTCAGGGTCATTGAATAACACATCAATACTATCAAACATTTCTTCAATAACTATTTCACTAGTGGAGGGTCTGGGTTCTTCTTCAATCATGGGTGAGTAATCATGATATCTTTCTTGAACCATGAACTTTTCACCAATCTTAACATGAGTGATTTCAATGATCTTTTTCAATCTTAAATTGAAACATCTATAAGCTTTACTTTTAGTAGAGTAACCAAAGAAAATACCTTTATAACTTCTTGCATCAAACTTTCCTACTACTTCATCCATCTTGATGTAGCACTTGCTTCCAAAGATTCTAAAGTATTTTACTGTGGGAACATTACCAAACCATAGCTCATATGGTTTTTTGTCAGCACTAGGCCTCAATTGAATTCTATTTATGGTGTAGACTAATGTATTGACCACATCTCTCCAATAAGTGTGTATAACTTTTCCTTCAATCATGATGGTGCACGCTGTATCAAGGATGATTCTATTCCTTCTCTCTGCAATTCCATTCTTCTAAGGGGTTCTAGGTGCACTCAATTGTCTCTTTATGCCATGTTCTTCATAGTACTCATAGAATCTGTCAGAGGTGAATTATCCTCCTCTATCTGATCTCAAACAATTTATCTTTAGTCCAGATTCATTCTCAACCTTAGCTTTGAATATTTTGAACTTCTCAAATGCTTCTAACTTATCTTTCAAGAATGCAACCCACATAATCCTAGTATAATCATCAGTAAACAAAATGAAATACCTTTCACCATAGTATGATCTTGTTTGAGTTGGACGACATAGGTCTATATGAATCAGATCCAACTTGTTCTCTTCTGAATTGTGCTTGCTCCTAAATGAGTTTCTCACATGCTTTCCCATCACACATTCCCTACATATATTATCAACTGGTTTTGCTATGCAAGGTGGGTCTCTTACTGCCTTTACATTTCTTATCTTTACTATTTATCAAAATTGATATGACATGGTCTTTTATGCCACAACCAACTTTCATCAACTTTAGTAACAAAATAAGTTGCTTCTAAATTGAGTTGGAAAACATTACCTCTAGTCTTTGAGCCTAATGCAATCATAACACAATCTTTGTTGTTAATGATTCATTTTTCATCTTTGAACTCCAACTGATAACATTTTCCAAGTAACTGTCCAACACTAAGAAGGTTATGTTTCAAATCATCTACATAGAGAACATCATCAATACTATTCTTTCCATCCAAGGTGATGGCTCCTCTATGAACTATGGGTTTAGGAGTGTTATCTCCAAATCTTACCATGCTACCATTGTATTTCTTTCACCTATCATGAGATGTGAACAACCACTATCTATAATCCAGTCTGTTCCTATATTAGCTTGGGATATCAATGCTAACTCTTGTTTTTCTTTCTTGTCTTCATGATCTATTTTATTGTTAATTTTCTCTATGATAACAATAAATCCAATTTATTCTTCAGCTGAATCATGATCTAAAAATCCATCTCTAGCATAGTAACATTCCTTAGAGAATTTAAGCTTGTAGTCATTTTTGAACTTTCTAGCTCTTAAGGGACATTTAGATGCAAAGTGACCAATCTTATTACATGAAAAGCATTTAAATGGAAATTGACCTTCATATTTTCCTTTTCCTTTCTTTTCTCTTTTAGAAATCATAGGAATGAAATCATCTAGTGTTTTCTCTTCACCATCATCATCAAAATTACCAGAAGTGTTTGCAGATTTCATACCATGAATTGTTTCTTTGAATGTTGTCTCACTTTTAGGTTCTGTCTTCAATCTTCAAATCTAAAAAGCTGAGATTTTTCTGATCAAGGTCTCTTGCTTGAAATTTGATGTAAATTGCATGGTCTCATCAAGGATGTTGATCTTTCTTTCATATTCTGAAGTGAGAGTAGTCATTAACTTGTCCATAATGTCCTCCTCTGAAATCTCTCCACCATTGTTTCTGATTCCAACAACTGCTTCATTGATCCTTTAATTATAATCTCTGATATTTTATTTAGGTAACATTTCTAATGCATTGTATCTTTTCTTCCATTTCTTTCTACGCACATCCTTTGATTGTTTGTCTCCTTCAAATATGTCTTCTACGTGCTTCCATATTTTGTGGGTTGTATCTACCTTCTTTATTTCTAAAAAATCACCATCAGATAGGGCTTCATTGGATATTGCATTCTGATGAAATAATTCCTTTTTCTTATCAGTAGCATCATCCTTTGCAAGGTCTTCTAAAGTAGGTATCTTGACTACTTTGATAGTTACATCAAAAACTTCAAAAGCAATGCATTGCAAATGAGTCACCATCTTGTTCTTCCAATCAAGATAATTCTCTCCATCAAACATAGGACTTTCTTTTCTAAAGTATTCCATCTGATCAACCTCAAGCTATTAAACTTTCTCTCCGAGGCACTTTGATCTGATACCAATTGTTAGTAAGAGTCCCAAGAGATAACTAAGAGGGGGGGGGGGTAATCAGTTATCTACAAGTTTCAATTCTTTATGCAATTAAGTATACTTAAACATAAAGCATAAACACAATGAAAGAACACTTGAAAAAAAAACAATATTTTGGTTACAGGGAAACCCAACTAGGTCAAAATCCTGGTGGTAATTGACACCCACTAATCTTCTACACTAGTTTATTATGATCCTTGTTAGAAGATCCTTAACCCTGTTAGGAGTTGCTTTACAATATATTTAGTATAGTAGACCTGGTCAAGGGTCAGACCTTATTAGGAGTATTTTACAATAGTCCCTATTAGGGGAGAGGATGCAATGTTTGAGATCATACTGCTCAAAGGGGTGAAGGCTACAACCTTCTGTTTAATAGATATACACTATACCTAGATCTTGGTGAACTAAACTTTGACCTGCTATCTGGATTAGTTCCAATGTATAGCACAAACACTTTACTTGGTCACATAGACCTTCTTTTGATGGATCAACACTTCACACACTCTGCTCTGCTCTTCTTGATCAACTATGAACCACACTCAAGCAATCACAAATGACTGCTTATAAATATCTTTCCTCTAAATGATATAATCAAGTTATCCTATTAGAACCACCTTGAAATCATATTGGAGAAACCATAACAACTCCAATAACCATTCAGCCAGCTCTACTAAGCACACAACACATATTGGGACCTATCCAATAAGATAATTATAGACGCATGCTACACATTGTTAGATCTACCAAAACAACTAGATCTTTCTCTTCAAGCTGAATTACTTTATGTGTTCTTAACCAAACATCACTAACTCTTCTCCAAGCATAACTCCAAGGGTGCATACCAAAATGATTAGCGCAACTCTAGAACCAATATAATCTCTGTCAGATCTTCTGAACAAACATAGGAAACTGCTACTGGTGAATAGTGACTACAAATCTTCACTTCATTAGACTCTGCGTCCATGAATGTAACATCACTAATATATATTCATCATATATCCAAGTGTGCAAGGCTCCATGATAACTATACAAATAACCATACACAAAACACTGCCTATTACTCTATCAGGAACACTGCTGACACTAGCTGCTATATAACTCTTTGTACTAATAGTTAACCTCTGTGCCCATGATATCATGCTAATATCATGTGCATGATACATATACTTAAGGCTTATTGCATAAGTCTTCTATGCATGCTACTTTTCATATGTTGTCATCAATGACAAACATAGAGTTTGTAATGGCTTGTAGGAAAATCTCCAACAATGGTAAGTAGCATGCATGGAAGACTTATGTAGTAAGATTCTAGTATATACAACATGGACATGGTATCAACATGATATCATGGATGCAAAGGTTAACTATTAGTATAGATAGTTATATAGCATCTTGTGTCAGAAGTGTTCTTGATAGAGTTACAGGTAGTGTTCCATGAATGATTGTTCGTACAGTTATCATGGAGCCTTGCACATTTGGATATGTGATGGAGACATGTTAGTGATGTTACATTCATGGACACAAAGTCTAATGATCAATAGAAGTAAATTTATGTAGTCTCTATTCACCAATACCAGTTTCTTGTGTTTATTCAAAAGAGCCGACAGAGATTATATTGGTTCAGGAGTTGCACCTATCATTTCAGTATGCACCCTTGGATTAGTGCTTGGACAAGAGTTAGTAATGTTTGGTTAAGAGTGCATGATGCAATTCATCTTGAGGAGAAAGTTTCAATTACTTTGGTAGAGCCGATAGTGTGTAGCGTGCATCTACATTTATTAATATTGGACAAGTCCCAGAATGTGTTGCGTGCTTTGTAGAGCTGAAAGAATTATTATTGGAGTATGTTATGGTTTCTCTAATATGATTTCAAGGTGGTTCTAATAGGCTGAATTGATTATATCATTTAGTGGAAAGATATTTATAGGCAGTCATTTGTGATTGCTAAGGAATGGTTCAGAGTTGATTGTGAAGAGTAGAGAAGAGTGTGTGAATTGTTGAGCCATCAGCAGAAGGTCTATGTGACCAAGTAAAGTGTTTGTGATATACATTGGAACTGATCTAGATAGTAGGTCAAACCATAGTTCACCAAGAGCTAGATATAGTGTGTATCTTTTATTCGGAAGGTTGTAGCCTTCAGTCATTTGAGCAGTGTGCTCTTGGAGAGTGCATCCTCACCCCTAACAAGGTTAATTATAAAAGACTCCTAACAGGGTCTGAACCTTGACCAAGTCACTATACTAAATGCATTGTAAAGACAACTCCTAATAGGGTTAAGGATCTTCTAACAAGGATCATAATACACTAGTGTAGATTATTAGTGGGTGTCAATTCCCACTAGGGTTTTTACCTATTTGGGTTTCCCCATAACCAAAATATTGGTGTTGTGTTCAAGTGTTATTTCATTGTGTTTATGCTTTATGTTTAAGTATACTTAATTGGATAAAGAATTGAAACTGGTAGATAACAAATTCACCCCCCCTCTCAGTTATCTCTTGGGACTATTCCTAATAGTTATCCATGGAGGCTCTATGCCCTTTTCGATTTGATAAAGACTTGTACATGCCACCATTCCCAAAAAGAGTGGAGATATGAAAATATGATAAGTATGATGGAAACTCTCATCCCTAAGATCTTGTTAGAGAATTATGTACTCAATCTATGGAGTTCATGCATGAGCCAACCTATCTAATGTGTCTTTTCCTTCGATCTCTGGTAGGCTTAGCCATTCATTGGTTCTCTAAAATGCCTCCAACAATCAAAAGTTTTGAGGAGTTGATCAAACTATTTTATCAACAATACTCCTACAATATTCAACATCCAATCACCATGATCGATATCTACAATCTGAAGCAAAACTTAGGAGAACCCTTCCTAAATTTCCTCATGCAATGGAGGAAGAGTTTTTCACTCTATGCTCGACCTATTCCAAAAATTGAAAAACTCAAAATATTTATCAATAATTTGGTTCCAAAACTCAATTATCCCTTACAAATGCAAAATCATACATCCTTTGATAAAATGGTAGAGAATTCCATCAAGATTGAGAATGTGCTTGTTAAAAAGGGAGACATATCACTTCACAAGGAAAACAAGTAGGAATCTGGTTCTAGTTCCAACAACAAAGACAACGGTAAATTCTAGAACTAGAACAAGAATGTTGTAATAGATGGCATTGATGATCACATCAGTGTCCCATCAAAGGCACCAGCATTCAATCTCACCATGGGCACTCAAGCCATAAAAGCTTCTGAACAAAAGGCATCTGAACCTTCTCAAAATTTGAAAAATTATAAACCTTGGGTTACAACACCAAAACGTGAGTTCACTCCTTTGGGTGAGTCCTTAGAATTTGCCATGAAAACTCTCTTGATGAACAAAATCATCTCATTGCTTGAGATAAAAGTATTTGACCCTGAACCTAAACCAAAATGGTGGAAAGAGACCAATTTCTATGACTTCCAATCAAAACAAGGGTCATAAAACCAATAATTGCATACACTTGAAACATCTCATACAAGAAAAAATTGATAATGGAGAAATTGTAATTGGTAGTCACAAAACCAACAATGATCATATGACATTCATGGAACCATTTCTAAAACATGGTTAAGGAGACTTTGATTCTAAGCCTAACATGGGTGCTAAAGTCAATTATGCCTACTATGGAAACAATGCTATCATAAACATGGTTGAACCATGCCTATCTAAAGATTTCAATGTCATCACTATTGTGAGAAAAGATAGAGATAATCAATCAGCAAATGCAGTAACTTGATCACAAGCTTAGGTACATCTACAAGGAAAAAACTTGGGTTCATCAAATTCCCCTAAGGTGCCTTTCAATCTTTCATCTACTTCTAAACAGAGGGCTGCCTCAAAATCATCAACTCCTAAAGAGACCAGACCAACATCATATAGTATTGTCCAAAAACTCCAACATACCAATGCAAAAATATCCATGTTTGAGTTGCTTTAGATATCTCTTGCTCATAGAGCTACTCTGGATAAAGCTCTGCTCGGTTCCAATGTTCCTGAAAATCTTGATCTAGATAGATTCTAGACTATGGCTAGTCATCTAATATCCCCCTAGTATATCTCCTTTTCAAAGGAAGATGACAATTCACTGATTCATCCGCATAACCAGCCCTTGCACATTGAAGTCTTGATCCAAAACCATTGTTTCAAATGCATGTTGATAGATGGAGGTGCTGGTCTAAATATTTGTTCCTACAAATTGATCACACAACTAGAATTATCAAAAGATGCTATTGATCCTAAAAAGAAGATTACTTTAAAAGCATATGATGAGCAAGAAAGATCCTCCAAGGGAACAATAGTCTTACCTATCAAAATAGGACCAGCTATCAAAGACATCACTTGTCAAGTTCTAGATCTTCCTTTGGCTGACAACATTCTTCTAGGAAGGCCTTGGATACATGAAATGAAATCTATTCCATCAACATATCATCAATGTGTGAAGTTTCCTTATGATGGAGTAGAGGCAACAATTCCGACTGACATATACGCATCTTGAAATGCATTGAAAGAGAGTGCTAACAAACTTGTTCCACATAATAGAGAATCTTTCCCCAAGCACACAAATATTGCATCCACATCCAAGATGGAAGAAATTGCCAAAGAAGTCAAAATCAAGGACACAGGTATGGGAGAATATACTATGGAACTAATCCTATCTCTAACATCTCTCTTAATCTTGCTGAAATCTTATGGGCAACCTTTAAAACATACAAAGAAAGAGTCTAAAGAACCTCAAACCATCTACAATGGAAGTTTTGTCACATAATAAGTGTCCAAGAAAGAGTTTGAAGAAGATGAAGCTGTGCTTGCATGGCTATACAAAGATGAATCCTAGTTAGTTAAAAAATGTGACTCCAAGTCAAACAAAATTCCTTCAAATTCATATGGAAAAGGTCACAAATTGATGTCTAAAATAGGATACACTAGAAAAGGACCTCTAGGAACAAGAGGCGAAGGTCTTATATCACCAATTGACCACCACAACTGGACAAGCAAGGATACTATGGGTCTAGGATATTAGAAGAAGCCTTTTTATCTCAGCAAAAACTCTCCACATGTCTTAGAATAGATTGAACCATCAACATAAATTCAACTAAAAGAAGAAACATAACAATCTGATAGTGAGGATTCAGACACCATTGATGAGCTTATTCCTTATGAGTGCTTGCCTAAAGAAATACTAGACCTCCTTAAAGATGAAGAAAAACCTAAGGAGAATATCAATGTAGTAGACACACAAGAACCTACTATGGAACAAAAGACAGTTGCACCACAAGAACAAGCTGATCTTGAAGAAAACCAAACAAAAAAGGAGGAAGGTGGTAGCTATTCTAAAACAAATTCTCACGAGTACAAATTCAAATCAGACTCTGAAGGTAACCCTTCTTGGGTTATCCATCCTGACTTTACACATGTTCTTAGAATTCCCAAAGGTCTAGATGAAAAATTAGAAGATGAATGAAATGACTATGAGTGGGGAGTTATTCCTAAAGAAGATAAACTTATCACTGAAAAACATGTTGATGTTATCCACTAATATGCACCTAAATCTGATGTAAGTCTAGAGAGAAATGATGAACCTAATGAGTTTGATCCACCTATGGCTGAAGTGGAATCCAATAATGACACTGGGATAATTCATGAACTAAATATTCTAAGTAGTGGTATCACCTTTGAATTTGAAATTTAGGTTAGGACCATTGATGACAACACCATATGCATAAACACCCTTTCCCAATCCTCCCCTACATTGACTATTCAACATCTAGAGCTTATTGACCAAATGTCTACTGATCCAAGCCAAGATATCCATACATTTTGAAATGACTATGCCCTTGCCTACTACCTTAATGTAGTGGAACCTATGATGACTTCCATTAGTGAACCAAGTATTAGCATGACAGAGTCAGATATCAAATATCTTAGTCAAAAGAACAAGAATAAAAAGAAAATGAGTCCTAAGGGTGAAGACCACTTTGTGGCAATCTCCAAACCTAAAATAGTAAAAACAAAAGATGTATCCAAAGGTGAAAACCTCTCTGAGGTTCCTAAGGATGAGATATTTGATGTCCTTCTGAGTCATTTATAGGACAGATCTCTAGTATTGATAGAGCCCACTCAATCTATCAACTTGGGTACAACGAAGGAACCATAGATGATTCATGTAGCACAATCCCTATCAGAGGAAGAAAAGAAAGCATTCACTACTTTCTTGAACCACCATATGTGTAAACACCCTTTCCCAATCCTCCCCTACATTGACTATCCAACATCCAGAGCTTATTGACCAAACGTCTACTGATTCAAGCCAAGATATCCATACCTTTCAAAATGACTATGCCTTTTCTTGCTACCTAAATGCAGTGGAACCTATGATGACTTCCATCAGTGAACTGAGTGTTAGCATGATAGAGTCATATATCAAATATCTTAGTCAAAAGAACAAGAATAAAAAGAAAAAGAGTCCTGAGGGTGAAAACCAATTTGTGGAAGTCTCAGAACCTAAATAAAAGATGTATCTAAAGGTGAAAACTTCTCTAAGGCACATAAGGATGAGATATTTGATATGCTTCCAAGTCATTTATAGGTTAGATCTCCAATATTGATAGAACCCACTCAATCTATCAACTTGGGTACAATGGAGGAACCACAGATGATTCATGTAGCACAATCCCTATCAGAGGAAGAAAAGAAAGCATTCACTACTTTCTTGATAGAAAAGAAGATCAACTTTTCATGGAAGTATTTAGATATGCTAGGATTAGGTCCAAATCTCATAATGCATCATCTTTCTATAGCTCCAAGTGTCAAACCTATTAAACAAAAATTATGAAAGATGCATCCACATGTTGCACTCCTAGTCAAAGATGAGCTAGAAAAGTTACTAAAAGATAGATTTATCTGAGTCATAGATTATGTTGAATGGATCTCTAACATGGTTCCAGTTTGAAAAATAGATAAATCTATTAGAGTATGCAAAGACTTTAGAGATGTAAACAAAGCATGACCTAAGGATGATTTTCCATTACCAAACATCTATATGATAGTGAACATGACTGCGGGCTTTGAAATGTATTCCCTAATGGATGGTTTTTCTAGATACAACCAAATCAAGATTGCTCCTGAAGATCAAGAGAAAATAGCTTTCACATGTGTATGGGGTACCTTTTTCTAGAATGTCATGTCATTTTGTCTTAAGAATGCTAGTGCTACATATCAATGAGCTATGACATCTATCTTTCATGATATGATACATCAAACTATGGATGACTATGTTGATGAAACCTTAGCTAAATCAATGATAAGATCTGAACATTTGAATGATTTGAGAAAAATACTAGATAGAATGGAGAATTTTAGTCTCAGACTGAATCCTAAAAAGTGTTCTTTTGGTGTCACTTCTAGAAAGCTCCTAGGCTATATTGTTTCAAAGAAGGGCATTGAAGTAGATCCTACTAAAGTCAAAGCTATCATGGAGATGCAACCTCCAAAAATATCAGTCAGATGAGAACTTTACAAGGAAGAGTGTAATCAATCAAACGCTTCATATCTCAATTAGTAGACATATCATAGCCTTTCACAAAGACATTACATAAAGGTGTAAATTTTGCATGGAATGAGGAATGTGAAAATAATTTTAATCATATCAAGAAATATCTATCAAATCCATGTATTTTGATGCTTCCTATTCTAGGGAAGCAATTGATTCTATATGTCTCTGCCATAGATACATCACTAGGGCATTACTAGCACAACATAATGACAATAATAAGGAAAGAGATAGTTATTATATTAGCAGAACATTGGTAGTATATGAGAAGAACTATTCAATGGTTGAGAAAGCTTGTCTAGCTGTGATCTTTGCATCGAAGAAACTATGACATTACATGTTAGCTCATACAACACAATTGATAGCTAAGATAGATCCATTGAAATACTTATTGAGAAAAGCTGACCTCAGAGGTAGATTAGCTAAATGGGTGATGCTATTGAGTGAATTTGACATAGAATATGTTGAGAGAAAACCTATCAAAGGCCAAATAATTGTAGATCATTTGGCTGAAGCACCATTTTTTGATGATACACCATTACAGATGGAATTTCCTAATTCATCCATCATGCACATATCTTCTAGGTCTTGGCATCTTTTCTTCAATGGATCCTACACACATAATGGATATGGAGCAGACATACTATTCATAACACCTCAAGGCTACTCCATCCCTAAAGCATTCAGAATCAAGTTTCCTTGCACACATAATATTGCTGAATATGAAGCCCTACTTAATGGAATAAAGATAGCAATTGAGTGGCAAGTGACATAATTACACATTCATGGAGACTCATAGCTTGTAATACACCAAGTCAATGATGTGTACCAAACAAAAGATGAGAAACTAGTTCCATACAAATGCATGGTCGATGACCTTAAGAAATATTTCATCTCAGTCACTTTTGAATAGATTCCTAGAATGAAGAACAAGGTTGTTGATGCTATGGCAACATTATCATCTCTACTATAGCAGCCCGAACATGAGCTACATTACGAGTTCCTAGTGGAAGCACTGTCATTTCCTACATATGATTCCCCTGAAACCCACATGATCTACATTATTGTTGGTCATGATTCTTCTAAATACAAAAACCTGTACTCATACCTTAAAGACCAAATCATTCCTGACACCTTCAACCGACATGAGAAATGTTACCTTATCTGAAATGCATCCCGATATGTCATCATTGGTAATGATCAGTATAAACGGAGTCTAGATGGTACACTTCTTAGGTGTTTAGAGTGTGAAGAGTCCCAATGTGCATTAGAGGAAGTCCATGAAGGTATATGTGGACCACATTCTAATAGTTTAACACTAGCTCAAAAACTTATTAGGGCTGGGTACTATTGGTTTGAAATGGAGAAAGAGGCTATCAAGTATGCTAAGAACTGTAAAAAGTGTCAAGTACATGGAAACTTAATTCATGCACTAGGGAGAGATCTTATTCCATTTATTACACAATGACCTTTTAAAAAATGGGCCTTTGATCTAATAGGTGCTATTTATCCACATTCTTCTAATGGACATACCCATATAATTATAGCTACAGACTATTTCACAAAATGGGTAGAAGCAATCCCTTTGACTCAAGCAACCGGCAAGAAAATATCTATGTTTATTCTGAACTACATCATATGTCGGTATGGAATCCTACATTCAAAAGTCATAGATAATGGTGGCTAGTTCAAGAATAAGGACTTAGATTCCTTATGCTCAAAGTCCAAGATTAAACAACATTGGTCATCTATATACTATCCCCAAGGGAATGGACAAGCAGAAGCATCTAACAAGAACCTATTAAAAATATTGCATCACATAGTTAATAAAATAGGAAGAGATTGGCATCTCATGATCAATCTAGCTCTTTGGGCCTATAGAACAAGTATTAGAATGCCCACTGGGGCTACACCATTTGCTTTATTTTATGGGTCTAAAGTGGTACTACCTATTGAGGTTGAAATCCCATCACTAAGAATCAGAATGCATGGTCTAGTAATTGATGATGACTATAGAGTGTCTAGGTTGCAAGAACTTGAACTACTAGATGAGTGCAGACAAGAAACGTATGATCATCTTAGAGTATATTAGAAAAGAATGTCTAGAGGCTACAACAAGAAAGTCAGACAAAGAGAATTTCAGGTTGGTGATCTAGTCTTGAGAGAGAATCTTAAAAATTAATCACATAGAGAATGCAAGGGGAAGTTTGAACCCAATTGGTTGGGTCCCTTTGTTATTACTACAACTTTTGGCTCTAGTGTATATTAACTCTCAATGACTGAAGGAGAACAGCTATGAGAACCAATCAACATTCTCCATATGAAGAAATTCTACACCTAAGGCATTTAGTATTAAAAAATGTCTTGAAAAAATCATAAAAATATGAAAAAGTCTTGAAAAAATGAATATCCTAGTGAAAACCTAGCAATAGGTGCCTTGATGATTCACAAAAAAATTGATTTTTTTTTTAAAATATCAAAAAAATAAAAAAAATGAAAAGTACAAAAAATATGAAAAGATAAAAATACAAAAAAAAAAGAAAAAGTGCCTTGGTGAAAACCTGGAAATAGGCACCTTAGTAGCAAAAATAGAATCTCTTCCAAGATGGTGAAAACTCGGCAAATGGGCACCACTTGTTCAAAATGCTCCATCTATCAGCACAATCTTGGTCTTTCCCAACTTTCAGTCTTGCTTTAGTTTGTACATATCTCTTGGTTTGTTTTTGCATTCCTATTTTCAATAAAGTTGGGTTGTACACCAATCAGTACAAGCGTCTGTATCCTATCAATGTTTCAAACTTGGGGGCAATAAATGTCATACCCTATGGTGTCTAGTATACCTCAGATGAGTCATATCCAGTTAGAGTCCTTTGAAGCTACATTTGAGTCAGTCAGTTAGTCTCCTTACCAAAAAGGATTTTACATTCAAACACAAACAAACATCAAAACAAACTGAAAACAACTTTGCTTCACTACTTTTATCTCCTTGTATGCTTACTAATTTACATTGATATTTTTTCATATTGTGTCCTTTTGAGCTCTTCGATGATGTCCTTTATCAGATTTAGAGAGTGATGACTGGGGGAAAAATCTTTTCTTTATCTTCTGCTTGTATGTGAAAATCTAACAACTTTGGAAATTTTGGATTGAAATGGTGTCCATCTGTAAGAGCCACCATCTCGTAATGGATGACCATGTGTACCTTGACCATTGATACCCAAAAAATTCAAGGAAGTTTGATCTAACTATTATCTTTTTGAGTGAGTTCTTACTCCTATTGTGAAACACAATCTTACCTAAGGATGTGAACAATAAAGGGTCACTTATGGTAATTCACATTGGATTCAGAATGATCTCTTGATTGTTTGATGTGTTTGAACTGCAAGGCATACTTAGGTCATCACGATGTTTATGTTTTGATGCTTATACAAATTGCTATATCAAAATGGACATGATATTCAGGTCATCCTGGCATTTATGCTTTGGTGCTTATATCTAATCTGACATTTCAAATATAAATCAATATTCATAGGTCCATTGTTGTCTAGCCAATGGACATTGTATTGAATTTTGAGCATACAAATCAATATTCATATATCTATAGTTTCCTAACTAGTGGATGTTGTATGTTTATTATTTTGTTTTGCAAGAAGGAGAAATGGGGCTATCAAAAAAAGTGTGGTCGATATTGGAGAACACTCTACAAATTGCATCTTGGTGAAGGTTTGATTTCTCAGAGTCCACGCCATCACTGACGCAAGGTGGAGGGACTCGTAGCTCCTCCGTACTGCTCCCGTGGAAGCTTTGTTGTTGGGTGGCAGTGTTTTGTTGTCTTTGTTTTCGTGCTAAGGTGTTGTGTTTCTTTTTTCCTTTTTGTTGTGTTTTGTTTCCCACTTGTGTGCTATTCTTCTTCCACATTTCACCATTATTTCTCATTGGGCTTTGGCTTTCCTTCACATGTGTTTTCTATTTATCCTTTTTTTGGTTGAGATGAAGGCCATCTTGTAGGAGATCTTTTATTGACCTCCCACGATATTTTATGATGGTCATAGAAGGCTTTAATAATGGAAATGACAAGCGTAATAAAGATCAAGTATCTAATGAAGGGACAAAGGATGGTAGTGGAGGATCTATTCTACTATCATATAGTGAAGTGGTGGTAGAAGAAATGGTTCTTCCTGTGACAATGCAGTTTGAAATTGTTGGCAAAAATGGAGGGTCCGCCAGAGCCAATGGAAATAGACCTGGAGGAAAACCCAGCCATGCTTCTGCAGAGGGAGCCAAAGGAGAGAAAGAAGACAGAGAGGAATGTAAGAATCTAATGCCTAGTGCTAAGATTCTTGAACTCTCTTAGAATGTGGATATGGTAATTGCTATCAAAATTGAACAATCCTATTTAAAGAATATTGCAATTTTTTTTGTTTGCATGGATTTAAAGTTTTTACCAGCTAGGAAATTTCTTGATGACTAGATAGGCAATGTTTGGGGTAAAAAACTTGGCATTAGAGTTGGTTTTAGTAGAATGATTTAGAGAGGTTTGTTTGTCATCTTCTTTAAAAATCACATAATGCAGGAAAAAGTTTTGAATAAAGGATATTGGAATGTAGACCAGACTATGTTTAGGGCCATCCTATGGTCACCCAATAGAAAAACTTGTTACAAAGTAAAGTCCATGAAGATAACTGAGAGGGGGGGGTGAATCAGTTATCAAATAATTATAACTTTT
Source organism: Chamaecyparis obtusa (assembly GCA_027943335.1). Taxonomy (NCBI): domain Eukaryota; kingdom Viridiplantae; phylum Streptophyta; class Pinopsida; order Cupressales; family Cupressaceae; genus Chamaecyparis; species Chamaecyparis obtusa. The sequence goes on from BSBK01000029.1 coordinate 699,928, forward strand.
ATCATCTTCAACAACATTAAACCATATAAGCAATATAATTACCAATCATAGAAAGATATTCATACACAATAACACAATGACACAAGATATGTTGACTAGGGAACCTCTTGATCAAAGAGTAAACCCTGGTGGGAATGATGCCCACAAAATATACACTAATATAAATATTCCTTGTGAGTGGATGGACTTTGTTAAGAGTCTATGAAATACATTCAGTACATATGAATCCCTGTTAAAAGATTCTAACCCTGTTAAGAGTTATGGAAGACAGAAGGACCCACTACCCAAATAGCTTTAGGGTAAGATCACTGAACACACTATCTAAATAATCTTTGCATTAATAAAAAGAATAATATGTTACCTCTTCTCTGACTATACCAAACTGTACTCATTGTTACATCAAATCTCAATTTCAGATCTCTGTACCTCGCATGTCTTCCTTCACATATTCACTTTCATACTTAGCTCTTTTCTTCACTTCATGCCTACATCATCACACACAACCACTAATTTTATATCACAACTACATTAAAAAAAGGAAATACATTACTTTTTTTATACCACACTCAAATAATTACAAATGAGTCGGCATACAATTACAAAATAAAAGTTTCCACACACCTCCAAAATTACACAAAACTGTCAGCTTCCAAATACAATAAATCTTCACTCATGTGACCTCAAAGTCTATGCTATCATCTGCATCACTATCAATGTGTCTTCAACTTCCATTTAACTGTGTAGAACCAGATTCTATCCTGATTAGGAGATATCATCCGATTTTCACAAACTGCCACTCAGGAACACTGCCTGAATACTACTTCCACTAAAATGCTTATAACTTCCATGAATAAAAGAATTACTATCTGTGCTCTTAACCATAGACATATAACATATCAAAGAGTATAACCTCAACATTGCATAGCTCCAACTGTAATAACCCACATGCGCTAATCCAAACTCTGTCTGCTTCTCTGCAAGTCTTTGGTAAATCACTGTGTTGACATCAATGACAATCATAGTCATGAATGTAACAACAACTGCTACAGAATGGCTGCCAAACATCTAGCATTCATTCCTAACAATCTCCCCCATTGGCATTGATGGAAACATAGATGAAAAACATCCAATTTTCCAAAAATCCAATACTGCAATATTGCTTCTTCAAATCCTCTTCATCAATCAAATCTTGATTCATTTTCCTATTCAGTTCTCTCCAACAGATGTGTCAAATGGTTTTTCATGTATACTTCTCCCCCATTGACATCAATGATAAAAATTTCATCACTATGTCAACAACAACTCAATGTCAAAAGACACTATTTAGAAAATACATTCACTAGAGTCCTCATGACTCAGCTCAGATACACATACTCCCCCATAGAGGAAGTACCAACATCCAGTCCAGAAGAAAGATAAGGCTCATATACCACTGGATGGATGCAACCAACTGCATCACTTTTCAAAAGTAGGTTGGGGCATAACCCTAAGCATACCTCTTAGATACTCAAATGTATCCTTAGGCAAAGGCTTTGTGTATATATGCTATCTTCTCCTTTATACTTATTTACTCAATTCTGACTTCTTTTTCAACAAATTTATCTCTTACAACATGATACTTAATCTCTATATGCTTTGTCTTAGAATGTAATATAGGATTCTTAGACATACTAACTGTGCTGGTGTTGTCACAATGTATGACAACAGGTTCAACAAACTTTATTCCAATATCCTTCAGCATTTGCTTCATCCAAATTATCTAGTTACAATTGTTTGCTACTGCTACATGTATGCACCCTAAAATGGTCGCCTAGACTTTGGGCCCCCATTTAGCAATTTGTCAAATTCCTGAATCAATATTTTCAAATATTAACAATATATTATATCAATTTCCTTGATTAAATCATAATCAATTCAATATTTCCTAAGGTTTGAGCCTTATTTAATTTAAAAGAGAAAAAAATAAAACTCTTATTTAATTAAGAGAATAAATCCCTTTTAATTAATTAAAAATCTCTTTTAATTAAATAATAAAATCACTTTATCCTAAGCCTTTATTTAATTAAAAGGAATTTTCTCCCCTTTTATTTAAATAAAAAATCCCCACTTTTCTTCTTATCCTTGTTGCACAAATAAAGCATTTAATTCTTATTTATAAAGAAAAATATAATAAAAAATAAAAGAAAAGTACTTTTGCCTCACATGGACATAAAGTAAATGCTCAACATAAAGTAAATGCTTCTAATTTTCTTATTGGAGGATATTTGTGCACAAGGATCAAGCTTCTTTTTTTCTCCATCATTGATCAAGTCTTTTGCCTCTTAATCTCCATGGTCCATTATTTTTCACTTCCTATAAAAGAAGAGCTCTCTTCCTCATTTGCACACACCATACATACTTGAATTATTATGCTATAGGTTTTCTAAGTCATTGAAGCTTTTGGAGACATTCTTGCATCAAGTTTTGAAGATTTGGAGCATCATTGGCATTCATCTTGCATCTACATCACATCCTAGCTTGCATCATAGTTGCATTATCATGGTATCATTTCCTTTCATGCTTTAGATTAATCTCACATAGTTTAATTAGAGGGTTTGTAACTCTTTCATTTCCATTTTCATAGCTTAATTGCATCTTCATTCTCATAAGATTAATTTGCATTCTCATATAGATTTTCATAGCATTGCATTCATTTGGAATCTCTCATTGTGTGGTTGACTAGCAAGGTCATAAGTTTATAGCTCTAGTTGAGAGCAATTTTACAAATCTTGCAACTCCATGCATAGAGAGCTAAGGATCGATTTGTGAAGGCTCATTATTGAGTTTTCTTGCATGTAAGGATTCATAGAAGTGTGATAACATTTTAGCACATATTTTTTGGCACCCACCATGGGGCAACCCACTTTTTACATGCTGGTTTTGATTATTTTTGGAGCTAACCCTTGTGCAGATTTGTTTGGAGACAAAAAAACCCTATATTTGAAAGATTTGATCATATCTCCCAAACAGCTTGGTGTTTTGGTCTGAAATTTTTTTTGTAGGTTGGTGACGTATCAGAGAAGCTCCAAAAAAAAATTTAGAATTTTTGGAGGTAATCAAATCAACATATTTTTGGCGCAAATCAACATATTTTATTAATCTAAAATTCAATTTTTGCCACAAATCAACATATTTTAAAGAAATTTTTATATTTTTGGAAAGGTCTTGGAATTATATAGGGGATCTATTCATTGTGTTTTTAATTTAGAAATCATATCATAGCTCATTTGGTCAATTTATAAAAATTGATCTATTTTGGTAAAATGGGTCTCTAGGGCACAAATGAAGAGATTTTTCTGAAATTTTTACATTTTTGGAAAGCTCTCTATTTTTTGACAAAGGTCTCTTTTCTACATTTTGGGTTTAGGGTCCGAATTCATGTGATAAAAATTAGATCTTGTTGACTAGGTCAAATGCAAAAAAAATTAAAATTTTGTGATGGGTATGCACTTATTTTTCATTGTTCAACGCATGATATGAGTTATCATTTGGATTATTTGCTGGTTATCATTACTCCTAACAATTTATTTTTAGATCTAACCACCCTAGGGTTTGCATAAGTTGGATATACATTGCATATCTTGTTTGCTTGTTTTCTTATCTTGTTCATTTGAAGGTGCATGACTTGCTTTCATGAAAAATGCTTAAAACAAACAAAAAAAAAGGTGAAATCTACTAAGCGCGTTGCATTGGACTTGAGGTATTTTGTTACAACTCTACAACATTTGGATCTTGGGATTAAAATTTAACCTCTCATGTGTTTGGCTTGAGTGTTTACATGCTTTCATAGAACACATTTCAATTGATGCTCTTAATGAGAAATGAAAGAACATAGATTTGTTTTTCCAAGTTTGTGTAAGTGAATGCTTGTGTTTAAACCTTAAGTAATTCTTGGTTTCAATATCAAATATCTCATTGAGTGATTGAGGGCATGGATTCATTCTTTTTTTACATAGGGAGTTAAATGCACCACTTTGTGGACTCACTCTATGTTTACTTGAAAAGTTAAATATTCCATTGATTCAACCCTTTGTCATTTGTGAGTAGTATTGATAAGCAACTTTAGATTACTTGTGATTGATCTAGATTGCTATCTTGGGTTATTGGACTTGCTAATCCACTGACTCCTCATTTCTGCCCCATGGTTACAAGATCAGCGCCACATTAAAGGGGAGGGGTCTACAGGAAAGAAGCGTTAATTGCTCCACTAGGCAACCCTTTTGTGCTTTTTGGAACTCACTTATTTTTTAAGGTGTGGACTCACTTTGAGTTGATGTGAGGAGTTAAATGTTCCAATTTTGGACTCACTTTGAGTTGGTGTGAAGAGTTAAATGTTCCACTTTTGGACTCACTTTGAGTTTATGTGAAGAGTTAAGTGTTCCACTTTTTTGGACTCACTTCACATTCTCTTGAAGGGTTAAATGTTCCACTTTTGGACTCACTTCACATTATCTTAAAGGGTTAAATTTTCCACTTTTGGACTCACTTCGTATTTACTTGAAGAGTTAAGTGTTCCACCTTTAGTGCTCTAAATACTTTTGATAGTGAATTACTTAGTTTTTATTTCTAGAAGGCCTGCTTGGGGACACACCACCTCAAGGGATGACCTTAACTCCTGTGTTCCGGCAGAGTATAAATATCAGGAGGTGAATCCAAAGACACCTCTCTTGGGAATTGAGTTTGATATCACTCTTGGCTAAGCCTCAAAGAACTTTATACCTTTGACAAGTGAAGGAGGAGATTTGGGTTACCGTATCCCCCCGGCTGTGTGATTTTGGATTCTTCTCATCTACAGATTTGGGCCTCACGTACCTTATGTATATCAAGGAATCCTTTTAGAAAGCCATGTATATCTTTGTAGACAACTTGTTAAGGTGTTGTTGTGTTCTATGTGCCTGCTAAAACATTTTCAAGAACATACACAAGTAGAATCTCTAAGGAGTAGAAATACTAAGTCACTATCTTTGTTCATGCACAAGGTTGCTTTGTCCCTTGCTCATTGCTTGAAGACTATTTGCTTGAACTCCTTGGTTGCTGTTCTATGTACTTGATAATCATTGTGAAATCTTTTGAAATATCTAATTGGAATACTGAAATTGAGTTCTGTCCTGCTGTAGTGAGTTCTCCTTAGAAGCTTGGTCTTCCTTGGTTAGTCCAAATCTCAGATCCTAGGTGTTATCATGTTGCTCAACATCTCAATGAACATTATGGTATCAACTGCACAAGATGGCTCTTAGTCTTCTTCTTTCTTCTCCATTTTCCATGTTCTTCTGAAGTCTTCTATTCCCATGGGAAATTCTTCTTCTTCTTCTTGATTCTTTTCCTCTTACTATCTAGTCTACCTTCTTCTATTCATCTATTCATTTCTTCCATGCTTGATTCCTCCTCTTCTATAACCATGAATCTTGACTATCTAGTTTTGGAACCTTTATTAAGAATAGATGATCTTGAGCTCATTGACATATTCAAAAAATGTTGCTCCTCCAAAATTCTCAGGAGTGATGAATTTATAGAAAAAATAAAAGAAAAGATGATTAAATCAAATGCCTTTGCCAGAATCATAAACATGATCATATCACGATCTTCTTCTTCCAAACATTCTTCATCATCTAAATCTTCTCATTCTTCTTCACCTTCCAAGTCTTATCATGACTCTTCCAAACATCATTCTCATTCTTCATCTTCTAAGTCTTATCATGATTCTTCTAAACACTATTCATATTCTTTATCTTCCAAATCTTATCATGACTCTTCTAAACATCATTAAAATTCCTCATCATCCAAGTATTCTTCTTCCACTAGGTCTTCACCTTCCTCTTCTTCACAATCTCATTCTTCTTCTACTTCTTCAAACAGTCTTACTTCTCTTCAGAAGACATACCATAAAGAGCAACGTGATAGTCTTTATGATGTCTCTTCCACAAAGAGTGACACACCCACCTATGATGACTATGATGATGGACAATGTAGTGATGCCCATGAAAATTTTATTCCTAAGCATCATCCTTGTGGTACACTTGTGATATTTAAGGGGGAGTCATATTGGGTAGACTATGATGGTGATCCATATGACTCTAAATTTGAAGAATTCTTTGATTATTTTTGCGAACAATACAATATTCCTACTGAGGAAGAGAAAATCTACCACGCTGATTTCAAACGTCAAAATAATCTCTCCTCTAAAAGTTCTCATGCTAAAAATAAAGGTTGCACTCTCAAGCAAGATCATATTAATGTTGAACCTTTTTCTTGTGATGGTTCCCTTCCATCCTCTACTTCCTCCAATGCCCATACATTTCCTAAAGCTTCCGAGTCTTCCAAATATTTCATAAATCCTTCATCCAAAAAAGATCCTAATGCTTTTCATGTAGTTCCCTATAGTTATCATCGAGGGCTACCTCTTAAAGATACTCAAGCTAACCTTCACTTGGCTGAAAATACTTTCAATAATGCTAAACCTGAAGAGCCTAAGTTTTCATGTGCTATAATGCCTACTTCAGTTAGTCATTCACGATCTCTTCCAAAGTCTTCCATATAGCTCCAACATGCTTCCTTGTCCTTAGAAGTGGATCCATGTCAAGAGGACCCTAGGAACCCTCCATATCATCCAATTCTCTTCATGATGTATCTCCTCCATTTTATCGTTCTTTTGATCCTCTATGCTCTTCTGCATTCATTCCACCATCTCCTAAGCAAGATCAAGCTACTACTTACACCGTTGAGCTTATTGATAATCAAAATAACCTTACCACACTTGCGCTTTCCAAAGATGAGACTTCCATTAAGGTTATTAAAAATGGTGTTGTTACTTCTGATGTAAACCCTATTGAAAATCCAGAAAAAAATGACGTGCTTATGCTATCCAACGATACTTGTCAAGATCAAAGTCTTCCATCTTCTTGTTCTACCACTCCATGCTCGCTTCCGCTTTCTACTCTTCCTAAGTCTTTGCAAGCTTTGAACAATCCTATCAAGGAAGATGCTCCTATTCAAGATGTTCATGATCCTATTGAAAATCTTAAGGCTCACTCTAAAGATGCAGATATCCTTGGTTGTCATATAGATGCTGATGAACTTATTGATTATCCTTTTGCATCTTCCATGTCCATCCTTGGACCTCCTCCACCAATACTAAAGGCTTCATGTCTTCCTTCCATCTTGGGCCCTTATGTCCCTTCACTTTCCCCTCCTAATTCTCCTAATTCATCATCCATCTTGGGTCCTTATGTCTCTCCATCTCCTATCTTCCCTCAAGATCAACATAGATGCATACCCTTGAATCATTTTCATCCATCCACCCATCTAAACCAGTCGTATCCTACTCCTTCTTCCACAAGTCTCAAGTCTTTTGGAAGTAACTTGAATGTTCAATACAAGAAAAAGAAGCAATACAAGAATCCATAAAAAAAAAAGATCACCATGTCTCCTCTAATCGACATGGAAACATAAAGTCAAAAGAGATATCTAAGAAGAAAACTACAAGACAATTATGGGTTCCAAAATCCATCATTGAAGATATTCTCTCTAAATCATCAAAAAGAAATAAAAAACCTAAGGCTATATGAATTCCAAAGTCTCTCTTGAAAGAGTCTAATATTGAACAAAAAGTGAAGTTGACATTCAAGCTTCCAAAGGCTTCCACTTCATCTTCTTCCAAAAACATTCTTTCATTCCATGTGCCTAAACCGCAACCTCTACTAAACATTCACCATATTCCTTCATATGTTCTTTCATTCAAGTTTCCTCCACCCTCTCGCCACCCTTCAAGGTGTGTGTTGATGTTGATCTTTCCTTCCTTTCCATCTACCTTTTCACAATCCTTCCATTCATTATCTTTCTACCTTCTATCATTTTTCTTCATTGGCCTATTCCTCCTATCTTCCAACCTCACTCGCTTTACATGAAACTTTATCCTCCATTTTTCTCTTCCATCTTCCTTTCCCTATCAGCATTTTTGAGCATATCATTTTGAATCATTGGCATATCATGGTTTATCCTTTCAAGGAGCACTATTTAAAAATCTTGTCTTCTTCTTCCAAAAATTTATAAAATTCAAAAAAATAGAAAAAATTCAAAAATGAAAACAAAAAAAGAAAACAATTAAAAAATTAAAAATCTGCCATGGTGAAAACCTGGAAATAGGCACCTTGGTAGCAAAAGTAAAGAGAAATAAATTCATCCTATGGTGAAAACCACTCCCTTGTGGCACCTTGGATAAGTACCATGATGAAAACCTAGCAATTAGGCATCATGCGTAGTTCTTCTACATTTTTCATCCATTCCATCTTCTCTTTTTGATCTTGACAAGGTTGAACTATACGCGAACAATTGGCTATCTTGTGAGCTATCTTATGATGGTCTTGCTTTCATTCCTTTCATGTTTATAATTCATATTCATTTTCCTCCATTCATTCTATCCTTTCGCTATCCTTTTCCCCTTTGGTCTTGATCTAATAAAAAGAGTAAAACACAACGCTACGAAGTCTCTTGACATGTCTACTTCTTTGGACTGCATTCTTTCATGCTCTTACATTGCACTTTTGAGGCTTATTCTATGCTGCCCTTTCATTGCTTGTCCAAATGTGCTTTACATGATAATTTTTCCCTAGCTTGGGTACTCTTGAGGAGTTTGACCTTGAGGATTTCTTCCCTCTGTTCGCCTTCATTCTCCTTTCCTCCATTTCATTCACCAGCTTGCTCATCCATCTTGTCCCTCACCTTCCTAGACATTGGGACTACATGATGTGATCTTTCTTGGAAGTTTGATGCCCATTTTGTCTAGGGGCATCCTTTGTACATATTTATGGATCCTGAAAAAATTCAAAAAAATTGATATATGATGCTGAAAAAATCCTAAAAAGCATAAAAAGTCCTGAAAAAATACAAAAAAATAAAAAAATTCAAAAAAAAAATAGAAAAAGTGCCTTGGTGAAAACCTGGAAACAAGCGCTTTGGTAGCAAAAATCCAAAAAAATGAAAAAAGAGAAAAATTGCAATAAAAATCTAAGTGGTGAAAACCTAGAAACAGGCGCTACTTGAGGCCTTTGCACTCCTATTTGTTAGCATGTGTCCTCGACACTTAGCCTTTCTCCATCATGCCTTGACCTTATTTGACTTGGTCTGGAATTGGTCTTTGTCTTTGTCTAAGGGGCATACCTATTAGCATAGGTCTTTTAGGTGCATTTGTCTCTTGGGGCATTTCACAACAAGTGTTTTTCAACACCAACCCAAACAATGTTTTTCAACACTACCCTTGCATCGAGTGTTTCTTAACACTTATTAGATGTCTTTCCCAATAGTCTAAGTATGGTGCGATATTTCTCATTAGTAGATGTGATAACCAGAGTCTGACTCTATGACCAACACACACACACTTAAACAATCAACTCGCTTGAGATATGTTGACTTTATTTTTCTTTGTGTGCTGTCTATGAGGATTTCTTTGATGAGTGGTCTCTCCCTGAGAAGTTTTCGATGATGCATAGCTAGAAGATTGAGGGTATGAGAACATGTTTTCTTTCTTTATCTGCTTATGGTTATATTTTGTTGATCCTAACTGTCATGAGCATTTATGCTGGTCTTACTTGACACTATGGATTGATAAGGTATTATCCTTGACTGTTTTGTGAGTGCATGCTTCTAGTTATCCTGACTTTCATGTGTCTTGATACAAACATAATCTCGCCATATCAAACTTAGGTAATCTCACTACACTAGTCATCTTGACCTATATATCTTTGATGCCTAAGTGGGATTTCCACATTTCTATCTGATAAAGATCATATTCATATTCACATAGTCATACTAGTGTGCATTGTATGATCTTACGATGCTACCAATAACGCTTGATGATGATAATTTGATGTCTATAAGTGTTGTGACCTTGCAAGTCAACCACTTTCATAGTAGCTTGCATTCTTAGGTTCATCATAGTTTAGTTTTTGCATCTTGCATATGGAGAGAGCTCTCCTTTTTATCATCTATGGACTAGTTGGTCAACTGTGCTCATTTTCTGATTCTTCTTGATCATATCTTTCATTTCTAGTCTTTCATATCCCATCATTTTCTATCCATTTTCAGACTTGAAATCGAAATCTGAGTCACATTTCTAAGCTTTCTCATTCTTCTACATAGTTGACTAACCTTTTGAGGCATAATTCTTCGATCTTTGATGAAATTTCTTCCTTTCCATGTCTTCCAAACTTCTAGTCTTTCATTCACCCCTTTCACTTTCTCTCTCTGAGGTTTGACTTAATCTTTATCCTATATTTTTTTCCATCAAACCTCATCAACCTGGGGCATATCTTCACTATTTGATGGTTATCCTATCATGCTCCATCCTTCGATTATGATTTATTGTGACTTGATCAAGTTTATCAATTTTTTGTTCTCCTCTATCTGATTTCGATTTTGATTCCGAAGGGGCAGTACCTATCAGCTTTAATCTTTGATTCAGCTTTATCATTCAACTCAGCTTGAGATTCTTATCTCTTATTTTGGATATGATCCCGAATCGACCTCATGTCCAGAATCTTTTGTTTATGTTTGTCTGGATGTGATCCCGAATTGACCTCACATCTGAGTTGTTTTGTGATCCCAGATCGATCTCACATTTCAATTCTTCTTTGACTGCATGTGTTCCCAGATCGATCACACATTAGTCAAAGAGGGGCAAATGTATGCACCCTAAAATGGTCGCCTAGTCTTTGGGCCCCCATTTAGCAATTTGTCAAATCCCTAAATCAATATTTTCAAATATCAACAATATCAATTATATCAATTTTCTTGATCAAATCATAATCAATTCAATATTTCCTAAGGTTTGAGCTTTATTTAATTTAAAAGAGAAAAAAATAAAAATCTTATTTAATTAAGAGAATAAATCCCTTTTAATTAATTAAAAATCTCTTTTAATTAAATAATAAAATCACTTTATCCTAAGCCTTTATTTAATTAAAAGGAATTTTCTCCCCTTTTATTTAAATAAAAAATCCCCACTTTTCTTCTTATCCTTGTTGCACAAATAAAGCATTTAATTCTTATTTATAAAGAAAAATATAATAAAAAATAAAAGAAAAGTACTTTTGCCTCACATGGACATAAAGTAAATGCTCAACATAAAGTAAATGCTTCTAATTTTCTTATTGGAGGATATTTGTGCACAAGGATCAAGCTTCTTTTTTTCTCCATCGTTGATTAAGTCTTTTGCCTCTTAATCTCCATGGTCCATTGTTTTTCACTTCCTATAAAAGAAGAGCTCTCTTCTTCATTTGCACACACCATACATACTTGAATTATTATGCTATAGGTTTTCTAAGTCATTGAAGCTTTTGGAGATATTCTTGCATCAAGTTTTGAAGATTTGGAACATCATTGGCATTCATCTTGCATCTACATCACATCCTAGCTTGCATCATAGTTGCATTATCATGGTATCATTTCCTTTCATATTTTACATTAATCTCACATACTTTAATTAGAGGGTTTGTTACTCTTTCATTTCCATTTTCATAGCTTAATTGCATCTTCATTCTCATAATATTAATTTGCATTCTCATATAGATTTGCATAGCATTGCATTTATTTGGAATCTTTCATTGTGTGGTTGACTAGCAAGGTCACTAGTTTATAGCTCTAGCTGAGAGCAATTTTACAAATCTTGCAACTCCATGCATAGAGAGCTATGGATCGATTTGTGAGGGATCATTCTTGATTTTTCTTGCATGTAAGGATTCATAGAAGTGTGACAACATTTTAGCACACACTACGTATTCTGCTTCTATTGTGCTTTGTGAGATACAATTCTACTTCTTGCTTAGCCAAGAAACCAATCTTCCTGCAAGAAAAAATGCTCCACCACTGGTGCTTTTCTTATCATCAACACTACCTCCCTAATTAGCATCTATATATACACATAGGGTAAAATCATCAAATTTTCCATACAATAGTCCATAGTCCATTGTGCCTCTTAGATATCTCAGTATCCTCTTTACTGTTCCATAATGTGATTTTGTAGGTTTAGCTTGAAATCTTGCTACAATTCCAACTGAATGTGCTATATCAGGTCTTATATGAGTCAAATACTTCAATCCTCCAAGCATATATTTGTATTTCTTCTATTCTACTACAGGAGTCTCATCTGTGCTAGATAGCTTATGTCCAGTCACCATGGGTGTTCCAATTGGTTTACAATTCTCCATTCCAAATCTTTTCAACAAGTCATTCAAGTACTTTGTCTAACTTACAAAGATACCATCATTGTTTTGTATTATCTGTAATTCCAAAAAGTATTTCATTTCACCAATCATACTCATTCAAAATTTAGTCTTCATTTCATCAGCAAATTTGTCACTAGCTTCATCTTCTCCTCCAAAGATAATGTCATCAACAAAAATAACTATAACCAACAAAACATTTTCAATTTCTTTTGTGTACAGATTGCTATCAGCTATTCCTTTTGTAAATCCTAATTTAATCAAATACTTATCCAGTCTTGTATACCAAGTTCTAGGTGCTTGTTTAAGTCCATATAAAGCTTTCTTCAATTTACATACCATGTCTCCTTCTTGAGTTAAGGGAAAACCTTTAGGCTATTCAATGTAGACTTCTTCCAATTCTCCATTCAGAAATGCTGACTTCACATCCATCTGATATACTTTGAATTTCTTGTAAGCTGCATAAGCCAAAAACATTCATACTACTTCAATTCTTGCAACAGGTGCAAAGGTTTCTTCATAGTCAATTCTTTCTTGCTATGAGCAACCCTTAAATAATATTCTTGCTTTGTTTCTCACTACTTCTCCATGTTCATTCATCTTGTTTCTAAATGCCCATTTAGTTCCAATAACATTCTTGTCTTTTGGTCTAGGGACCAATTCCCATGTGTTGTTCTTCTCAATCTGATCTAGTTCTTCTTTCATAGCATTAGTCCAACTTTCATGTTCACAAGCTTCATTAGTAGTCTTAGGTTCAATTTGAGAAATCAAACATAACTGTTCTTGTGCCTTATTTCGAGTTAGAACTCCTCTTTTGATGCTCCCAATAATTTGTCCAATAGGATGATTTCTTAACAAACTTTTGCTAGGTGTCACTATCTCAGATCTCTCTTTAGATGTAGATTCTTCAATGACTTCACTGTGGCTTTCATTCAAAAAATCACTGTCAGTTTCATAAAATAATTTAGTAGATCCATTGTTAGGTTTAGGATGAGCTTCTTCATCTGATTCATAATCAAGCTTTCTTTCCTAAATTTTGAGCTCTTCATCAACTTTAACATTCGTGCTTTCAACAATAGTCTTAGTTCTTTTATTGTAACATCTATAGGCTTTTCTTTTCAAAGAATATCCAAGAAATATACCTTCATCACTTCTAGGATCAAACTTTCCAATATCATCATCTCTCTTTATATAACATTTTCTTCCAAAAATTTTAAAATACTTAACTAAGGGTGCATGTCCAAACCATAATTCATAAGGTGTCTTGTCTGTGTCTGCTCTGATTTGTACTCTGTTCATTGTATACACTACTGTGTTCACTGCTTCTCTCCAAAATATCTTCACCAAATCATTCTCAAACAACATAGCTCTTGCTGCTTTAGTCACTGATCTATTTCTTCTTTCTGGAATGCCATTTTTTTCAGGTGTTCTAGGGGCTGAATACTGTCTCTTAATGCTATTTTCTTCACAAAAGATGTTAAACTCTCTAGAAGTAATTTCTCCACCTATATCAAATCTCAAACATTTAATCTTCATTCCATATTCATTCTCAACTTTATTCTTAACAATCTTAAATTTATCAAATGCTTCAGATTTTTCTTTAAGAAATGCAATCCACATCATTCTTGTAAAATCATCAACAAGAATCATAAAATACCTTTCTCCATAGAATCCTCTAGTTCTGGTAGGACTGCTCAAATATGTATGAACAATTTTCAGCTTCTCTGTAGATGCAAAATCTTACTAGGAAAGTAACTTCTCTTTTGTTTAGGCATTACACATTCTTTACAAATCATGTTAGTAGGCTTCATAATTTTAGGTAAATCTCCTACTGTAAGTGTAGTACTTACTTTCACAATGTTATCAAAGTTTATATGACAAAACCTTTTATGCCATAACCAACTGTCATCGATCTTAGTAATCAAACATGTCATCTCAAGAGGATTCAACTGAAATACATTACCTCTAGTTCTAGATCTATTTCCAATCAGATTTCCATCTTTATCCTTTATCACACAAGTTTTCTTAGTAAACCAAACTTGATATCCCTTATCAACTAACTGTCCAACACTCAAAAGATTATGTTTCAATCCATCCACAAAATAGACATCATCAGTATTAGTCTTTCCATCAAGAGTAATAGATCCTATACCTTTAATCAAACAAGGTGCATTGTTTCCAACTCTAACAACTCCTCCATCATATTCATTAAAATTTATGAAATTTTTTATGTCTCCAGTCATATGATGTGAACAACCACTATCTATAATCCAATCAGCTTTCTTTTCAACTTGAGAAACTAAGGATTTTTCTTTCTTAACATTAGTTTCAGGATTCTCTTCTTTAATTGCTACAAATCCTATGTCATCATTATTCTTAGTATCACTTTCACTTAAAGTTCTTTCTATACTAGCTTCAAGATCTTCATCATTAGCATAATAACATTCCTTAGATCTTCTAGGTTTTAAATTGTTTCTGTACTTTTTAACTCTCTTAGGACATTTAGATGCAAAATGACCATATTCTTGACAAGTCCAACATTTAAATATTTTCTTACCATTTGGTTCTCTTTTCACAAGAAAGGAAATACCTTCTTTAATATTCTTGTCTTCTTCATTTCTAGATCTGTCGCTACCAACATAATCTTCGCTCACATTGATGCTTCTTGACAAAGGAGGGTGAACACTAAGAGCACTAAATGTTGTCTCCATTCTAGGTAAGTCTCCTGATAATCTTAGGTTCATTTCTATTGCTTCCAATCTTCCAAGAAGAGTTTCTCTTGTAAAGTTCATAGTACAAGGTATAACTTGTTCAATTGTCTATGTTGTCTGCTTAAATATAGGAGTCAATGTCCTTAGAATTTTCCATATCACTTCATTCTCTGTCTTTGTTCCTCCACAAGATTTTATACCTATAATAATTTCTGAGATTCTAACAATATAACTTCTAATAGATTCATCTTCCAACATTCTTATATCTTCAAATGCACATATCTAATTATGTAATCTAACTCTTTTTGCATGTTCATCACCTTCAAAAGTAGAGTTTAAAACATTCCAAATTTCATGAGATTTTTTGAAATATTTTACTTGACTGTACTCATTCTCTGGAAGGGTTGTCAAAAGTGCTTCTCTTGCAAGTATGTTATACATGAATAGATCTCTCTCATCCATAGTACATGTTTCAAGATTGTCCTCTTCAATGATAGTCTTATCATTCTTTGTAATCAACCAATAACTTGGTCCTAAACATAGTAGGTGTGTCTTCATCTTTTCTTTCCAGCTATCAAAATTTACTCCATCAAACTTAGGGCTTTCTTTCCTGAAATTCACCATGGATCTCCTTAAGCTGTTAAACTTCTTTTTCAAGAACCTGTCACTCTGATACCAATTGTTAGAAAGTAAATTCCACCAAGATAACTAAGAGGGGGGGGTGAATCAGTTATCAGATAATTATAACTTTTATCATCTTCAACAACATTCAACCATATAAAAAATATAATTTCCAACCATAGAAAGATATTCATACACAATAACACAATGACACAAGATATGTTGACTAGGGAACCTCTTGATCAAAGAGTAAACCCCGGTGGGAATGATGCCCAAAAAAGATGCACTAATATGAATATTCCTTGTGAGAAGATGGACTTTGTTAGGAGTCTTATGAAATACATTTAGTACATATGAATCCCTGTTAGGAGATTTTGAATCCTTGTTAAAAGATTCTAACCCTATTAAGAGTTATGGAAGACAGAAGGACCCACTGCCCAAACAGCTTCAGGGTAAGATCACTGAACACACTATCCAAATAATATTTTCATTACTCAATAGAATAATATGTTACCTCTTCTCTAACTATTCCAAACTACACTCACTATTACATGAGATCTCAATTTCAAATCTCTGTACCTTGCATGTCTTCCTTCACATATTCGCTTTCATACTTAGCTCTTTCTTCACTTCATGCATACATCATCACATACAAGCAATAATTTTATATCAAAAATACATTACAACAAGGAAATAAATTCCTTCCTTTATACCACACTCAAATAATTACAAATGAATCGGCATACAATTACAAAATAAAATTTTCCACACGCTACACCAAAATTACACAAAATTGTTGGCTTCCAAATACAATAAATCTTCACTCATGTGACTTCAAAGTCTATGCTATCATCCATGTCACTATCAATGTGTCTTCAACTTCCTTTTAACTGCACAAAACCAGATTCCATTCTGATTAGGAGATATCATATGATTTCCACAAACCGCTACTCATGAACACTGCTAAATACTACTTCCACCAAAATGCTTATAACTTCCATGAATAAAAGAATTACTATCTATGCTCTTAACCATAGACATATAACATATCAAAGAGTATAACATCAACATTGCATAGCTCCAATTGTAATAACCCATGTGCACTAATCCAAACTTTGTCTGCTTCTCTGCAAGTCTTCAGTAAATCATTGTGTTGCCATCAATGACAATCATAGTCATGAATGCAACAACAACTGCTACAGAATGGCTGCCAAACATTTAGCATTCATTCCTAACAAAATTAAGAAGGTTGTTTCCCTTTCTTCTCTAGTTTGGGTTGAACTTTGGAATGTCCAGCCAGAATTTTAGCATTCTGCATTTACTCAAGCTGCTTGGATCTGTGCTTCAAGTAGAAGAAGCCAAAGTCACGCTTCCGCATCTTAATGCTCATTCCCTCCTCATTCTTAACCCTGACATTGTTTTTCCTAATGAAATTTCTTTGGACATAGAAGGTGATAAATGGAATTGGGTGATAGTTAGATTAGGAGACATTGGAGCATGTTTCCAATGCAAATTGATCGGCCACAATAGGAAAGATTGCCCTTTTTAAAAAAATATTTCAAAGAATTTCACTGATAACCAGAATAAAGATAACAAGTCCTCAACCAAAACTAATGAACCTGGTAATTCAAAAAATGGTAGCAGTATCCATGCCCACAATGATGTCGAGGGAAACTCTTGTGTTCCCGATGAGGGCATTGGTAATGCTAGTGTACCTCCTAGATCCAATGATACCCTTGATACCTCTATGGACAAGTTTGTTTCTTTATCCAATCCTCTCTTTGAAGATGACTTTAAGGTTATTGGTATTGTTTCTAATCATGTGCCCAAGGAGCCCACTACTTGTCAAACTCAATATATTCAAGTTCCTAGAGAAAAATTCAATGAAGATGACTCACTCTTCCCCAATGCCTAGCAATTATATCCGCTATTAAAAACAAAAATAACAATAAGCATAATTGTAGTGAGAGTAGAGCCAATCAACAGTAGATGACTGAGATGGCTAATATTTGCCCTAGCATCAAGTCTCCTGATAATGGGTAGAAAGATAGTCTGAACCAAAACTCGGTGTGTGAAGAGTATCTCACCATGGAAGAGAGCCCCTCCCTTTCTACCTACAATGAGCTTGAAGGAGATGAGGATGGGTTTGTAGAAGTTATCTCAAAAAGGAAGAAAAAAAGGAAATCATATGAAAGAAGTAGTAGCATTAAAAAAAATAACAAGGTGAAAAACATAAAGCTACCTGAATGTTTTAACAGGTTATGTAAGAACTCTAAACCCTTGAAATCCTCATGATGATGGACATACATAGTTGGAATGATAGGGATTTGGAAATGCTTGATAGGAAATATATGGTTAGAAATTGGTGTAATAAGGTCTGCAATAAGGATATTATTTGTCTTCAGGAAATTAAAGTTACAGGGCATAAAGCTCTTACCAGTTTAAAGTTTATATAGAATCAAGCCAATTGTATTTACTTTGATCATATTAGAGGTAAAGGAGGGGTAGCTATCTTGATAGGAAATAAATGGGCTGACAAGTTGGCTAATAAAGGTACATCTCCCTGTCAAAGAGCTATATGGGCTAAATTTAAATTGTAGGATTAGGAGGTAGGAATTTGTAACATCTATGCTTCCAATGACTATAGGGAAAGAGCTACATTATGGGAGTGGCTTGCCAATAATCTACTTGTCATAAAATGGATCTTCATAGGTGATTTCAATATGATTGAAAATAAGCATGATAAAAGGGGTGGCAAGAAACATGAATGGAAAGGTAATGAATTTTTGTTCTAGACTAAATTTAAAAGGAGATTTTAGGTCAGTGATCCATTGGACAAGATGAAAAATAAATATAAGAACATATGGTTTTCATGGTGTAACAATCAGTCTTTCAGAAGTAGAGTCTATTGTAGATTGGATAGGATGTACTTCAATAATTTGTGGGTGGAACTAAAATGCCAGCCAGGTCAAAATCCTATTGAGGTTAATCCTGTAAGCATGTCTGATCACTCCCCAATACATGGGTGTATCTCTTTCAAAACTCATCATCCTCAGACTTATAGGATTAGGAGACAAGCCCCTTTTAAACTTAACACTTCCCTACTGGATGTTGAGGACTCCTTCCAGGCTATCAAGACTACCACTATTCTATCCAAATATTGTAATTCCAATCTTTCTGCTAGAGAAAAGTGGAACTCTCTAGTGGACACTTGGAAAAATATGTTTCAACTTATTGGGGTGAAGAGTAAGTTGGATAGGAACCAAGAGGAGAATTGGTACCAAAGTAGACTCAATCATATTGAAGGACAACTTCAAAAGGTAGGGAAAGATAAGATGTTGGAACAATCACTCATAGAGACTAAAGCCAAACTTAGAAAGATCCAAAATTATAAAATTCAAGGGAAAAAGGTGAGAGCCAAGGAAAGATGGATCAAAGAGGGAGACAAAGGGTCCAAATGATTCTTTAACTTGATTAGAGCCAAACATACTAGAGAAGAGATTATGGGCATCCAGTATGAAGGAGAGGTGACTAATAATAATCAAGAAACATTGAGTGTGTTTACATAATTTTATAAGCAGTTGTTTTCTTCTTAATACAAAGAGGAAAACATTGAAGCCATGGAAAGATGTATCAAGCCAATCCCTAGGAAAGTGTCTCATGAACATGCTAGGAATCTGGAGAAGGATATCAGAATAGAGGAAATTGAGGAAGCTATTGGAGGCTTAGCTAATGATAAATCCCCAGGATTAGATGGGTTTCGAGATGAGTTCTACAAAAATAATAAGGAATGGATCTCTAGTGAACTCTTAGAAGTGTATGAAAAAGCATTTGAAGCTAGCTCATTAGGAGTTAACATAAATAGAGGACTCATTAAACTCCTACCCAAGGATGGAGAAAAATCCCAAGTGAAAAATTGGAGACCCATCACATTGTTAAATATCTCATACAAAATTATTGCTAAAGTTCTAGCCAGAAGAATAAGGGATATACTCAAAGAAGTGGTTTCAGTTACACAAACAGGTTTCATAAAAGGAAGGTATATCCTAGACAATCTCATTACCAATTGGGAGGCTATGAACTGGGCCAAAACTAAAAAGTAGAATGCAGTGATGGTTTTGTTAGATTTTGAAAAAGCTTATGATAGAATAGAGTGGCCACTTGTGGTTAACATGTTAGAAGCTTTCAAATTCCCTAAAGTTTTCTATAAATGGGTCAACATTCTATTTAAGGACTCTTCTACTATTATTGATGTTAATGGTGATCTATCAAAGTGTATTCCCTTGGGAGATCTATCAGGAAGGGTTGTCCTCTGGCACCAACTTTATATGTCATTGTTGTTGATGCCCTCTCATTCATTCTCAAGGCTTTTGATCTTGGTAACCTAGTTAAAGGCATCTCTCTTCCAAATGAAGAGATGTTTCTCATTGAGCAGTTTGATGATGACATAGCTCTATTCATGGAGATGGAAGAGAAAATTTTTTACAATGTCATTGATAGGTTGCAATTCTTTTGTCTAGCCTCAGGAGACAAAATTGATCCCCATAAATCCATTATTCTTGGTTGGTCGGATACTCCACCAGACTAGCTTCTTAGTAGAAAGTGGAAGTGGGTAGGTCCCACCACCATAGTAAGATATTTGGGGATTCCCTTTGCTATCAATCCTTCTATTAAAGACATGTGGGAATGGATTTATAAGAAAATAGAGTATACACATACTAAGTGGCAATCCCACATGCTTTCATTGGTAGGTAGAGTGTAGATTATCCAGAAGGTACTATCATCCCATGCAGTATACTATGCTTCTACTTGGGTGATGGAAAATAACCAAATCAATAAGTTGGAAAGGATCCTAAGAAACTATCTCTGGTCAAATGGTCAAGGTAACAGGAAAAGGCATTGTGTTATATGGGAATGGTGTTATTCTCCTAAAAAATTGGGTGGCTTAGGTTTGAGAGATGTTAAAGCTCAAGGATATGCACTAGTAGCTAAATGGACCCTTAAGGCATTGTAAGGTAATGAACCTTGGAAATTTCTAGTTAGAAATAATATTGGTAGAGCCACTATAAAAAGAAGCAAGAATTGGAGGGATGTTCCAATTATGGATCTTATTATGGGGGATGTTGAGATCCAAGTTGCTAGTTCCAAGGCTTTTCAAACCATCTAGAAGGATTGGTACTAGGTCAAACCACTATTGTGCTCTATAATTACTATTG
The DNA here is from genome assembly GCA_027943335.1 of Chamaecyparis obtusa. Taxonomy (NCBI): domain Eukaryota; kingdom Viridiplantae; phylum Streptophyta; class Pinopsida; order Cupressales; family Cupressaceae; genus Chamaecyparis; species Chamaecyparis obtusa. The sequence continues at coordinate 720,730 of BSBK01000029.1, forward strand.
GTAAGAGCCCATACTATGTAGTAGTAGATATATCTATTTGATGGGGGGTTTATCTTAATGATAAACCCTTGGCTTTAACTCAATGTTGTTCAACCAAGAAGTGGCATCAAAAAGGGATATCTCTCATCCAGGATATTATTGTCAACAAGAAGTTGGCCCCTTGGGATGTTCACAAAGAGACATTTAATATACCTAATTCTCAGAAGAAAACATACACTCTTATTTCTAAGGTAGTTGGTAAGTTCTTTTCGGGTAAAATTCTGAGATCAGAGCAACTGTTTGATTTCATAAAATGGAATGATGGCAATAGCATGGAAAAGTTTTCATGTAAACAAATTTATAGCATGCTTAAAGATAAAAATGGTATTGTGATCATAATTAATCATAGTTGGAAGATAGATTGGTCTTCTACTAGATGACATTTCATCTTTGACCTTTTTTGGCATGCTAAAGTGGAACCTAAAATCCTGTATTTTTTATGGTTGCTTATGTTAAAAAAGTTACCTATTGGTTCTTTTTTGTCTTAGAATGGCCCTCAAATTTTTCATTTCTCTTTATGTAAGTGTATTGAATCTTATGAGCATCTGTTCTTTGAATGTAAGTTTGCCAAGTCTTTGTGGGCTAGTTTCTTAGGTAACTCTGTTGTTTGGAAATGTTCTAAATCCTTCTTTTGGTCTAAAGTTATTATGGGATTTGTGTTTGAATTTGATTTCAAGTTGAATTCCTTTTGGTTTTTCTCTAATAGCAGTTGTTTTATGGTCCATTTGGAGAATGAGGAATGAATAGATCTTTCAAAATAGGAATCGTGATCTTACTGAGTTTTTCATTACACTCACACATATTTCTATTACCTCTCAAGTTGCAACCATGATAGAAATCTCAGAAGAAAGATTTCAAGCTCTGCTAAAGGAAGGGGTGATGATAATTTTCAAAAGGGGTGTACAATCTACCTCTCTGATGGACACTCCACAAGAGACAAATAGGGAAGCCATGATAGAAGGTACACTGATGGAGAACAGGTGGAGGTCTCCTAAAGAAGATAACAAGAATGAAGAGTAGTAGGATGCAGTCCATAGTGAATGGGAAAATTATAATGTGAATGATAATTGGAACTCTTTGGATCAAGGGAACAGTGAAAGAGGATGGGAAAGTGATACCATTAGAAACAACACCAGCAGATGGTATTGTTAGAAAGTAAAGATCCCCAAGATAACTGAGAGGGGGGGGGGTGAATCAGTTATTAGATAATTTATCCATTCAATAGATTTAAACAATATAATCAATGTATTGATCAACCATAGAAAGATAATCATACACAATTGCACAATAACACAAGATATGTTAACTAGGGAACCTCTTAAAAAGAGTAAACCCCGGTGGGAATGATGCCCACAAAATGATGCACTAATATGAATGTTCCTTGTTAGAGGATGGACCCTGTTAGGAGTCTTATGAAATACATTCAGTACATATGAATCCCTGTTAGGAGATTTTGAATCCTTGTTAAAAGATTCTAACCCGGTTAAGAGTTTATGGAAGACAGAAGGACCCACTGCCCAAACAGCTTCAAGGCAAGATCTTTGAACCCACTGTCCAAAAGATCTTAGAATTATTCAATAGAATAATATGAAATATATTACCTACTTCACACTATACCAAAACTGCACTCTCTACTACACAAGATCACAACTTCAGATCTCTGTACTCACAAGTCTTCCTTCATCACTGAATTAGCTCTTTTCTTCACTTCATGCATATATTTTCATCACAATCTTCATATTACACATTAAAATAAGGAAAAAATTCCTTCTTATATACCAAACTCAAATAATTACAAATGAGTCAGTCCTCAAATACAAAATAATAAATTCTACATGCTACACACAGAATTCACATAAAACTGTCGGCTTCCAGTTACTATAACTTTCTCCAAACATGTCCTCAAAGTTTGTGCTATGAACCACATCATCATTAATGAGTCTTCAACATCCCTTTAACTGAACAAAATCAGATTCCATCCCAGCTAAGAGATATCCTCTGATTTCTGAACATCGCTACACAGAAACACTGTCTAAACACTGCTTTCACCAAAATGCTCATAACTCTTACAAATGAATGAATTTCTTTTTGCACTATTAACCATAGGTTAAAAACACACCAAAGAACATACCATCAACTATGCAAAACAAAATGGTACCTGCTTTCCTGCTAATATCCAGAATATCACTGTGTTGACATCAATGACAATCCAAGTCATGAATGCAACAACAACTGCTACAGAATGACTGCCAAAACACTTTGCATTCATTCCTAACAGGTATAACTAGTAGCAGTGTTTAGATTCTCCTTTTTTTTGATATACATACATTATAATTGTAAAGCAAGGTCTCTCTTTTTGGTCTAATGCCATCTTTTTTGGCCTTATGTAATTATTATGTTCTACTAAGGTGCTCTTAGTAGTAACAAAACTATGTGTCTGCTCCCTATGGTTTTTTTTGTAATTGCTCATTTGATACTCTATTTTAATATAAAAAACTAGTGGATGTTGTATTGATTTATCCAATTACCTAATAAAAATTCAATGATGAAAATGACCGACACATGATCAGTGACTAGGTTCTATGTCTTAGGTTTGCATTTCATTTTGCATGTCACTTTGCACTTTGCATGATTGCATGATCTCACAAATTGTTGAATACACTTGAATGCTTAAACGATTCCTCAAACAACACTAAACATCTCACAAGAGATGAATCTCACACAAAGGTATCTTCATAGATCTACAAGAAGTCACCGTCCTGGGTTAATCATCCTCATTGACAAAAGGCTGAGTACTTGTCTTCATCAATACCTACAAAACATATCATGTGTATCACTGCATTTATATATCATAAATTCCATTACATTCATTGCATTCCATACATATACATCTATAAAGCATAAGCAAATCATTCATTTCATTTATCCATCTATCAACTACATTGCATATATCCATACATTTGAAAGAAATCATTCATTGCATATACATACATTCTACACTACTCATAGCATTTACATCACATAATATCATCATACATAAAAAATGACAAGTACAAATAAAGTCATAACCAAAATCAATCGATCTCATATATATATATATATATATATATATATATATATATATATATATATATATATATAACCAAAATAGTCAAGGGTGCACTACTAGCACAAGATACAAAAGAATGGGCTCCTCAGAGCTATCAGATCAGAACAATGTGTATGGACAAAATATCAAAATCAGAATGACAAGACAGATCAATTATCTTCCTAGTCCTCCACATCAGGTGGAGGTGGTGCAGGTGCATCTGGAATGGGGTCAGCTTGTGGTGCTCTAGCTCCCTCTGAGGAAATCATGTAATGGGAGTATGTCAGAACCCTCTGTGTAGTAGGTACAATAGAATACTAGGTAGAGACATAATAAGAGGCCTATGTAGTTTGATGTGTAACCTCGGCCTACAATCATCTACAATCTGCATCATGCACTAAAAGATGTCTCTCAAGCTCCTTCCATTGTATCTCATAGGTGGCACTCTATAATCTGAGGTCTTTGACCTCTATCCTAAGCTGCCTAATGATCTCTTGGGGAGTTTGACTCTATCCAGGACTTGCATCCACCATTGGCATGTTTTTGTCCTTAGCTGGCTAATCAGTAGCCTCTACCCTATGCACCTTATGAAATATAACCTCCACACCAAGATCAAAATTTGAATCAACCTATGTGGTATTAGTATCAAGGCCCACATCTTGTTGTGCTCCAACTACCTCATCAGCACTACCAATACTACCAAGTGTTCCATCATCTCCTATAGTATATCTCCTCTATAAAACTACAGGTCTACCTATTGTAGAACTAGTAGGATGAGGTGGTCTCATATGTCCTGGTGGCCTTTGTGGAGTAACAACTACCCTAGGTCTCGATGGTGTAGGCTACATCACCAAAATTTGTGTATCTCAGCATCTCTGACCTCTACCCATGAGAGCCCCTATGACATCTACTACCTCCTCTATACTCGGTATCAGGTTAGTGGGATCTAAGAACCTATGCATCGAGTGCTCTACTAGACAAGTGATGAAAGCATCTGTGACCCCAACATCTACCACCTGTGGCCTATAATCCAACTCTCTCGGCACAATACCTAGGTACTCCTAGCTACACAGTGCATAGGATAATCTAGCTATCCACTCAAGTCCTATCTCTCAGACCAGCCATGCATAAGTCACATAATCCCATGGGGCATCTTGAATGACACCATACTACTGCCACACTTGGGTGATAATAAATATCTCTAGCATAGTAGTCAACTAACCTATCAATACTCAGCTCTAGGAGAAGTAACTAAACTGAGCACATGCAGTAGGCCACACCTCTACCTATAAGTATGGTCTCTAGATCACAAAGGTCATGTCATCTAGGACATGCCTCCAATTCTCAATAATCCCCATGTGAACCTATGTCACATATCTAGAATAAACATAAATGATGGGCTCTTGTGGCTATCTCTGACTCTGACACATCAGTCGACACATGGGAATGTGCTCCCATGCCTAGATCTGTAATACAAGAACACCAAAAGAAAATGACTTGCTCTCATGATACACAATCATGTGCATATCTGAGAACATATGTGAGAGCATGCACTAACCCCAACCCAACTTAGAATGATTAGCCATCAGATGAGCTACCATCAGGGCCCAACCCATCAAGAGATTGTTCTGCTGATGGTCGGACATGATAATACTACCTATTATACCAGCAATAATGCACTCTAGTCTATCGGTCTGCCCATATTATTGTGTCAGAGTCTCCTAGGATATGGACTGTGCCAACTAATCATCATCTCCAAATAGAGTCCTAAAAGTATGCAGGCCAGCATTCCCCACACTGATGTAATCAGGATGAGGACCATGAAAGGGAATGCATAGAATTTGGTAGACGTCCTCGGGTGTGATGGTAATGTCTCTAGTGGGAAGATGGAAAGTCTATGTCTCAAAATGAAAGCACTCAATCAATGCAATCAACAATCCATGGTTCACCCGAATCTCAGGTAAATAGATCAAATACTCAAATCCACATGTAGCTAGATGCACCCTCAGACGGTCAGGCAGTGACACATAGTCTTTGGGTTACTGAGTGTGATATACGGACATGAATGTCAGGATAGATGACCTACATAGCATAGAAATAGGGTATCCTATCAGTAACTTGGTAAAAAATTAGGCTCTTAGTATAGGAATTACAAAGTTGAAAACTTCATAAGGTACATTAAATGCCAAGGAATCAACCTATGAACTCTGAAAACGAAAAAAATTGACCTAAGTGTATGAAAATTGCTCATAGTTTTCCATATGAATTTCCAAACTGGTGTCAAAACTCGTACGAGTTTCTACATGTTCCCACATGACAATTCATGAGTATACAACAATATAAGGGTTGTCGTACGACATTTGAAGGACCCGACAAAATGTCATACGACACATGGGTCCCTCTCATACAAGTTTCCTATAGACCTGGGACAACACTCTAAAGAAATTTCAAAAGTTGTATGAGTCCTAGGGGATTGTCGTATGAGTTTCTATGCTAGCAAAATTCAAAAATTCAAATGTGTCGAAAAAAATCCTAAAAGCATAAAAAAATGCAAATTTTGAATTTCCAAAGAGGCACAGAGGTCCACTTACTAAGTTCCTATACTGGGGAGGTCACTGGTATCGTTGGCTACGCTTGAATTGGTGGGAGGAGACTGGAACTTTCATTTAGGCCATTTTTCTCTCAGAGGGCTCGATGGAAGTTTCTAAAGTCAAATATGAATAATGAATTGAAAATGACCCTTTTGGGCCTTATATAGGTTTTGACCTAATTTTTCAAAGTGCTATGTTTCCCACAAAAATTGCACCCCTAGCTAATTTAGACGTTCTGAAACCATTTTTGGGATCAAAATTGAAATTTGAGATTGTTTGCATTGTCAAAATCATGATTTAAAATTTGCAGACCCAGGACGAACAACTGCTTGCATAATCGACCTTCTAAACATCAAACAAATCCAAGATTCAACTTAACTAGTTATCTAACATCAAACTATTCAAATTTCAACTTGGTCAACCATGGTCAACTCATGGTCAAACCTAGTCAAACTTGGTCTCTAGGACCTCTAAATGATGTAGAACATGTTCTCGAATGTGTATAACCATTTCTACAATCAATTAACATGCTTCTAAACTAGTTAATGTTGACTTTTCTTGTCAGATTTCAATCGTCATCCCAAAGGGGGCATGATATTCCACATCAATCAAATCTATAAATCAAATCTTTCTTTTAGTAATCAAGACAACAACCACATCTAGTTGCCGATTCATCACAATACCTCATCGCTTGGGGCATATAAGATTCATCAAGATCCATATCAATCTAGTATTCTCCCAATCTTGTAAATTATATTAGGTCTTCATAAGCATAGTTTATTAGTGTTATTTCCTTGATTCTTCATAACTGAAGGGTTCAGATTTGGCATCCTTTCAATTCCTTTGGACAATTAGGTTTGGATTCAGAATAGTCACTTCCTCGTAATCATAGGTTTAGAATCAGGCATTTTATCACTTCTTCATAATCACCGGTTCATTGTTGCTAAAGTTGACATCATCTTGATTCTTGGTCAATCAGGACCTGAATCAACATCTTCTAAATCAATCAATTGGTTTTTGTCTTAGAATTGGTTAATCTTTTAGGATAAGTTTTTCAACCACATAACTAAGTTTGCATCATCATAAAAAATAGATTAATCTTTGAACCACTGTGCTTAAAGAGGGGAAAAATGTAATACCCCAAAAATGGGCTATAGGTTCATTAACCTCTTACATCATCAAATCAAAGGAAATTGACACCAAAGTCCTAACCTAAGGCACATCTACACATCAAATTATCAAAACCCTAATTGACTTTATCCTAATTCTGCATCGGAGAATATTTCCTAGATATTCCTAATTATCCTAATTATCTTTAATTGAATGTTATTTGTGATAAATCCTATTTATCCTAGAAGTTGATTAATTGAATATTCTGAATATTTAATTAATTAAGTTTAATACTACCACTTAATTATTTAATTAGATTTAATTCTATTTATTCCTAAATATTGCTTTATTTGACAATAAATCAAATTTGCTAAAAATAATCAGTTGAATTCTTATTTAATTGATTAAATCAAATTTTCAAATTTAATGATATAGTTTTGGAATAAAAGTTTGATTAAATAATTGATCAACCCATAAATTAGTTATTTTAATTAAAAAATTAGTTAAGTTGAGAATAAATCACTTTACTTTAAAATTAATTCATATTAAATCATGCATAATTAGAAAGCACTCAACTTTAAATTAATTTTCAATTTCAATTTGTTAACTTTCCAAACTCAACATCTGATTGTGAGTTGAAAAAGTGAACTAAACTCTATTTTGAGATAAAAAGTGCTTTTCCATGATTTTTATTAGTTAATTAATCCTAATTTCTTGTTAACTCAAAAATCAACCTGAGTTTATCAAGAGTGATTTATGGCTTTTCTCAATGCATCCTCAAGCCCTAGATTTCTATAAAATCAAGGCTCAGCTCTTCATAATTACATCTCTCGAATTTGCACAATTACTCTGGCGAAATTACATCTAAAGAATCAAGCATTTGCGACAGACAATTTTGTGAGATCCTTCATTAATTTTCATAGCTTTGGATCCATTTTCATATCAATTCATAGCATTGTTAGAATAATCTGCATATCAATTCCATACATTCTAGACTAGTTTCATATAGTTTTTCATCTTATTGCATACAAAAATTCAAAAAAATAGATTAATTTGCATTCATTATCATTTTCATTAAAATCCTTCATTTAGGTGTTGCATCATCACTGATCTTGGTCTAATCTGAGAATACCATACTCGCACCTACTAGAAGGTGATAAATCATCTGGTTAGCTAGTTTCATTTATATTACAGATTTCAATTTTGCTAACCTCTAATATTTTACTGAAGTGTTGTGTCCACAGCTAGGTACAATTTTCACACACACATCTTCCACCAACATTCTAGTCAATGTACAAGTAACGATTCATTCCATTCAAGAAAGACCATGTCACCCATAATAAAATAAGGAGACAATTTCTAGATTGTGGTCTAGCTTTAAAAGAAAAGGTGATGGAAACTGTTATTGTCCTTACAAAATTTTCAAGGGCTTAAAGACTCAAAGATATATAATCCAAAAAGATGAGGAACATTGTAGGAAACATGGTCACATTGAAGGGGGAAATGAATTTCATCCATTGGTATGTATTTAAATATATTATTTTAACAATTTATATATATAAGAAATGAATTGATGATGACATCATGGTCATGGTTAATTTAAGGTCATCATTTTGATATAGGTCAACCACCCTAGGTTTCATGTTATAGACCATGACAATCCAGAGAATGTGGATTTCCAACTAAGGGAACATGTAGGTGTGAATATTTAAGCAGAAGGTAATGATCCCATGGAAGATGATCAAGATGATCAAGACGATCAAGATGATCATGATGATCAAGATGATTGTACTGATGTAATTGATGATGATGATGAAGATGACCTTGATGTACCTATACTTGAGAAGGCATACAATCCCCTATATGAAGGCTCCCAAATAACTCTTATTTCCACTGTATTGTTGTTGGTGAACTTGAAGGTTATGAATGATTTATCCAACGTAGCAATCACATGTATGTTGAGGTATATCATATATGTCATATTTTTTTATCTTTTTTAGTTATAATTTCATTATAGTTAACAAAGGGTTAATCATGTACCAATTAATATTATTTATATTAAAAAATTGTGTTTTTTTCTCATAGGTTGATAGGTGAGTGTTTGTTACCACCATCAAACATTCTACCTCGCTTGTACCGAGAATTATCTGGCATTATGAAAGATATTCAAATGGAGTATCAAACAATACATGCATGTCCAAATGATCATATTATATATCATTAAAAAAATGAATTTGCAATAGAATGCCCTGATTGTCATATTAGTAGATATCAATCAGATCAAATAACACAAAAGGTACCTCACAAGGTTCTTTGATATATTTCTATTATTCCATGTCTGCAATGATTATTGAGGTGCACTAGCTTGGCACAATTTATGGATTATCATGAACACAATAGAAATCAAGATGATAGTATGTGAATGCCTGCAAATGGTTTAACATTTATGAAAATAGAGGAAACTTGGACACACTCTAAAGAAGAACCTCATAATCTCAAGCTTTCATTGGCATCGGACAATGTCAATCCGTTTGGAGAGATGAGATCTATTTACTCGGTGTGGCCTATTTTTTTATCAACAATAACATTCCTCCTTGGATGTCCATAAAGAGGGAGCACATAATGTTGGAAATCATTGTTCTAGGTATTTTTCATTTAATAGTCATATAAATTAATTTATTATAAATACCCCATCAAAATGGTCATAATAATTATGTAATGTTTTTTTTCATTCAACTAGGTAAGTACTAAGTTAAAGATATGAATCTATATATTGAGACCCTTATTGACCAATTGATGGTGTTATGGAATGGGATCACTATGTATGACATCTCTAGACCAATAGGACAAAGACAATTTCAATTCCATGCAATGCTTGTATGGACAATACATGATGCCCCTAGGCTAACACATTTTTGTGGTATGTTATCTTATTAACATCTCTTTTTTGGTATGTTATAGTGCTAACACATTTTTGTTGTATGTTTTAGTTGCACATGATAATTTTAATTATCAAAATTAACATAATTAATCCAATTATACACGATCATGTAGGTCTTCAGACAAAGGGAAAATTTGCATGTCTAGTTTGTGGTCCAAAGATGAAATCTCATCATTCAAAAAGTTTAGGAAAGAAGGTGTTCGATGACTATAGACACTTTCTCCAGAAAAATCATAAGTACCGAATTACTGAAAAAACATCTTTTCAATGGGAAAGAAGAGACTACATTAAAGCCATAGAGAATGACACCTCGCCTATGGAAGTTGGAATACAATAGAATAAATTTTTGAGGTAATGTCATTCCATCTGATGATTTTTGTTTGAAATTTATATTTTGATATTGTGTTTTATTTACTGATGATGTAATTGATGCTCATGAAGGTCGTCAAGGCATTAATGACCAAATTCCAAAAGAACTAAAAAATTATCCTACACAATTTAGTACATTGTTGTACTATGAGAAACTCTTAATCATACATTTGTTTGATGCTATGCACATTGGAAAGAATGTAATAGAGACATTATGTAAAATATTGGATGGAAGGCATGACAAAGACAAAACTGTCAAAATTTGTAGTGACATTTGAGAATCCAATCATGCAATGAAAAATGTCATTCAATCAAATAACAATGGAGACCAGATTGATATAAGTGCCCTTCCTTGGTTATTGTCAGAGCAATAGAGAAATGCTATAAAAGAAGTCATACAAAAATATTGATTTCCCACAGGATTTGTTGCAAACATAAACAATCTCATATCAAAGAAAAGTGAATTTGGACAAAAGATAAAAACACATGATTGACATACATTTATTAAGGTAATTCATGTTATTATGTATTCATTATATATTTGTATATTGCATGTAGTTTTCATTTTATTATTTTATAAAATATTGAAAAGATCCTTTTACAATTATTGTAATACATTCTACCTCTATCTCTCCCATACCACTTCGACAACAGTGTCAAACAAGTTATAGATGATCTTGGAAAATACATGAGGTGGTTGCCATCGAAATAAATCAATAAAGAAGATAAAAAATATTGGAAGAGAAAAATTCCTCATTTTATGTGTGAAATTAAAAAGTGTCTACCTTTAATTTTTTCTATGCACAAGAACACTACCTCATACATCAACTTGAGGAGATTTAATTGTGTGGACCTATAGAAACTAGGTCAATGTGGATGGTTGAGAGGCACTTGAAATTTTTGATGGGCTTGGTTCAATAGAGAGCACATCCTGAGGGTTCTATGGTGAAGGGATATATGGTATTCCAAACCATGGTGTAGATTAGTGAATATCTTCCTAAGTTTGCAGAAAAGATCCATGTAGATCGTATTTGAAATCACAACTCCATTAACAAATTCGAAGGGGAGTACTTGATGGGGATAGGTAGATTGATGAAATTGAGAGGTAATTATAAGATTTTATTGTAGTTAGTTAATTCTTATAAATCTTCAATATAAGTTATTTCTAATTGGTCTATTTTTTTTATATAGTTGGCCGAGAGTGGGATGCACTACATTTGTATATTGCAAATAATCTTGATTGGATGATGATGTGGATTGAATGATGTCAACAAAATTGTCGCTCATTAACATGGGAAGGTGTTACTTCATTGGTTAGAGAAGCTCATCGTAATGGAGATTCCAATGTTACGTTCGATGGTAATTGATCTAGCATATGGTTTAAGAGGTAGATAGGTACATAATATTTTATTAATGATCACAACCCATATGTTTCATATCAACTCATGATGTAAATAATTGTCACATGCTTGAAAAATTGTAGGCAAAGCTATTACAATAACTAAGAGGGGGGGTGAATTAGTTAGATCAGTTATCCTACAGTCCCAAATACAAAGATGTAACTTATAAAACAATTCCAATAAATTATGCAGCTTGGTAACATAAAATATCATTCTGTCTATCTAGTTTACTGATTACTAGTAATTATCCAACTATGACTATCGACTAAGTCAACTATGTAGTATGTAAAGTATGATAAAAAGAAAACCATAACAAATAACACATAACATAATGATCTAACATGGAAACCCTGCTAAGGGAAAAACCACCTGGGACCGATAACCCAAAATAATTCACTCCTCTGAAGTGAGCTCAATGAAGAGCCAACCATGTTAAAGGTTACAATGCACACTATTAGGTGTGACCTAGTTAGAGGATTTATCACTAACAGTTAACTTTTAACCAGCATTCACTATGGGGTCAACAAGAAAACACTTTACATTTAATGAATGTCATAGGGTAGTACATCTATTAAGTCCACTCGGTTAAGAGATTTTCTGAATCAATGGTTAAACTAATACAGTACAGATCTAATTCAAATACAACTCAATTGAAAATATTTAGATCTATGCTAAGCCCTTAAAATCCTCTGATCATTAATAAATTTCACTTCCTTAATATTTATCAACTTACTTTCACTAGGTAAATAGTTCTCTAACACTCGGTAATATTTGGAGCTTGGTTCTTTCAATAACCACTTTGATCAAGCATGCATGATTACAGTCTTCATGCAAAATCTCTATAGTCTTCTTCTTTCTGGCATATTTCAATAATGAAATTCATATCTCTTATATAGATAAGTAAAATGTTTTCATATCAGCCATCGGATTTTGCCTCTTAATCTCCTTCATCCATTTTTTCGCTTAAACCTTCCTCATTAGATGTGTCATTAACATGTTTCAATATCATCCTTTAGATCTTCTTTGAATTTTGTCAGCCCTGGATCTCATAACTAACTTCATCCTTAACCTCGAAATCATAACAATTTATAGCTCATCAAATTCAGTCAACTATTCTTAGCATTTAATGTTTTCATCCATACTTGGTAAATATAGAAATGTGTCAGTGATAACTAGCTAACTAGATTGGTTAATACTGTCACTTGGTATACACTACACTAGCTCAATGTATACAGAAATCTTCAATTACCGACCACATTGACTTGTTCAATTTCAAATCTCTTCTTCATAATATATTAATGTAACATGCTCAAGTCAACAATATAAACTTTGGAAATTTTTCTATACTAATGTATATTACTTAGTATAGTGTTGTCATTATGGAAACAAAGTCATATAGCAGTTTGGAGTCAGCACACTTGATGGGAAGATCAGAAATCAGCTAAGTGTTGAAGACTGGACAATGTACAGAGTTCCTAAAGTTTAGAGCATCAGCGCACATGCATATGATCAAGTTATGGTATGCACCCTAGAAGTTAAGTTGGTTAGACTATATTCATGCTTATTCTATGAGTGCATGATCAGATATGCATGCATGAGTAAGATATAGATAGTTAAAGTTACACAGCCAGTGTGTGCCAGAGAAGAACAGAGTAAGAAATTGACTATTAGCATTTTGAGTTTCAGTTATATTCTAATGATGTAAAGTCTATGTGCCTATTGTAATTAGGTTTCTGACATGTATATATGTATTTTTGTAAACACACTTGAGCCAATTCAATTGGAAGCGTTGTATGTAATAGGTTTAAGGGCCGACCTAGTTGTTTATTTTGTATGCGCATATAAATATGAGATGCACCCATTGTAGATGGTATGGAAGTTCATAGAGAGTTGTGATAAGTAGAGTAGAAGTGTGTGAAGAGACTATAAGATGTATTAGAGCTTTTCAAGAGGTCAAAGCATCAGTGCATCAAAGGAACTGATCTGAAAAGTAGTGTCATAGTGACAGTTCATCCAACAGATATAGTGTGTATTTGAGATCAGAAGGTTGTAGCCTTCACCACTTGAGTAGTGAGCTCTAGGATAGTGCATCCACTCCCCTAATAGGGACTATTGTAAAAGACTCCTAATAGGGTCTGACCCTTGACAAGGTCTACTATACTTAATGCATTGTAAAGAAACTCCTAACAGGGTTAAGGATCTTCTAACAAGGATCATAAAACACTAGTACAAAATATTAGTGGGTGTCAATTCCCACCGGGGTTTTTACCTATTTGGGTTTCCCCGTAACCATAGTGGTGTTATGTGTTGATTTCATGTTTCATGTTTATGTTGATGTTCATTTCAGTACATAAGCATTTAAGTTCAGTTTAAAGAATAAGTAAAAAAGATAAAATATAGGGAGCACTAATTCACCCCCCCACTCTCAGTGTTCCCATTTCTAATAATTGGTATCAAAGCTTTGGTCCTCAAAAAAGAAGTTTAACCAGTTGAGGAGATCATGGAAAAAGTAGAAATGAAACATCTGAAAAGAAATATTGAAGTTGGTCTTGAAGAGCTTGACAAATTTGAAAGAGAAACTGAAGAACTAAGGGAAAAACTCGATGATGCTCAATAAGTCATCAAAAGGCTAAGGAAGGATTTGAAAGAATGCTCTACCAGTGATCTGGGGACAATGGTCAAGAAGATGAATGAAGAAAATAAATCCTTAAAAGAACAAATTAAAGAATTTGATGATAAGCTAGCTAACAATCTAGAAGTCTATGATGAACAGGTCAAAGAGAACCTTCAACTGAATGAAGAATTGAGGCAAGAAAACATGGAAATATTAGAGCTAAGAAATAACAAAGAAAGCTTGGAATCTAAATTGAAAGATGCAAAGAATTACATTGACAAATTACACACAAGTTGTGATTTGATAGAATCTCAGTTGTATGCAAGAAGAGCTAAAGGAGATAATAGCTACATTGGATACAATGAAGCACAAAATTAGATTGAAAACATGCGAGCAAGAATGAATGCGCAAAAAGAATCTACTGATACTAAGAAGACTGAAGATCAAACTAAAAATAATGGTGAACAACCTAAGAATGAGTGCAAGCCAGTATCCCACATGTGTTATGCATGTAACAAGCATGGACACATAGCGAGGAACTGTATAGAGGTAAGACCTTTTAATGGTTAATGTTATTCATGCAATAAATTTGGTCATAGAGCTATGAATTGCAAGAAAAGTAAAAAGAACAGGACTCAACATGATTAGAGAAATCAGAATCAATCAAATGTAAGAATTTCTTAGAATGTTACATGTTAGATATGTAACTATAATGGTCACTCAACTAGACAATGTAAAATGGTGACCCATGTCAATGCATTGAGGAATATAAGGCCTCCAGTCATTTTTCACTCTTGTAACAAAGTTGGACACATCTCAAAGTTTTGTAGATCAAGGATGAAAGGTTAGGAAAGCCCTAAAAAGACCGAAGAACCTGTATTGGATCTCGAAGGAGAAGTCAAGTTTGTGAAAGCCTTTGAGAATGCAAGCATGATTTGGTCAGAAGCAAAGAAGGATAAGGTTGATGAGTATGTATTAGATGCATCCACAATGGACGCACCCTCTACATCTAGATAAATGGCCCTCAACATCATAGGGGGAGCTAATTTCTCTTTAGACCTCTGCGTGGCTAGTATACTCACTCTCAGAGTATGCACCTTTGGACTTAAGCTTTTGGACACTAAGGGAACCTTTGTGCAAGAGCGCACTAGCTAGTTGTTTGCAGAATGAAAGATGGAAATTTCCAAGTGACACCCTGGTTTACATGACAAGCATTAATGGTAGAAACTCTACTTTAAAGTACACAGAAGTTAGAAGATCTCTCATTGCATTCAAATTAAGAGTGATTAAAGAGCAAAAGAGCCTTAGCAGTTCATTGAGAAGGATTGTAGTTTGATTCATCAAGATTTTTTGTGCATTTGATCAGTTGCAGAAACCCTAGTTCATCACGCTGATTCAGAATCTCTTGGAAACCTTTGTGAAAGTGATATATGAGTAAGTGATAGCTACTCCTATAGTATTTGATGTTGTAGAGAAGAAAAGATATGTTTTTAAGAGGCATACATTTAAATCTACACTAGATGACCTATAGGGGGCATTCTCCCACACACCTATGGGCATTATGCATGTCGAGGACATTAGGGTATACATCTAATGTAAGAAAGAACTAGTAGGATTGGATAGATTAAGGGTGTACATGGAAACTATGCTAAAACCAGACAAAACCTTCATGGATGAGTATGCGTGGTGGAATAATCACCTGATAGTGGAGTATTCTATGGCATATGAGTTCTATGAAATAGAATGGATCAAGATTCTATTGAGCAAGATTCATGATGAACTATTTTGGATAGGTGAAGTGCCAGTCAGAATTACCAGTGACCTAATTCATGAGATAACATGCCTCTCAAGGACATGCATCATCCTTCCAGTAGGGAAAGATGTGAGGAAGATTGTTGAATAGACTTTCAAATCAAGAAGTGATAGGTGCGAAATGAATATCGAACCTATTGAGCAAGATGACATCAAATTGATTTCTATGATACTTGGATATAGGTTTCAACACACCAACAAGGTAAACAGTGTGTCCACGACCACAATTCTTGCAGCCATAAGAATTGTAAATGAGAATGGAGAGTTCAACCTATGTGAGATCTTGCATGCACAGCTAATTGACAACATCAAGGCAATCAAGCATGATAAAACCAAGATATTTAGGTTTGGGTCCCTAATTATCTATATGTACTTCTATATTGTTGGAAAGGTGTTAGATTCATACTTAGACAATACTATTCCTACCATGCCTTAGATATTTCAAGGCATCTACTAAGAGCACTCTAAGAGACTACATGACACTAGAGTTGAAGACATTCAAGGTCAAAATGCATATGAAGTACAGGATGCCAGAGAACATTGTTGAGAAATACAAGGATACTATTTATTTTATGGTTGAGATAGATACAACATGCATGGAGGAAGTTGAACCAAGAACAAAGTGGATTCATCTACTAGGATATGAAGTGGAAGAGCCTATTTTAGAGGCCTATGCTCAAATTCTATTGTTAGCACCTAAAGACCCCAATGAGCCAAGATGGGGAACCTATGAGGAGAAGACAAGAGAGATAGATGCTAAACTGAACAACATAGAAACAAAGAGGAAGCTTTCCAAGGTTACCTCTGAGATCTTGAGAATACATGGAGTGTCTCAAGAAGACCTAGATAAAGAAAGGGAACAAAAGAATGCTTTGGAATTAGAGAGTGCAGATGTAGAAAAAGAAGATTCAGATGATCCTAAGCTAAAGAAAGTGAAGATTGAAAAATATGATGAATAGAAGGGTAAAAATTATGTTACTCCTTCTACACCCAAAGAAACCATTGACCTTAATGCTCCTCCTGAGTATAAGGCAATGCCAAAGAGGAAGAAAGAGATTAGCATTGGTCATCCATCCTCAAGAGTAACAAGGAACATAAAGAACTCACAAGAACCTCCTGAAGGAAGTTTCAAACCTATTCTTAGTGTGCTAAGTGCAAGAATAATTGATGAGGGAAGAATTGATCAAGTAGGAAAGTTTTATGAAAAATATAGTGAGAGACAAATTTGAGATACATGGTATGATAGTCAAACACATGCTGAAGTTCAAGAAGATAGTCTTGGAACTTATGACTATGATCCCTGATAATGTGTGGAATATCCTAGAATTCCAAAAGAGACAAGCTATTGAAGAAGATCTATGGATAAGGGAAAGGATTCTAGATGATACCCTTCCTGTATGTTCTCTAGAGGAAAAGTCTTTGTTGTTAGACTTAGTAAAGCCACATCTTAGAACCAAGTCAAGGACTTTGCACATTATGGACAAGAAATATGATCTTGTTGCTAAGGAAACAAAAAAGGCATTTGAGAAAGTATTCATGAACATGCACATGTATCCAGCTACTGTGCCCATAACACAAGTACCCTTAAAGGAAGTCAAGGTAGTAGATCCCACTAATGCATCAGTGACAGGTCCTTAGGACTCAATGCCTATAGATGAAACACAAACAAAGGCAGATAAGTCTGTGCCCATGACAAAGTTACTAAAGGATAGCACCATTATCATTGATAATGTAGAGATAGCCATGGTGACCACTGACACTGAGTTGGATAAGTTTGAAAAAGCTTTTGTGAGCACACAAGAATCCAAAATCTTATGCAGTAATACTCCTCCTACTCATCAAGAAGAAATATTGATTAAGGATATAACAAATAAGAAAGAAGAAGAAAAGATGGAAGAAAAGAAAGAAAGAGAAAAGGAGAAAGAAGCTAAAAAAAAAGAAGAAGAAGAAGAGGTAAAAGGAAGTGAACAAAAAGATGAAACATCAATCAAGGTAAAATAAGAAGTGATGGATAGCACTTCCATCACTCCCTCAGCAAGATTTTTGTCAAGTTTGACACCTAAAACAACCAGTTTAGATTCATGGGGAGAAGAAGACTTGATTAAGTTCAGTGTCTTAGCCATGAAGAAGGCCAAGGAGAAACAAGTGATGAGGAATACCCTCCTCATAGAATTAGTGAACATCTTAAACAACTTGTTACCTGGAGACAAGAAAGTGTCCAAAGTACACTCAGTTGATGATGTTAGTTCAGTGATTTCACAGTTCAAGGGAAACTTCTCTAGCCTAGAAGAATCCACATCCTTAGTTGTAAAGGATAAGTATATGAAGAAAAGGCTCAGTGAATTGCTTAGTAGCTATGTACTTGACCTAAGCTCACTAAAGGCTGGTCAAGAATCCGTGAAGGATTTTGCAGCAAAGGGAAGAAAGATCATTATTGAATGTATGAACCAAGACAAGTTAACTGGTGATCTGTAGAAAAAGGTATAAGAGGTAGAAGTCATGATAGACAACATAAGAAAATCAGTAGAAGATTGATGAAGGGTGCTCCCCTTAATACCACAAACACATAACAGAAATAGAGAAACAACAACAACAATATGCAAGAACAGAAAATTGGCTTCTTATTATCTCCACAAATGTGGAATTACAAACTTTTAGAATTAAAATATGCAAAACCACATGGGCATTCCCTTACAATATTTTGTAGGACAAAGCCTCAAATCAATACCCAGATCTACTACCCAGAACTATTCTAGACAACACTACGGGCCTTCTTTATATAGGCATTTTCCACCGCCCGAGAAGGTTCCAAAAATTTAGCCCATAGGGCTGACCAAACTTAGAATTATTTTATTTTTCAATTTATTACATCAAATTCGGCTCAAAATAACTTTTGAAACCCGAACAAAAATTTTGAAGAAAAATTATTTTCCACCATTTCAGGTGGCCTAACTTCCAGATACCATAAGTCATCACCAATTGACTTGATTGACTATTATAACCCCATTTCAGAAAGGCCACAAAGTGCTCTACAGGTTTGACAAGGGCAAGCGCTTGTCACCCAAATTTTTGACCTCATCTGAGGCCTCTAAAGCCTTCAAAATTGAGTTCAAAGTTTCTATACCCTACTAAGGATACCGAAAATCTTCAATATCTTCAAAACTAGACCCGATCTAGCCATGAAACTTTACTGTCAAGCTAATATGACTGAGATGAACCTCCACATGTAAAATCAGAACATTCTGAGATCATATGACCAACTTAATAAAAATAGCAAGTTCCCATAAATAGAAGCTCTGCACAAGATAGCCCTTATTGAATACAAAAACATAAATATTTTTGGGTGATGCAAGATTGCTCTTACACCCAGGATGCTCCTACATCAAAGATCCATTTTTTGATGTGAATATGTGCAACAATGTCTACCAAGGATAGTTAGACAAGATTGAGAAGGTAGAAAAAGAGATGATCAAGATAAGGGCTAGGTAGACTCAGCTAAGGAATGCTCTTGCGCCCTCATTAGACATACTAAATTAGAATATCAAGGAGATTGATGCCACCATGGTGACATATGATTAAGGTCCTACCACTAATCTAGAGAAGATGGAGAAGCTACAATATGCTTTATGCACCCATCTACAGATTGTAAATTCACTGATCACATTTTAGAAGAAGGAGATCCAAAATCTATAGATATCATATCTGGATGTTCTATCACAGTAAGTTTTTGTAGATTCAGTTTTGACACACCTTTTTCATTAATGTCAAAGGGGGAGTATGTGTAGAATATGAGCTATAAATATGTATAGGGAGACAAAATCTTTTTGTATTAAGGACAGTTAGCAACTTGGCCATATTCCTTTGTTTCCATCAATGACAAAGGGGGAGATTGTTGGAAAGTTGGCTATACTGATCTATATGACTTAGTATAGTGTTTTCATTATGGAAACAAAGTCATATATCAATTTGGAGTCAGTGCACTTGATGGGAAGATCAGAAATCAGCTAAGTGTTGAAGACTGGATAGTGTACAGAGTTTCTAAAGGTCAAAACATCAACACATGTATGTATGACCAAGTTATGGTATGCACCCTAGAAGTTAAGTTAGTTAGACTATATTCATGCTTATTCTATGAGTGCATGATTAGATAAGAAAGTATGAGTAAGATATAGATAGTTGAAGTTACACAGCCAATGTGTCCTAGAGAAGAACAGAGTAAGCAACCGACTGTTAGCATTTTGAGTTCTGGTTATATTATAACAATGTAAAGGCTATGTGCCTATTGTAATTAGGTTTTTGACATGTATATATGTTTTTTTGTAAACACGCTTGAGCCAATTCAATTGGAAGTGTTGTATGCAATAGGTTTAAGGGCTGACCTAGTTGTTTATTTTGTATGTGCATATAAATATGAGATGCACCCATTGTAGATGGTATGGAAGTTCATAGAGAGTTGTGATAAGTAGAGAAGAAGTGTGCAAAGATACTATAAGATGTATTAGATCTTTGCAAGAGGTCAAAGCATCAGCGCATCAAAGGAACTGATCTGACAAGCAGTGTCACAGTGACAATTCATCTAGTAGATATAGTGTGTATCAGAGATCAGAAGGTTGTAGCCTTCACCACTTGACCAGTGAGATCTAGGATAGTGCATCCACTCCCCTAATAGGGACTATTGTAAAAGACTCCTAATAGGGTTCGACCCTCGACAAGGTCTACTATACTTAATGCATTGTAAAGAAACTCCTAATAGGGTTACGAATCTTCTAACAAGGATCATAAAACACTAGTACAGAATATTAGTGGGTGTCAATTCCCAATGGGGTTTTTACCTATTTGGGTTTCCCCATAACCATATTGCTGTTATGTGTTGATTTCATGTTTCATGTTTATGTGGATGTTCATTTTAGTACTTAAGCATTTAATTTTAGTTTAAAGAATAAGTAAAAAAGATAAAATACAGTGAACACTGATGTACACCCCCCTCTCAGTGTTCCCATTCCTAACAACAAAGCCATAGACTCATCAATAAGTTACCCATGGTTTACATTATCCTTATTTTTCATATCCATATTTTCCTCATGTAGATATCTTTGTTCTTCATATTTTATTCCTTCAACATATGTTTAGATGTTTGTAACTAACATGATAAGTATTGTCAAAACTAGTTGACATCGATGACAACATATTGAATGATTTAATCATCTTACCTATCATTTCAGTAGCTCTCTAATCTCTAATCACCATTTCTTTAGTTCATCAAATATTCAATCAGTTGTAGTTAATCATAATCACCATAAATCTATGTACTATCATGGCCACAAATTTCACATTAAAAAGTTGGATGACATGATGAAAACTTGTGATTCTAGGATAACTACAGTCTTTGAGGTCACTAATATTTCATCTAGAAATGAAATACATCCTCAACAATCTCAAAATTGATACTATAAAATCTTGGATGATATACTTGAGTGTGAATTTAACTCCTTTAAATTAGTTCTATTCATCATCAAATGGTATAGGATATGACTAAATCAAAATGATCCTGATAGAACTATTTTTCAACATGATAATGGATTTACAATGATTAATAAAAGGTCATTTGAGCCAATTGGAGATGAGCATTATGTTCTTCCAAGACAATGTGAGCAAGTGTTTTACTTATAGGTTCCACATAAATTGGGTTGGTCATTTGTTGTTAGACATGATCCAAGAGGAATGCCGATAAAGTATAATGTGATGGAAGAAGATACTGAAGAAGAAGAAGAAGATGATGATGATGGTGGTGGTGGTGGTGGTGATGATGATGATGATGATGATGATGATGATGATGGTGTTGGTGGTGGAGATACACCAGTTGCTATGCCGGATATAGATTGGAGTACCTGGATCATGGACCTTTGAATGTTGATCAACTAAGAGATAGACATGAACACATTATGGAAATGATAGAGATTGTTGATGTCCTATTTGATGCAAAATTTGAAGATATCAAAGCATGTATTTTAGCAAAAGAAATGTGGGAAAAACTTGCACTACTCTTCTGTGGAGCTGTAAATGTGATGAGAGTAAGAGCTGAAAGCCTTAGAGGAAGAAATTGAACCTACACAAACTAATGAACAGAGGAGAGAGAAATTATTAGATAAATTTGTAAGAAGACACCATCCATAGAACCAAATCATCAGAGGAAAACAAGTTAGCATGATGACACGAAGTAAGTTAAGACATAACACATGTTTAGTTTGTGAATTTGAACCTAAAAATGTTAGAGATGCACTTGTGAATGAGTAATGGATTAAAGCCATAAATGAAGAAATTAAATAGATAGAGAAAAACAAAACATGGACATTGGTACCAAGACCGAGTGATAAAAATGTAATTGGAACCAAATGGATATTTAGAAATAATTTGAATGAGAATGGTGAAATCACAAGGAACAAAGCAATACTTGTATGCAAAGGAATGCAAAAGAAGAAGGTATTGATTATGGTGAGACATTTGCACCAGTTGCTAGACTTGAAGGATTTGGAATACTACTTGCATATGCTACACACAAAGGATTTAAGGTATACCAAATAGATGTTAAATCTACATTATTGAATGGAATTCTTGAGGAAGAGGTTTATATTGAACAACCTAAAGGTTTTGTTGATCCAAATAAGTAGAATATGGTATGTAAATTGTACAAAGCACTGTATGGACTGAAACAAGCACCAAGAGCATGGTATGAAAGATTGCATGTGTATCTTATTAGTATTGGATTTGTGAGGACAAGTACAAGAAAATAAATTGAAACTGGAATTTGTGAAATCTAAGAAGCAAATTGCAGACATATTTACTAAACTCTTACCGAATGATACATTTGAGTACTTGAAGACTAGACTAGGGGTCCACCCCCTGTCTATCGGTCATTGAGGTGATCAAGAGGTTGCATCAACCTATACTTTATTAGAAAATCAAATGATGTTGATGAAAAGTGTTCACACTTTAGGTTTTCTAAGGTTGTGAAAGATGGAATAGGAAACTATATATTTGTACATCAAGGTACATGATATGACTTGAACAACAAATAGTTTTTTGGCTATGACAAAGTTGTTTGTTCTTTTTGTCATTTTTGTCAAAGGGAGATAAGAATCAATGAAATATCAGTTAGAGAGAACACAAAGATGGAAGAAGAAGACCAAATCCGCAGGGAGAGTCTACTAAAATGTTGGAATGCAATGTAGTGATTAAACATATTAAATATTCAAGCTAGGGAGAGATTACCGAGCTACAACATTTACTGAAAGAGTTGTAGTATAGATGTTTGGTATGTTATGACATATTTCATAACTTGATGAACTAAAGAGACAATGATTAGAGATCATCGAGCTACTAAAGTGATATGTAAGGCAATTAAATCAGTCATTATGTTGTCATTGATGTCAACTAGTTTTGACTATACTTATTAGGATAGTTGCAAACATCTGAAGAAGAAAAATGGTAAAGGAAAGAGAAATCTACATGAAGAAGATATGGATACGAAGACATGGCTAAGGTATACATTGGGTAATTTATTGATGAGTCTATGACATCATTTTGTTAACTTGATTATATTACATGAATTTTTTATGTATTGAAGATCAGAATTGAACAAGTTAATGTGATTAGTAATTGAAGAATTTTGTATACAATGAGCCAGTGCAATGTATACTAACTGTCAGTAATAACCAAGTTAGTATTCAGCGACACATTCTATATTAACCAAGTAGGATGAAAATATTAAATGCTATAACAATTGACTGAATGGATGAGTTGGCAAA
This sequence comes from Chamaecyparis obtusa, assembly GCA_027943335.1. Taxonomy (NCBI): domain Eukaryota; kingdom Viridiplantae; phylum Streptophyta; class Pinopsida; order Cupressales; family Cupressaceae; genus Chamaecyparis; species Chamaecyparis obtusa. The sequence goes on from BSBK01000029.1 coordinate 744,499, forward strand.
ATGTGTATGATTTTGAGGTAAGAGATAAAGTTATTTATGAGGATCTAATGACTGAAAAAATTTAGAGATGATCGAATGGAAGAGATTGAAATGTGTTATTGACACATCTGTCGAGGAAGCCTAAAGAGACAAAATGAACGATGGAGATTAAGAGGAAAAATCTAAAGGATGAGATGAAAATGGTTTATGAAGTCTATTTAAAGAGACATGGGATTCATTGTTGAGTCTAGGATAATTTAATCTATAGGAGAATTCACGTGAAAGAAATTTTTTCATGCACCATTGATCAAAATGGTTACAGACAGAATCAAGCAGAACTGCAAACATTACTGAGCGTCAGGGTATTATTGAATGACTTGAATATGATGAAGGATTGAATTGTTTATTGATTAGAAGGGGTATTTTGAGATTAGCATAGATCTAAAAATTTGTAAATATTAGTTTTATTTGAATCAAATCACTACTATATCAGTTTAACCATTTTTATAACTAAATCTCTTAACCGAGTGTACTTAATAGTCTTATTTGTATTTCAATATGATATTCCATGAATGTTGATGGTTTTCTTTTTGACCCCATAGTGAATGCTGGTCAAGAGTTAACTGGTAGTGATAAATCCTTTAACCAAGTCACACCTTACAGTGTGCATTGTAACCTTTAACAGGTTTGGCTCTGTAATGCCCAAAAAATATCAGACAAAAACACAACAAATTTTTTTTTTGAACAAACTATAATAAACACCTAGGACAACTAGGTTACATAAAAGCCCTTCGATGGGAAGCTTTGGAATCGTAAGCTCACTTGGGTGAGTCCCCAATGACACATAAGGGATCATGAGGCAAGTGCTGGTGTGCCTCTGTCCGCTACATGGCGGAAGTCATTAGGTGACAAGGAAGATTATAGAAGTTTTAAAGGGAATATCATATCCCTATGGTTTCATGATGTTCTAGGATAATACGGTCTATCCCTATGAATTCTCAAGGGGTGATTTAATTCGCTAAAGGATAAATTTATTTAGAAATAACAAATCAAATATTAACCTAGCTAAAAATCATATAAACTAATTTTTCTTCTCCTGATTAATAATCCTTAAGGATAACTATACCATTAATACTAAGGTTAATAATATTAATTATTACACTGAAATAACATTCCATTAAATTTATTCATATAAAATTTGTTTAGAAGAAGAGATTAGGATTACTATGAGAATTTAGCCAAAAATATTAATAAATAAAATTAAAGAAACATTTATAAAACTTTTCAACTTACTAAATTCTTCAAATTTAAAATTACTAAGGAGTTAAAAGGCATATGTTAATTTATTTAATGATAAAGATAAATCATAACAAAGGGAAATTAACCATAACTATAAAACTTTTTTTTTTTTTTACTAGCATTTTAAAAATTTTCCTAACTTCTAAAAATTTCTCTCACAAATATATCACTAATTTTATAAAAATAAGACAAATATTTCACCAAATAAATTTTTGCTCATTAAAATAAAAAAAAGACCCAAACTATGACTATAATAAAATTCATAAGAGGGACATAGCCACTTAAATAAAATTATTTAATAATGAACGGGCCCTCCAAACCCTAATTCAAAATTAGGGTTTGGGGCCTTATTAAAACTTCTTCAAACCCTAAAAGCTCTCATTATTGTTTCATTGTTGTGCAGGTCTTTGGAAGGATGAAGAATGAAGCCTATGCTATGTATATCACAATGTGAGAAGGCATAACACAACAAGAGATCTCTTAATCCATAAGAGAATCTCTTTCTATTAATCTGGGTAGACCATCTACTGATTTCATTAATGGGTTAGATAGATTTCGTATGTCTCTCTTTACTTCTTTTATTTGCCAGATCTGTTTCACAGATCAGATGTAAAGATTATTTCTACTTTACAAAAATGTCGTTTGAAGTTGTTGTGCTTAGATGTATACAGTTCTCTTTTTTTTTTTTTTTTCTTTCCATCTTACAGATCCGTTAAATGTAGATCTAATGGCATGCCATTGAAATGGCAATGTTGCTCAACATATAAATCTGAGTGTAATATTATGCTTTTATTTTTGTTAAAAAGTCTGGTACACAGGCCGACTGAAAATGTAATAGCATTCATTGATTTAAAAGTGGTATCGATCTCCTCTCTTTTAATATTGTTGGGCATTTTATTACATTGTTATGCCGCATTTAAATCTGGGCATTTTTTTCATTTAGCAATGTACTGTAACAAATATCTATATATATATATATATTTTGTGTAGGGTTTTAAGAGACCCATCCTCTATTACGATAGGGTTAGGGCGTGGCAACAACAGTCACAATAGGGACTGTCGTGTCTCTAGGCCACGAAAATGCCTAGGCACTGCCGTGACCTAGAGTCATGACATCATTGTGCACTCAGCCATGTTCAAAGGGCTTTAGCCCTAACAAGCATCACCCAATTTTTTTATATACTTTTCCATACGATAATACATAGTATAGTATTATATATTATATACTATATGATATTTATTGTATAGTATATAATATATAATATTATATTATATATCATTACCGTTTCATTTATTATACACATCATATAATATTATTATATATATTATGTATTATACATTAACTTATGTATAGTATATAATATATATTATTATATTATAATTTTACAGATTATTAAACAATGATATGGTATTATTAATTTAAGCCCTTCTTGATATGTATAATATATATTTATATATATTTTATATTATACATATTTTTATGTATAATATAATATATATAAAAATTATATATGCAAATAAATAATCTTCCAAATTGTTAACATATGAATAGGAACATAATTTTAAGATGATAGTTATAAATATATATCTATATAGTATAATGCTATATCTATATATATTTATTTGTTTCAATATACTATTGGATTCTATATTAACAATTCATTATATACAACGGATTTAGGATAAACAAATTAATTTCTTACCCATTCCATAGAGCATACATATACAACAAAATTTTCAATTGTTTAAGTAATATTTTCTTACAAGTTTAAGGTATCTGTCTGTCTTGTTCTTACATTTATAAACTTTGATGCATTCTTAAGTCTGAATGTAAATTCTATAACAACAATCATTTTAACATATATTCTAATTCAAAAGACTATTTATAAATGATACTAACTGTGGAAGTACAGTATTAACAGAAATAACAACATTAACAATAATAATCTTTTAACTTTATTAAAATGCATTTCATAGATGTAAAAAGAAAATTTATCTTTCAATGACTATCAAAGCTAAACTAACCAATTTTCTGTACATAACCATTTTCATTCTACATATTTATTGGAAGACTGATTTAGTAAGAAAATTTACAGTTGCAGGAAATTCAACATTTTTTGGACAAATAAATAATTTGACATTTCTAGATTCATAACTAATCCACTTAACAATTTAGCAGAGAACTGAATTTAAAATATAATTAATAGTTGCAGAAACTAGAAATTTTTTGAAAGCAAATACATTTACTATGGCTAATACTAAGAACTACTAAGCAACCAGTCTAATTCCAGCTCTTAAAATATTATAGTTTCTTTGTTATAGAAAAACAAATGTATAGAGTATAATCTCTCAACTAGATACACCCTATAATAGGCTTTCAAATTTCCAACTTTAACTTTAAGCTTCAATCTTGGACTTCTTCCTTAAACATGCTACCAAACCTGCAACACAAAAAATTTTCTTCACATGGCCATGAAGGCTCACCTCCTAGCCTAAGCCATTACATGGCCACCCCCGAGCTTGGGGAAACAAGGATAGGATAAGATACACTCATACAACACAAAGCATCAACATTCAACATAATTTGGAACATAGATTTTCACATTTTACTCCCTTCCCAAGCTTGCACAAAGGACTCTAAATATAGAATCCATAGATGGGTGAAGGTGGAATCTTCCCTTATGGAGACTCCTATCTTATAACATACAATATCTCAACATTTATTACAAGCCTTCACAAGGCCCTTCCAACCAAACAACTCAAATCCATGAGCATCAACAATTCCCTTATGGCCCCCAAACAAACATAAGAAGGCTCTCATGGTGCCCATACAACCATGTTCTCATACATAAGAGATCCCAACTAGGCCCTTCACCCCAAGTTCTCCTCAAATCCTCCCAAGCATGAGGAGTGAACTTGCACACCCAAAAAAATGAAGCAATTCAAGAAGACAACGAAGAAAGAAAGAAAAATCTCAAAAAGAAACCATACAATAAAAGATTCACACAAGATAATTCAATTTAAAAATTTCACATAGAACATAATCACAAGATAGAAACCACCAACCTCCTCCTAAGCCAAGGCTAAATGAAGAATTGAAGATGAACTCCTCTTGACTCCAAGTTTGCTATCCTCCTCAAGTCTACTAGTCCAAAAGTCTCTAGATCCTCCTAATCTCTCCAAATCTCACATAGGCCAAAATGAACATGTGTGTCTTTCCTAAGTCTCTCTCCCCTAAAGTCATTCAAACATTCTTCTCTCATCTCACTTCCCAAGACAATTAGGTTTCTAGATCTTAGAAAAAATGACACTTGCCCTTACCTAAGGTTTGGAATGAATTTCAACACATGAAAATGAGAGACATCCTAGATAGCATTTCCATTTTCGTACATATAAAAAATGGCCCATTTGGAGAGGTAAAAAGGTGGCCTAGAAAAGTGGAAATAGAAGAAACAAGCCCCCTAACCCAAGTAATAGCCTTGGGGCACCAAAATATAACCTAAACCACACCCTAGGACTCCACAGAACCCCTCAAAAACCCCAGTTAATCATGCATCCGAAAATGGAGCATTGGTTTCATAAATTTTGGTTCCTTAAACCACCTACCTAGCTTAGGAATACTCAAAACTAACTAAGGAGAGGGTGGGGTCCTTATTCCACTCTAGCATGCCACATCATCACCATGGTGTCAAGTGACACCTCACTAAAGCACACATCACAAACACATTTGGCATGCCTTGTGGACAAATACATTTATATATTTTTACAAAAATAAAAATTTACTTACAAACATATATTTACAAACATTGTCAACCACATACACACAGACATCATGTTTACGAATAAAATAACAATACGACGAGGTCGTTCTCTTCTTAGAGTTGACCTTGGTTTCCAACTGATTGCACTTAGATCCTTCCTTGTTTCCCCGACTTACAACCATGGCCATGTTCTTGCACTCAATTTCGATGTCAGTACACCATAAAATCTTTGCATTAATAATCATTTCAAAAATGAAGTATTAACATCTAAACTTGACAATATATATTTATCTGCATTTCATGAACATTATATAATCCACATAAGAATGTAATCCTAAACTAATCATAGAACCATGATTCCACCAATATTCATTATACCGAAAGATGACATAACAAATGCAGAATGCAGAATTCATATATCATAGATAATCATGGAGACAAAATGAGCATATATAAAAGTACGACTAACGTGATCATCATAAAAATCTATAACAAACATCTCATAAGATCCAATGATAGCATATGTAATCCAAAATAGGTCAAATGTCTATACTCAAGGTATCATCCTGATAAATCAAATGTCAAAATGAAAGTCGAGCTAGGATGGGTCAGGGTAGGACCTCACAGGCTCATAACCGAACTCACTTCAGAAGAGTGAAATATTTTGGGTTACCGGTCCCAGGTGGTTTTTCCCTTAGGAGGGTTTCTACATTAAAATCCTTGTGTTATGTGTTATTTGATGTGATTGGATTGATAATTTAATTTACACATTTCATATTTTGGATTAATCGATAAATACAGTATTGATTTATTGGTGTTCAGTAAATGAACAAAAAGATTGTTATTACTATCTTATCGAGTTGGTTATTTGATTGAAAAAGTTTCAATATATACATCTGGGAGTTTGGGACTATAGGATAATTGGAATTAACTGATTCACCCCCCCTCTTAGTTATCTAACATGTTTCCTAGATCTACCCATGTTTCTAGCATGGGAGTTATGCATATGTCATTGTTGATGGATGATAAAGAATCGATGTCTTTAAAATGTGTTAAGCTTCCAAGTACTTTAAAATTATTATTATTTATATTGTAATTGTAATTTACTTATTCATAATAAGTTTTGGATTGATGATCCCATGACATTTTTGTAGGGAATGATTATTTTTATAAAATGCTTTATGACTTGACATTAAAGATATTCGGGCCCACCATACGTACAAGGTGGAACATCATAAGTGAACTAACCCTATCCCACTTTTTTATTTCATATCATTAATTGGTACAATATTTTTCCTTTCATTCCATTTCTTTTACTATATTCAAGGTATGCAACTTTAGCTAATTTTTTTTCTTATAGCAGATTATGCCAGAGATAAAATTTCTGATGCCATTCCTAAAATGGTTAAAGGGAAGTCTAACAAGAAGGATAAGAAAAATAGAAAGGGAAAGGGAGACATTAGAGAGGAAATTGAAGAACAAAATCCCTCTACCCAGGATAATGAGGAAGGTATGATGCCAGAGGATAACATGGAGGATGATCTCGTGGAAGAAGATATGGAACCTAAGGTCAAATATAAGGGCTCAACTTCTAAGGCGAAGGACAAGAGAAAGAAGAAAAAAAAGAATGTTGAAGCTCTAGGTGAGGAGGAATAAGAACATGAGGTGAAAGAAGAAGCTGAAAAGGAAGAGGAAAGGGAAGGAGAGGGTTTAGAGAAGGAAGAAATAATTGAGAAGAGTAACAAAGAGAAAAAAAAGAAGAAAGAGGAATGTACTCTGCACAGGAAGCCAAAAATGAGGGGTGGGAAAAGAGAAGAGAAAAGGCAGAGAGCTGGTAAGGAGAAATAGGTTTATGTTGGCTTTGAAGTCAAGGACTACATTTTGTAGGAGGTAAGGAGCATGGCTGGTCATGGCATTAATATGGAAAAATGGCTTAGTCAAGAAATGAAATATATGGGTCACAATTTGAAAGACCTGGAAGAAGAAGTGGAGTCTCTAAAAGAAAGACTGGAAAATTGTACTAAAGAGGCTTTGAAGAAGGTAAATAATAACAACACTAATGATGACCTAAATTCTAGAATCTCTGCTATTGTGGATGAAAAGCTAAAGGATATAAATGATAAAATTAGTTATAATGGTTACTGTATAAGAGAAATTATGAAGCATAGTAATGAGGGCCTCAAAGTTTCTGTGATGAATTTAAAAGCCTTGTATGCTTATCTGGAGAGAAGCCTACTGGAAAAAACTAACATCATGGTGGTAGATGATGCTGGGGGTAAATGTCAGTCTTCAGGGCCAGGTACAAGAACTGGAAGAAATATCAAGAGGAAAGTACCTAAAATACCTAAGGAGCTTACAAGCCTGAAAGATTTCATCTAGAAATGGAGGAAATGCAAAAAGAGGCTGAAAAGGTGATGAAAGCAAAAATGTAACATGTACTAGTGTTTTGCTAGAAGGTTGCTGGTTTTTGTGTTGTCAGCTATTTTTTGGCTTTCTGTTCTAGTTTGTTTTGGTGTTGTTTGTTAGGTTGGGGTCCTATTTTTTGTCATTTAGTAAGCATTCTATGTTTGTAAGGACTCTATTGAATATTTTTTGTAATCCTTTGTAAATGGTTTTGGAGTCCATTCAAAACCCGTATTAACCTTAATTAAAAACTTTAGCTAATTTTTCTATATAACAGTTTTGTGTTTTTTCTTAAAAGTTGGAACTTACAAGATAAAAAAATTAAAATAACAACTCGTAAAATATTTAGAGCATGAGTTTGGTAGTAACATTTTGAGGAGATGAATTTTTTTGAAAAAGCTACCAAACATCTTAAGACTATGAGGGACTCATATAGAAGGAGTCTAGTCCAGAACCCAAAGTACGAGCGTCCTCCCTTTATTTTAGTGAGGCATTGGAATGAATTCATTTTGGATGCAAAGGAGAAAGGGGATACTCAAAGAGGAATTAAACCACCAAATGAGAAAATAAGGTATGCAATAGTATTAACTAGTAGAATGTAATTATGCACTAATTAGTGATATTTATATCTATATAATCTAACATATTTCAAACTTTTCATAGGTTGCAGGACACATCAATGGCTACAAAGGCTAGACTACAAAAGATTGGCCAACACAAACTTGGCTCTAGTGGTTATTTGAAAGTTCAAGCATGAATTGTAAGTAGGAGTAAATGAAATTCTAGATCAAAATTTTAATAAATTGTAAATAATTTTGTTTAATCAAACAATACCTAGAGAATTCACAATATTAAGCCAAAAATGCAAGGCTCAGAATTTAATTTAGAAGCCATGGAAGAACACACAAAAAATTTCCTTCAAGGAAGGCTATGAAGCCATGGCTGGATGCCTACACCAAGCTTCCAGTAGGCCAACCCAAGAGTCTCTTGCATCGGTTCAATAGGTAAATAGGCCAAATGAAAAATATTTGAAATTGAATACTTGAGCAACAATCTATTTGATATTAATTTCAAACATAAATTGACTATTTTTGTTTTTTAAAAGCAAAAAATGATAACAATGCACATGACATTGCAATGCAGCCTCATAATACTAACACAGAACCTGAGCCGCATGACGAAGGCCCTAATGTACATCGTAGTGATGGAGGTGTTCATTTTGTATTGAAAATTAATTATGTAATTATTAATACAATTTATCATCTTAAATTAAAATTATTGTAACCTTTTTTTGTATACATTTTAGAGCATACAGAACGTCATGCTGAACGAGTGGAGGATGTTCAGAGTGATCACCATGTTGACTTTGGGGATGATGAAAATGTTAATGTAGATGATGTGGCTCTATTAGGTAAAGAAAATCTTTGTTTTGTTCTTTTAAGTTTTTTTTGATTTATAGTTATTTTAATTAATGAAATACTTGTAACACTAATATAAAATGTTGTGAATTTAACCCATGTAGTTATTATTGTAGCAGACCCCCCTTTGGTGTAGCAGCCTCGTGTTCCTCAACACACGAGGAGGAGACATGTGTTGAGATCATAAGTAGTAGAAGAGGGGAATGACGTAGATATTGATGCTCTGCTTAGTCGTTACCTTAAAAAAATGATCAAGAAACAAAAAAGAAATGATTGTAATTAACCTTTTTGCTAATGAAAGAATGTTGTCTTAATGAATGTAATTTTGTACTAGTTAATGTTGATGAATGATATGTTAATGAATTACTCATGAATGTTGTGTGTTAATTAATTTTATGTGTTAATTAATGTTATGTGATTATAATGATTGAATTTTATATTTAAAAAATGGATGAATGAGTGAATGAATGTTATTAGATGTTAATAGGGGATTTAGAGTGATTTTAGGGGGGAAGGGGGCCAAATGAGCTTCCACCTTCATGTGGTTTGCCTTGTAAAGTAGAGAATATTAAAATATTCTCAAACCCAAGTGAAGCTCAAACTAAACCAATGACGTAGATTCAATGGTCAAAACCACCTACTAGTCCTATTCCACATGGATCAATACCCCTTCTAATGTAGAGGCATCCCTCAACCTCACTCTAATAAGTCAATATGTTTTTGTACTAGTTCTTTTCCCAAGGTCTTCACTAAACTCCCTTACCTTCAATGCAGATCCAATGGCCAAACAATCTCATAAGTCCTATTCCTCAATGAAAAGTACCCCTCCCTAGGCACACTCAAGTCCTATTCTCTTTACATACAATTCTTATCATTCCTTCAATAGGATAATATCATTTTGATGCTTGACTTGTCATCATTAACTAATGGGTTATTTTTTATTGCTCTTTTCTATCATTCTAGATCACTATTTTTTGATCTCATAGTTTATCTTTGATTTTTCTTACTTCCCAAACAATGGATAGCTTTAATCTTACCTTGACTATCCAAAATTTGCTACCTTGATTGTTTTCATTGTTCACAACATTCTCTATTCACTTCCCCCTTATTGTCCACTGCCCCCATGCATTATTTATCAATAGTTTATTCACATTTTTCATGTCATCTTGCATCTTTATGGTTGGATTTTCATTTAATGTTCTTTCATAACATATGAATGTTTTTTTATAGAGGATACACCACTTCAAACATTGGATCTATATTGAATTATCTATTCATTATTCATGTGCTATCATCTATGTCACTCATTATTGAAACCATTGTCCTCACTTTGTCTCTATTTTGATCCCTTCTTTTAATACCATTCTTTGTATGTAGTCCCTTCATACTTTATATTACTCTTTTCATGGATACTCACTGTCTTATAACACTGTTTCTTACTCTCTATTTAATATGAATGTGTCCCTTTCTTGGAAAGATGTATGATTAGGTTGGGAATGATGTAGAGACTAGTGGACAAACAAGAATCTTCATAGGATAATGACATGTATTAGGATATTGATACTTCTTTTTTTCTTTTATTTTTTGTCCTAAGTTTTTTTTAGGGTTTAGGATAGTTGCATTTTATTTCTAGGTTTTAGTTTTTCTCTCTCTTTTTTATGCATGTCTAGGGTTTTCTGTCTTGCCTAGCTATGTCTCAGGTTCTTCTTAGATGAATCTAGTGTATACTTGTGTAGGACACTAAAATCCAGGCACATTAGGGCCATTTTGGTACATAAAGGGGGCCTTGATCAATTGTTGGTTGATTGGGTCTAGGTTTGGAGGGTTATAGGTAGAACCTTCCAGCATACCTAAAATGTGCTTATAGAATATTTTCTACTTTTTATCTCATATAAGGTTTTGGAAAATAAAATTGATCACCATTTCTCCATTTGAACATACCATGTTATGTTACTATTTTTTTTTTGAGCTCTTTTTCTAGTATGCCAGTAGTATCTTGTAAAAGGGTTCAAATTTTCATACTTATTCTATCATAAAATATTATCATTTTTATATTAGGAAAAATATGTTAGTAGTCTTGAAACCTTAATATGCTCCTTTTCAAATAGTTTTAAGATTCACTCTCATGCTTTATGGTAGTGGAAGCACACAAAAATAGTTTTTGAGATATGCGATATGTGTATCATTTTTGTTCTACTGACTAACAATATGGAATTGAAATGCAGTTATCTTCATATTGTTCAATACAAGACTACCTACTATTCATTCTATCTCCCAATGAGATATTAATTGTAGTTTTTCTTTTCCTAGTGTATCAATAATAGTGTTCTTTGTTTAATTTGAATTTTTTGATTAAAAAGCACTTGCAATGTTTTTCTTCTCTTGGGGATTTTGGAATGAGAAGATATTTATAATGCTCATATCTTGTATCTACTGAATAATTTTTGGTTTTGGCCATTTATTCAATTTGATATATTTCAAGAAGGAATGTTAGTGATGAAGGGTGCTCCCCTTAATACCATAAACACATAAAAGAAATAGAGAAATAACAACAATTTGCAAGAACAGAAAATGGGCTTCTTATTATCTCCACAAATGTGGAATTACAAATTTCAGAATAACAATATGCAAAGCCACATGGACATTTACCTTACAATATTTTGTAGGACAAAGCCTCAAATTATTACCTAGAACTACTCTGAACTACTTTGAACTACCTAAGACAACACTACAACCTTCCTTATATAGGCAATTTTCCACCACCTGGGAAGGTTCCAGAATTTTAGCCAATAAGGCTGACCAAACTTAGAATTATTTTATTTTACAATTTATTACATCAGAGTCAGCTCAAAACAACTTTTGAAACCCAAACAAAAAATTTAAAGGAAAATCATTTTTTGCCATTTTAGGTGACCTAACTTCCGAAGACCATAAGTCATCACTCATTGACCTGATTGACTATTATGACCCCATTTCAGAAAGGAAACGAGGCACTCTACAACACTTGGATTTAGCAAGCTTCATTCAACTGAAGTTTTGACCTCATCCGGGGCCTCTAAAGCCTTCAAAACTGAGTTCAAAGTTTCTATACCCTGCTACCAATACCAAACATTTTCAATAACTTCAAAACTAAACTTGATCTCGCAATGAAACTTTACTGGCAGGCTGATATGACCAAAATGAACCTCCAGGGAAGAAAATAGACCATTATGAGCTCAAATGGAAAACTTACTAAAAATAGTAAATTTCCATCAATAGAAGCTTTGCACAAGATAGCCCTTATTGAAAAGAAACCAGAAATATTTTTGGGTGATGCAAGATTTCTCTTACACCTAGGATGCTTCTGCATCAGTTAGATTGAGGCCTTTATAGTTTTTACCTATACTTAGTGTATTTATGTTAGTCTTCCTTGTTAACACACATAACTCTTCATTACAAGCGATAGTTTGATTGTACTATGAATTTTGTGGGGTTGGAGTAATATTTTTTGAAATTGGTGATGCTCTTCCCTATTGATATTGAAACATAATTAATTTTTTCTTGTATCCTGAACATTTATATGATATATACTTATACGAGGATTTTACTATGCTTAGATGGTAGAGGCAACACCTTCTTGTGTGAATCCTTGTGAATTCCATGTAATATCAAAGACTCTTTAACTTCTCTTAAAACATTAGGTCACTCTGAAAGATGCATATGAAGCTTTCATCCACTACAATATTCTCTTCCTCACTGACTACATGCTTTTTCTCCATTATCTTAACCACTGTATCTAAAAGCTATTACTGGTAATTATCTGCTATGCCTTTAACCTGCTTACGCTTATATCAAAAGCTATTGACAATTGGGTGAGAAAATTATCAAAGATGTTCTTTTGAACTTTGTATTTTTTGACTTCTACCTTTAGTTTGACCTAAGAAAATCCTCTACTATCCTATATATGTACTAGTGGACTGCATGTAATAATCATAAAAGTTCATTAAAAAATTATCTATAGAGTTTTTTCCCAAAACATTATTCTAACTCTAACTGTAGCAGTGGGTGAAAGCCTAAACTCTCTCGAGGATGTGGTTCATTTATGTTTACTGTGCATATTGCTATCTAATTGAAGCTATATGCCATAGAGTAGGATTTGCAATCCTAAATAGGCCAGTACAAACATGCACCTTGTTATATGAGATTTATATGGAAGTGGTAGACTTAGCTATAGAAAATTGAAACAACTAATATCTTATTGGGAAATGCTAATGATAAATAACACCCTTTTGAGGTATGCACAAGATGGCCTGACATTATCCATGGAAAATTTCTCTTTAAAATACATGGAAATACAAGAAATAACAACGCTCCATTTGACAACATCATCGTTTTGGAGGAATTCATGATTATTTGACATAGTAATTCACAAAAAATGTATTTTCATACTCTCCTCTCCATATGTTTACATTTATTTTGATATCCTATGTTGTGTACGGTTTCTAAACCTCTTTATTGATATTTTGTAAATAATACGTATCATTAGTGTGCAATTTATTTAGGGATTAATGACTTTGTATATTTCATCTGGTCAATCATCTACTTTTGGTTTTAGTTGATTTACAATATTTTTTTCTTGGTTTCAACAATGCATTCTAGAGGAGATTGAATTACTAACTTCTTTGTCTCCTTTTCAAACTTGAGGTTGTCTTTGGATGCTAGGGACTTAGGAGAGACTCATCTTAACATTGAGAGACATATTGATTTTGTTGTTGATTAGATAGGATGGTCTCAACACCATATATTTTCCTTTACAAAATAACAACATTTTTTTATTGCTAATTCTTTATAGCAGAATCTTATTTTATGCAATATTTTTATCAATTATTAGCATTTATGGATTATTAGGGGACCTTAACATGAATAAACCATGATTTCATTTCTTTTAGCTTGTTTGTGCCCTATTAATGACAGAGGAAAATCTTGATAACTTCTTAGATGCTAAGAACCTTTTAATACAAATGGAAATCTATTTTCAAGTATAGGTGAGTAATTATGAGTCCTAGGACTATTATTTGTTCTTTTATTCCTGTGAAAGCCTCCACTACCCCCTCCTTTATAATTCTTCTTCTTCTCTGTAACAAATAATTTTTTGTGTTCTTCATGTTGGAAATTGCAATTGAAACAATTATTGTATTGTCATTAATGTTAGAGTAGTCATATTATAGCTAATAATTAATTTATTTAATTATTAGTCTATTATTCTCTACACTTAAGTTAGACTTAGGCATCTTATTATTCTTTAGGGTTTTCTCCTTTAGGGTTTTGGTATCCTTTTATAAGGATTCCCTCTTTTTATTTTTTAGCAACTCAATGCATTATTCATAATAGATTATGTTTTGATTGTGCATATGATGTCTCTAGCTTTTTGGCCTCCATAGATTTTTCTTGCCTTCTGTGCTTTGCTTGTTCCATGTGACAGGGCTCACCCACGTGACCAGCCCCCAGCCGCTGGCCCCTTCTACAGTGCCCCTGGTCACCCAAGTGACCAGGGCCCTTGGTTTTTTTAGCCCCAGGGGTTTTGAGCCGTGACGGCCATTTGGACGTCAAATTCAGGCTCAGAGTTGTTTTTAAAAAAAAGCTTTTTAAGGGTACTTGGGCCTTTTTTGCAATATCTTGAGCATACAGAGGTCTTTTTTGGACTTCTTTATATCATCGAAAAGCTCTTTCCGAGTTCTTTCTGATTATGGAGGTTAGAGTTCTTGGCTCTACTGTTTTGATAGTGTTTTTTTCTATCAAAGGTGATGTTTATTTTTTGCCTTCCGGGAGCCATATCTCGCTCATCCAGACTCTTTTTTGGGCTCACCATATATCGTTGGAAAGCTGGTTCTGTGAGTTATTTAGTGGTAGGGGTCTTTTATCCAGATTCTACTCTTGGTTTTCTCTCCTTTGAGTTTTGCACTTTCTCACTCTAGCGGATTACTTGGGTTCTACAGGTTCTAGGATCTCTTCTTCTGTTCTTCTAGCTCACTCTTCTTTCTGACTTCTGAGCATTGTATGATTCTCTTCTATTACATTTGTTTTCTATAAATGCACTAAGATAAAGTTCCTACTTTTGCATATCTGGGATCTTGTACTCCTTGTGTTTGTTTTTACTCGCACTCAGTTATAAAGTGCCATGGGGGGTTATGATGTTTTGCCTTTTGTGCTCATCCACCTTTGTCAAGTGAGTGTACCTTCCATGAAATTAGCCCATGCTATGTGTCTATGACATTGCCCTTTATCATGTGCTTGTACTTCTATTGCACTGTTGGTGTTACTGATTCTTCTTCTTGCAGATGTTTATGGCATTGCATTTCAGTGTTCCTGTCACCCCTCTCCCTGTTCAGCATTATGGGGGGGGTTCACCTGTTGGTTCTATTGCTTCTTTGGTTTGATTGAGTGATCTACGTATACAGTTTTTGTTCCTATGTACTAGGCGGATGCAGTGGCTAGGTACCTATGCGTTTCAGTGAGATGGATCATCTACTATATAGAAACTCATTCATTCCTACTTTTGGAGGCCACCTCTTTGATTGATTAGCTCTTCAGAATTTGTCTTCTCTACCTGGTCATGCACTATTTGAGTGGGGGTTCTAGCAGTTTCTTCTGACAGTGTTTGCAGCTTCATGCTTCAGAGATGCTTCATGCTCTTTCTTGTTCCTTTCTTTGGGACATTCCCTAGATTGGAGGCTTTGTTTCCTTCATCTAGTTTATTTCTTGTACTTGGGTACCTGATCAGGCCTTGTTGCCGGGACCCATTTCTCTTTCATGCATTTTTGTTTTCATGCATCTTTTAGTCCTTAGTTTTTTAGCTTCTCCCTAAGTTACACTTAAGGGGGGGTGTTAGAGTAGTCATATTATAGCTAATAATTAATTTATTTAATTATTAGTCTATTATTCTCTACACTTAAGTTAGACTTAGGCATCTTATTATTATTTAGGGTTTTCTCCTTTAGGGTTTCGGTATCCTTTTATAAGGATTCCCTCTTTTTAATTTTCAGCAACTCAATGCATTATTCATAATAGATTGTGTTTTGATTGTGCATATGATGTCTCTAGCTTTTTGGCCTCCATAGATTTTTCTTGCCTTCTGTGCTTTGCTTCTTCCATGTGACAGGGTTATGCATGCAGGTGTTCTTGGGAGATTAGTCTTTCACCTAATCTAACAATTAATGTCAAACCTTAACCATCATGCCCCACAAGGGAACCGGGGAAGAGAACATAGATTCTCTTTGTAAAAGAAAACCTACGTAAAGATTTATGAAAAACTTTGAATTTTAAAAAAAATTAATTAAATAAAACATAGATTAATTTAGATTCCTCCAAGGTTCCCTTTTCATTTAATGTACAAATCATTAAGTCCATATAGCATGCTAACAACTTGATTTATTTCTTAAGCAAACTACATCCCAACATTTGTAGATTCTTTATAAAGAAATATAAAGTACTTTCAATTCAATTTGCCATTTAAATCCATCTATATTCCTAAGTGTCCTTTATGAATGATATAACATCTAAAGCATTAATACCATATAATAGAATCATCTAAACATTTGATACATTGCAAATATTACATTTGTTTTACTAGCATTTCCTTTATTCATCAATAATGAGAAACATACTACTTTACTTGAAATGTTACAAAATCATTTTCTTTTCCAACATACATCATATACATAAAGTTCATGCTTTCCCTTTTCATTTTTCCTAAGTCTACCCATTCCAAATACATCATTTTGAAATACATTAATGATTACATTACATTCATCTCCTCTTGGGAGGTAACAATAATTTTACATCATGAAAGGTAAATAAAAGTCTTCATTCTTCAAAAAATTGGAACATAATCAAGCATGAATCCTTAAGCACTGCATCCACAAAAGATACCTTGATAAAAAATACTTACCACCCAACCACATGGATACCAAAAGGCCCACTCCCCCATGCTAGGAGATAAACACCAAGACCCACAAAAAAGGGATAGCTAGGCCATACCTAGGGTTGGGTAACCTTTCCCAAATAGCAAATGAAAAGAAGATCAAAGTATAAATCTTTTCCCAAAGGTTCTAAGGCTTAGTAGAAACTCTAAGAAACAATGTAAGTGAGTGTCATCACATAGCCCTCACCCCTTGGGTTGTCCTGGTACTAGCCACTTCGGGCCCCAGCCCCCAAGTAGGCACATGCGAAACTGAATGCCTTTCGTACAGACAAGCACCATTCGATCGTACCTATGCATACGCACCTTCTCCCACTCCCATCCATAGCCTTTACTAGCACTAATGGCATTGGTGAGGCATACATTAATCTTTTTAGTGTTTGAACCCATTCCCATAAGTTTTAATTAAATTATCACTTGTTAAAACAACTCTTCAGTCAGTTATCCTGGTACTAGCCACTTAGGGCCCCAACCCCGCACTAAGAACCACTCACTTAGTGTTCTTAGGATTTCTAACCTTAACCCAAATATCACATACACATCATACATGAAGTAAAACACATCATAAACACTTTTGATAACTTACATCAAAGAACAAAAAAGAATAGGAGAGATTAGGTAAATTTGGAGAATTTAGGGAGGTCTAGAATAGTCCTAATCCTCCTAGACAACCCTAACCCTAATTCTACTTCTTGCACACATCCTAACCCTATTAAAGCATCTAAATGCACCATATAACCTCCATCAAACAAGAAATTAAGATATATAAATTTTACACAAAATTCTATATGCCAAAACATAATGCTCCATAAAACCTCTGGTGCCTGAAATTTTTAACTAAGTCTAAATTAAATTGAAAACTCAAAATCTAGAAGTTGCATCTTAACTCCTAACAAGCTGAAACCTACCTCAAACATCCTGATAGGTACCTAATTTCTTTATACAAATAAGTAACTACTAATAAAGATAAATTACTAAATCATACCCTCATAAGAACAATAATTTACATGAATAATCTACTAACAAAATTGAACATACCATGAAGACAATTAGAGCTACCATACTCAAAACCTCATTCTCAATGAATGCAAAAGACAAGAAACCATCTAAAAGATCCATGAAACCAAAAAACTAAGAGGACATAGAAATACATGATCCACACAAGGGACTGACTTAGGAACTCAACACCTAAGGATAAAAAGATCAAAGGTAGAGTTCCTTCCTATGGAACCTGGTGATATCTCCGTAACAACAACAATGATTGATGATTTTGAGGGATCACTCAGACCTATGAAGCCAGGTGGAGATGATACCCAGTACCTGCAATACTGCATCACCAAGAAGAGATACATGTATACATATGGATATACATACTGTTAGGAATAGTCCCAAGAGATAACTAAGGGGGGGTGAATCAGTTATCTAAAAGATTTAATTCTTTATCCAAGTAAGTATACTTAAACATAAAGCATAAACACAATGAAAGAACACGAGAAAAAAACACCAATATTTTGGTTACAGGGAAACCCAAATAGGTAAAAACCCTAGTGGGAATTGACACCCACTAATATTCTACACTAGAGTATTATGATCCTTGTTAGAAGATCCTTAACCCTGTTAGGATTTGCTTTACAATATATTTAGTATAGTAGACCTAGTCAAGAGTCAGACCCTATTAGGAGTCTTTTACAATTGTCCCTATTAGGTGAGAGGATGCACTGTGCAAGAGCTCACTACTCAAAGGGGTGAAGGCTACAACCTTTTGGATAACAAATACACACTATATCTAGATCTTGGTGCACTACGCTTTGACCTATCTTCTAGATCAATTCCAATGAATAGCACAAGTACTTTACTTGGTCACATAGACCTTCTTCTGATGGCTCAACACTTCGCACACTCTACTTTTCTCTTCTTAATCAACTATGAACCACACTCCAGCAATCACAAATGACTGCCTATAAATATTTTTCCTCCAAATGATATAATCAATTAGACCTATTAGAACCACCTTGAAATCATAATAGAGAAACTATAACAAACTCTAATAAAAATTCTGTCAGCTCTACTATGCACACAACACATTTTGGGACCTGTTCCATAAGATAATTATAGACGTACACTATACACTGTCAGCTCTCCCAAAACAGCTAGAACTTTCTCCTCAAGCTAACTTAACTCATACACTCTTAACTAAACAACAATAACTCTCCTCTAAGCTTAAATCCAAGGGTGCATACCCATAGGATAGGCACAACTATAGAACCAATAAAATCTCTGTGGGCTCTTCTAAACAAACATAGGAAACTATTGATGGTGAATAGCGACTGCATAAATTTACTTCTGCTCATTAACAAAATATGCATCCATAACTAAAATATCGCTAACATGTCTTCAACATATATCCAAGCACGCAAGGATCCATGATAACTATATAGACAACCATACATAAAACATTGTATGTTACTCTGTCAGGAACACTACTGACACTAGCTACTATATAACTGTCTGTACTAACAGTTAGCCTTTATGCCCAAGATATCATGCTGATATCATGTCCATGCTTCATATACTAAAATCTTACTACATAATACTTCCACGCATGCTACTTTCTATATGTTGTCATCAATGACAAACATATAGTCAGTACTGGCCTGCTGGCAAATCTCCAACAATCTCCCCCTTTGGAATTGATGGCAAAATGTGGAATGAACAACCGCCACCAACCCAAAAGAACATTTCTTTTATAACATTCTCCATTTCCTATTCAAAACTCCCCCAAAGATGAATCCTTCATCTACTACAATATTTTCCAATATTCTCCATTTCCTCAACTCAATTGTTGTCATATCTGAATGTTTCTCCCCCTTAGTATATTACTCCTCCTTTTTAACTTTTGTTTTTCATGACTCTATATATTAATCCCCCTTTGACATCAATGGCAAAGGGTTCCATTCATTTTAAGCACTAGTACTACTCTTGAGGTAGAGTAGTCAACGTTCCACTAGTCCCTAAGGACTGATGCCTTTCCTCCTTTCTTCTAAGTAGAATTAGGGAAGGGAATGACTCCCAACTTCTCCCTAAGATACTCAAAAGTATCCTTAGGCAAGGGTTTTGTGAATACATCTGCCAACTGATCTTTATTACTCACATATTCTAACTTGACTTCTTTCTCTACCACTTTCTCTCTTAGGAAGTGATACTTGATCTCAATGTGTTTTGTCTTTGCATGCATCATAGGGTTCTTTGACATATTGATAGTGCTAGTGTTATCATAGTGAATAACAATAGGATAATCAATCTGAATTCCAAAATCCTTTATCATTTTCTTGATCCAAACAATTGTAGAATAATTCAAGGCTACTACAACATACTCTACTTCTACTGTTGACTGAGAAATAAAATTTTGTTTCTTTCTTGTCCAAGTGACAAGTCTATCACCAAGAAACAATGCTCCACCTGAAGTACTCTTTCTGTCATCAACACATCCTACCCAATTTTCATAGGTGTACACATGAAGCTCAACAGTTTCTGAATTAGGATACCATAGACCATAATCTATAGTGCCTTGCAAGTATCTAAATATTCTTTTTACTGCCATTAGGTGACTTTGTTTAGGCTCTGCTACAAATCTTCCAACTATGCCAACTGCATTAGAAATGTCAAGTCTAGTCTGAGTAAGATATATAAGTTTACCAATCATAGACTTATACAATGTTATATCTACTGCTAGTGAGTCATCTTCTTTTGTAAGCTTGCATCCAATGATCACAGGGGTTCCTACTAGCTTGCAATCATCCATCTTGAATTTCTTCAATATCTCTTTCACATATTTGGACTGATTAATGAAAATTCCTTTTGCTATCTACTGCACATTTAGTCCCAAAAAGTATTTGATAGGACCAATCATACTCATCTCAAATTCATTCTGCATTTTTTTGGAAAATTTTGCACTTAGTTTGCCATTACCTCCAAAGATAATGTCATCAACAAATATAGCTACAAGTAGTAAACCTTCAGATGTCTCTCTAATGAATAGATTACAATCTACTGCTCCTTTCTTGAATTCAATCTTTGTTAGATATCCATCTAGTCTCCCATACCATGCTCTAGGGGCTTGCTTAAGTCCATAGAGGGCCTTTTTCAATCTTCATACCATATCAGGTCTGTCTATAAGGTGAATCCTTTTGGCTACTCACTGTATACTTCTTCTTTCAAATCTCCATTTAGGAATGCGGACTTGACATCCATCTGATAAACTTTAAATTTTTTGACTATAGCATAAGCTAGAAATAACTTAATAGCTTCTAATATATTCATAGGTGAAAATGCATATGAATAATCAATGCCTTCTCTTTGTACATACCCTTTACATACTAACCTTTCTTTGTTTCTTACTACTATACCATTTTCATTCATCTTGTTTTTGAATATCCACTTTGTTCCAATCACATTCTTATCACTAGGTCTTGGGACCAGTTGCCAAGTGTCATTTTTAACAATTTGATCTAGTTCTTCTTTCATAGCATCATGCCAATCTGAATCATTACAATCATCTTCAACACTTAAAGGTTCAATCTGAGATAGTAAACATACCACTTCACTATTGGAAATATAGATGGAGTAACTGAGAGGGGGGTTGAATCAGTTAACCACAAAAATATTACCACAGATCCCTTAGATGTCTTATTAATTCATTTACTATTGTCACTTGGTAAACATACAGAGAAATGCTAAAAACTCAGTTATTGTAGTGAGTATTAATTATAATTGTTCTTAAGTATTCATCAGTGATTAACATGCATGTATAAAGAAAATAACATGAACACAAGAGACACCAGATTTAACATGGAAACCCAATATGGGAAAAACCACCAATGTAACTAGTTACTATTTTTCACTCTTCTGAAGTGAGACCTGTTAGGAGCCAACCCGGTTAAAAGTTACAAAACACACTGTTAGGTGTGACCTTGTTAGAGGATTTAATCACCCTGTTAGGAGTGGCCTTGTAAGAGGTCTTAGAAAAAATTCAATAGAACTGTCACCTCGTTAGAGGATTTACAAAATGGTTGTTAAACCAACTCTGTTAAGAGATTTTGAAATCACTACTACAATGGTGAGAAAGTAACAATGAAATGACCTGAATAATGATGCAACTAAATTGCTAATTACAAATCTCTGTTCTACTTCACTAGATCCTTCCTGATTAAATATATCTCTACTTCTCCTCAAGGTTATCTAACCATCCTTCAAAATTCACTCACACTTTCCTTCCTTTTCACTTGCACACTTTTAATTCACAACTTGACCTTCTATATATCCCATTCAGATTGTCCATTCAAATTGTCAAGTCAGCACTAATAATCATTACAAACATTAACACTCATTACAATAGTCGACTGAATAAACAAACAAAATTCTTTACTGGGCTGACCTTGCTCGGTAAACACTAATCCTGAAAATATTTCCTTTGGTGACCGAGTGAACTTGGTTACCACTACAAATTTTGCAACATCCTTTGAAGACCGAGAGATCTCGGTAAACATAGAAAACCACCTCGCTGATCGACTGAGCTCGGTAAACACTGAGAATTGCTTAGCTGACCAACTGAGCTTGGTAATCACTGGGAACTGCTTTACTAACCGACTGAGCATGATAATTGATATGAAATTTGTGTGATATCAAATACAACACACAATTAATCCAAAAATCTCCTTTAGACAATTGTATCCAACAATCTCCCTCTTTGGCATTGATGGCAACACATGTCATAGCACAATGAAATTTCATAGAAAACATAGAGTAAGGAACATATCCTTAGCTTCATTCTGATTCTCATCTATGAGAACTCCCTCTATCAGCAAACTTCTCAAACACTCCAAGAAAACTCTCCCTCTTAGAAATCTTAAGAAATTTCTTGAAATATGACAGCAAACTCTCCCTCTTTGACAACACATGCCAAAGACAACACATATCAGGTGAATAGCAATGTACCTTGAGTACTGATTCATATGCAATGATTCCTTGACTAAGCTGCATCAACTAACTGATCTTCAGTATGCTCTAGTTGATGCATCACTAAAACTTTATTTAGTGAGCCTCAGATAGGGGAATGACCCCTAACTTACCTCTTACATAAAAGAATGCATCCTTAGGTAGTGGCTTGGTGAATATATCTACAATCTATTCTTTTATATGAATATATTCCAATTTGATTTCCTTGTCCTGCACCAATACTCTAACAAAGTGATATTTTATAGCAATGTGCTTGGTTTTGGAATGCATTACTAGATTCTTTGAAATATTTATTGCACTTGTATTATCACAAAATATAACAACTGGTTCTTTGATCTCAACCTTCATGCCTTCGAATAACTATTTAAACCAAACAATATTAGAGTAGTTTACTACTGCAACAACATATTTTGCTTCTACTATGGATTGGGATGTGCAATTTTGCTTTTTACTGGTCCAAGATACCAACCTCTTGCCAAGAAAGAATGCTCCACCACTTGTACTCTTTCTGTCATCAATGTTTCCTACCCAATCAACATCAGTAAACACTTTTAAGTCCAAATTGCCTCCAAATTTATACCACAAGCCATAATATTTAGTTCCTTTCAAGTATCTCAAGATTCTTTTGATTGCCATCATATGATTTTCTCTGGGTTTTGCTGAGAATCTTGCTACTATACCAACTGCTAAGGCAATATCAGGCCTGGGTGCAAGAGTCCATGTTTTGTTCTTCTCTATTTGTTTTATTTCTTCATTCATAGCCTCAATCCAAATTTCATTTTCCAATGCATCTTTGACATTTCTAGGTTCAAAATGAGCAAGTAAACATGTACTTTTTAGTTTACTTCTTGTCATAGTACCATTTGATTTGTTTCCAATAATCTGATCTAGTGTATGATGCCTCCTGACATATTTAGCCAATACAGGTTCCTTGCCTCTTGAATGAGTTAGATTTTCATCTTCTTGAATTTCATCTTCAGGTTCTAGTTGCTGAAGCTCGGTAGATATTGGCTTGGTAGCTTTAGACTAAGACTCGGGTCCTTGTGACTCAGTTTGAACTTTTTCTTATGACTCGATTACTATACTGGGCTCGGTAGATGTAGTCTCCTTATTGATAGATGTGTCTAGTAATGTATCAGGTTCAATGTAAACAAATCTCTTGTAATCCTCTAGTTCCTTTTTTCTTTCTTCTTCAGTCTTTTCTTCAAACTCATCAACTTTCACATGTGCACTTTCTATGATTTTGTGAGTAGACAAATTCAAACATCTATATGCCTTACTTTTGCAAGAATATCCCAAGAATAATCCTTCATCACTTTTCACATCAAATTTTCCTTTTCTAGATTCTTTTAAGATGTAACACTTACTACCAAATACTTTCAGGTAACTTACATTAGGTTTATAGCCATACCATAACTCATAAGGAGTTTTGAATGTGTCTTTCTTCAACTGTACTCGGTTTAGGGTATGAACTGCAGTGCTAATAGCTTCCTTCTAATATTTCATAGCAATGTTCTTTTCAATCATTAGAGTTCTTGCACAATCCATGATAGATTTGTTCCTCCTTTCAGCTATTCCATTATGCTCAGGAGTTCTTGGGGCTGATACTTGTCTTTTGATTCCTCTTTCAATGCAAAAATTATTGAATTCATGGGAGATAAATTCACCACCTCTATCTGATCTCAAGCACTTCATTCTTTTCCCTGTTTCCTTTTCTACTCTTGCCAAATACCATTTGAATTTCTCAAATGCTTCTGACTTTTCTCTTAGATACATAACAGTCATCATTCTAGAGTAGTCATCAACAAAGATAATAAAGAATTTTTCTCTAGTATAGCTCTCAATTCCAATAGGTCCACATAAATTAGTATGCACAATTTCCAAAATATCTTTAGACTGATAGCTTTTACTTTTAAAGCTAGTCTTTCCCATTTTACCAATCTGACAATTCTTGCATAGACCAACATCAGGTTTCTTCAAAGTAGGAATGCCTCTTACTTTCTTGAATTTGCTTATTTTCACCATGTTATCAAAACTTACATGACATAACCTTTTGTGCCATAACAAACTTTCTTTAGTTTGAGCAATAAAATATGAGCATTCACCAAGATCAAGATAAAACAAGTTACCTTTGGTTTGTTTGCCTGATCCAATCAGTTTTCCCTTGTCACCTAGTAGTCTTGCTTTGCCATGCATGAATTCAACCTTGAATCCAATGTTGATTAGCTATGCTACACTTAGAAGATTATGCTTTAGTCCTTTAACCCAATATGCATTATCACATATAAGTTCTTTGGTTAATGAGATTCATCCTCTTCCTTTTATGCAACAAGGTTCGTTGTTTCCAAACCTTACATTACCACCATCATAGTCTTCAAGGTGTTCAAACTTTGTTCTGTCACCAGTCATATGATGTGAACATCCACTGTCTATGATCCATGTATCATTTTTTCTTACATGAGAGATAAGTGCCATCTTATCTTCATCATCATCAGATTCATCTTTTACAGCAATGTAGACAATTTCATCTTCACTGTTATCAGAATCCTTAGCCATAAAACATGTTTTCTTACCTTTATCCTTGAATGATTTGAAATTCTTCCTACAATTGTACTTGTGACCTTTCTTCTCATCCTTGCTTTGCTTGTTTGGGCACCTAGCTACAATATGGCCAATTTCTTCACATGAAAAATAGATTAAGGGATTTTTACCATTGTATTTACCTCTGCCTCCAGTATATTTCTTTGCAAGTAATGCTTCAATAACTTCAAGATCACTATCAAAACTTTTCTCTGATTCTTCTTCACTCTCTGACTGGGTGTCCTTTATTTTCTTGCCCTTCTTAAGTGAAAGTTTGGCCTCGAATGTTGATTCAATATTTTTGGAAGTTGGAACATAGTTGTCATAGTTATCCAACTCAAAGGTTGTCAATCTTCCCACTAAAGCATCCAAAGTTATATTGTGATTTTCTTCCCATCTTCTTTCTTGAATAGCAGATACTCTTATTGCATAGATAGGAAGTAATGTTCTGAGAACCTTACTTATAACAGTTTCATCATCAATTTTTCCTCCAGAAGCTCTGATTGCACTAACACTTGCCTTGATCCTTTCAACATATTTTGCAATGTTTTCATCTTCTCTCATTTTCATCTGATCAAACTCTCCTCTTAGGATTTCTACTTTGGCTCTCTTCACATTATCATCACCACCATAAATTTTCTTCAGCTTGTTCCACATTGCATAAGTAGTTGTGCAGTCATTGATCTCATCAAATTCTTCATAGCTGATAGTTGATGCAATGTCTATCATCATGGTGTTATGGTTCTTTTTCTCTGCAATGTCTTCAACAGTTAATGTGCCAGTAGGAGCTGTATATTCTTCATTAATATATTTGCATCCTGAATCACCAATGGAAGCCAGATGAAGTCTCATGAGACCTTGCCATGCTGAAAAGTTATCTCTATTAAGCCTTGGAATTTCTCTCTTGTAAGACATCCTGATCTTTAGCTTAGGTCCTTGAAACCCTTCCTGCAAGCACAAAAAGCTCTGATACCAATTGTTGGAAATATAGATGGAGTAACTAAGAGGGGGGGTGAATCAGTTAACCACAAAAATATTACCATAGATCCCTTAGATGTCTTATTAATTCATTTACTATTGTCACTTGGTAAACATACAAAGAAATGCTGAAAACTCAATTATTGCAGTGAGTATTAATTATAACTGTTCTTAAGTATTCATCAGTGATTAACATGCATGTATAAAGAAAATAACATGAACACAGGAGACACCAGATTTAACATGGAAACCCAATATGGGAAAAACCACCAATGTAACTAGTTACTATTTTTCACTCTTCTGAAGTGAGCCCTGTTAGGAGCCAACCCAATTAAAGGTTACAAAACACACTGTTAGGTGTGACCTTGTTAGAGGATTTAATCACCCTATTAGGAGTGGCCTTGTAAGAGGTCTTAAAAACAATTCAATAGAACTATCACCTTGTTAGAGGATTTACAAAATGGCTATTAAACCAACTCTATTAAGAGATTTTGAAATCATTGCTACAATGGTGAGAAAGTAACAATGAAATGACCTGAATAATGATGCAACTGAATTTCTGATAATAGATCTCTATTCTGCTTCACTAGATCCTTCCTGATCAAATATATCTCTGTTACTCCTCAAGGATATCTAACCATCCTTCAAAATTCACTCACACTTTCCTTCTTTTTCACTTGCACACATTTAATTCACAACTTGACCTTCTATATATACCATTCAGATTGTCAAGTTGACACTAATAATCATTACAAACATTAACACTCATTACAACAGTCAGCTGAATAAACAAACAAAATTCTTTACTGGGCTGACCTTGCTCGGTAAACACTAATCCTGAAAAGATTTCCTTTGGTGATCAAGTGAACTCGGTTACCACTGCAAATTCTACAACATCCTTTGAAGACTAAGAGATCTTGGTAAACACAGAAAACTGCCTCACTGACCGACTAAGCTCGGTAAACACTGAGAATCGCTTAGCTGACCGACTGAGCTCGGTAATCACTAGGAACTACTTTGCTAACCAATTGAGCATGATAATTGATATGACATTTGTGTGAAATCAAAGACAACACACAATTAATCCAACAATCTCCTTCAGACAATTGTATCCAACATTCACTGCTAGCTGAGTTCTTTGCTTGGGACCTTGTTAAGACTTTGCGCTCTGATCTCCAATGATGTCTATCTTGGAATGATTTCTAGATGTAAACTTTGGAACTTTAGGTGATGCTGACATATCAGCCTGAGGATTTTTCTTCTCCACTTGTCTCAAGTTCATTGAATAACACATCAATACTGTCAAACATTTCCTTAATAACTATCTCACTAGTTGAGGGTCTGGGTTCTTCTTCAATCATGGGGGAGTAATCATGATATCTTTCTTGAATCATAAAATTTTCATCCATCTTTACATGATCACTTTCAATGATCTTTCTCAATCTTAAATTGAAGCATCTATATGCTTTTCTTTTAGTAGAGTAACCAAGAAAAACACCTTCATCACTTCTTGCATCAAACTTGCCTACTGCTTCATCCCTCTTGATGTAGCACTTGCTTCCAAATATTCTAAAGTATTTTACTGTGGGAACATTACCAAACCATAGCTCATATGGTGTTTTGTCATGGCCTAGCCTTAATTGAATTCTATTGATGGTATAGACTAATGTATTGACTGTATCTCTCCAATAGGTGTGTGCAAGTTTTCCTTTAATCATGATGGTGCACGTTGTATCAAGGATGATCCTATTCCTTCTCTCTACAATTCCATTCTACTAAGGGGTTCTAGGTGCACTTAACTATCTCTTTATGCCATGTTCTTCACAGTACTCATAGAATCTATTAGAGGTGAATTCTCCTCCTCTATCCGATCTCAAGCATTTTATCTTTAGTCTATATTCATTCTCAACCTTAGCTTTGAATATTTTGAACTTCTCTAATGCTTCTGACTTATCTTTCAAGAATGCAACCCACATCATCCTAGTGTAATCATCAACAAACAAAATTAAATACCTTTCACCATAGTATGATCTTGTTTGAGTTGGACCACATATGTTTGTATGAATTAGATCCAACTTGTTCTTTGCTAAGTTTTTCTTGCTCCTGAATGAATTTCTCACATGCTTTCCCATCACACATTCCCTACATATAGTATCAACTAGCTTTGCTATGCTAGGTAGATCTCTTATTTCCTTTACATTTCTTATCTTTACTATGTTATCAAAATTGATATGACATAGTCTTTTATGCCATAACCAACTATCATCAAATTTAGCAACAAAACAACTTTCTTCTGAATTGAGTTGAAAAACATTACCTCTTGTCTTTGAGTGTGATGTAATCATAAAACCATCTTTGTTGTTAATGATGCATTTTTCATCTTTGAACTCCAACTGATAGCCTTTTCTAAGTAACTGTCCAATAGTGAGAAGGTTATGTTTCAAACCATCAACATAAACAACATCATCAGTACTATTCTATCCATCCAAGGTGATGGATCCTCTACCAACTATTGGTTTAGCACCATACCGCCATTGTATTTTTCCAAATGAACAAACCTACCTTTATCACTTGTCATGCTATGTGAACAACCACTATCTATGATCCAGTCTTCCCTTATGTTAGCTTGTGAAATCAATGCTAGCTCTTGTTCCTTATTATCATCTTTATGACTTGACTTATTATTCATTTTGTGTATAATAGAAATGAATCCAATTTCTTCTTCATCATATTCTTCCTCTAAAACTCCATCTCCAACATAGTAGCATTCCTTAGAATACTTAGGCTTGTAATCCTTTTTGAACTTTCTAGCTCTGGTACGACACTTAGATGCAAAGTGAATGATCTTATTACATGAAAATCACTTAAATGATAATTGACCTTCATATTTTTATTTTCCTTTCTTTTCTCTTTTGGCGATCATAAAAATGAAATTATCTAAAGTTTTCTCTTCATCATCATCATCAAAATTAGCAAAAGTGTTTGCATATTTCTTACCATGAACTGTTGCTTTGAAGGATGTTTCACTCTTTGGTTTTGTCTTCGATCTTGAAATCTCAAAAGATAAGATTTTTTCTGATCAAAGTCTCTCTCATGAAACTAGATGTAAGTTGCATGGTCTCATCAAGGATGTTGATCTTTGTTTCATATTAAGGAGTGAGAGTAGTCATTAACTTATCCATAATGTCCTCCTCTGAAATCTCTCCACCATTGTTTTTGATTCCAGCAACTACTTCATTTATTCTTTGATTATAAGCTCTGATGTTTTCTTCAGGCAACATCTCTAATGCATTGTATCTTTTCTTCCATGCCTTTTTGCGTGCATCCTTTTCTTGTTTGTCTCCTTCAAATATGTCTTCTAGGTGCTTCCATATTTTGTGGGTTGTATCCACCTTTTTTATTTCTAAAAATTCACCATCAGATAGGGCCCTAATAAGGGCTTCTTTAGCAATAGCATTCTGATGAAACAATTCTTTTTCCCTATCAGTAGCATCATCCTGTGCAAGGTCTTCAAGGGTACGTATCTTGGCTACTTTGATAGTCACATCAAAAACTTCAAAACCAATGCACTGCAAATGGGTCACCATCTTGTTCTTCCAATCAAGATAATTCTCTCCATCAAACTTAGGACTTTCTTTCCTAAAGTACACCATCTGATCAACCTCAAGCTATTAAAATTTCTCTCTGAGGCACTTGGCTTTGATACCAATTGTTAGGAATAGTCCCAAGAGATAACTGAGAGGGGGGGGGGTGAATCAGTTATCTAAAAGATTCAATTCTTTATCCAATTAAGTATACTTAAATATAAAGCATAAACACAATGAAAGAACACAAGAACATAGCACCAATATTTTAGTTATGGGGAAACCCAAATAGGTAAAAACCCTGGTGGGAATTGACACCCACTAATATCTGCACTAGAGTATTATGATCCTTGTTAGAAGATCCTTAACCCTATTAGGAGTTTCTTTACAATATATTTAGTATAATAGACCTGGACAAGAGTTAGAACCTATTAGGAGTCTTTTACAATTGTCCCTATTAGGGGAGAGGATGCACTATGCAAGAGCTCACTGCTCAAAGGGGCGAAGGCTACAACCTTCTGGATAACAGATACACACTATATCTGGATCTTGGTGAACTGCGCTTTCACCTACTATCTAGATCAGTTCCAATGAATAGCACAAGTACTTTACTTGGTCACATAGACCTTCTTCTGATGGCTCAAAACTTCAGACACTTTTCTTTGCTCTTCTTAATCAACTATGAACCACACTCTAGCAATCATAAATGATTGCCTATAAATATATTTCCTCCAAATGATATAATCAAGTTGTCCTATTAGAACCACCTTGAAATAATAATAAAGAAACTATAAAAAACTCCAATAAACATTATGTCAGTTCTACTATGCACGTAACACATTTTGGGACCTGTCCAATAAGATAATTATAGATGCACGCTACTCACTATCGGCTCTACCAAAATAATTGGAACTTTCTCTTCAAGCTGAATTAACTCATGTGCTCTTAACTAAACATCAATAACTCTCATCTAAGCTTAAATCCAAGGGTGAATATCCACAAGATAGGCACAACTATAGAACCAATAAAATCTATGTCAGCTCTTTTGAACAAACACAGGAAACTGCTGCTGGCAAATAGCGACTGTATAACTTCACTTCTGCTCATTAATAGACTATGTGTCCATAACTAAAACATCACTAACATGTCTTAAAGATATATCCAAGTGCACAAGGATCCATGATAACTATATGGAAAACCATACACAGAACATTGTCTGTTACTTTGTCAGGAACACTACTGACACTAGCTGCTATATAACTGTCTATACTAACAGTTAGCCTCTACGCCCATGATATCATGTTGATATCATGTCCATGCTTCATTATTGAAAGCTTACTACATAAGACTTCCATGCATGCTAATTTCGATATGTTTTCATCAATGACAAACATACAGTCAGTACTAGCCTACTGGAAAATCTCCAACATATACAAAACAGATATATGCAAACAGATGACTAGGATTGATACATTGTGTGGACCTCAACTAAGTGAAAATACATCAAAAACATATCCATGAAACATAAAACATCATGAAATGTTTAGATTCAAATCCTTGGGTTAGCACCATAAAACATATAAATGATAACCATAAATGAGCATATCAATCATCTGATAAACATATCATCATCCACAAAACATCAATGTAAATTTATAGTTCCAACCATCATAATAATATGTCCAAATTGGAAAGTCCAAATATCACCATAGGAGAGGGTATTACATTAACTGGTAAGATAGTTGCTATCTAAGAAAGTACTATATCTATTGGTTGATGAAAAGGATTAGGTCAAGGGAAATAACAATAGCACCTAAGGAAAGGTTGAGTTATTTGATACTTCAATGAGTACTTGATTATTTGGCACTATGATGAGATAATTTATTATTTATCTAAGTAAGAAGAAAGATTGAAGAAGTAGGCTTAACCAAGAAAAAGTGAAGAAATATAGTTTAAGCCAAGTGATGTTAGTGTCAACCGAGTGCCAGTATATGTCGAGTAAATCTAGTGTTGACTGAACATCAGTTTATGTCGAGTGATAGGAAATCACCGAGCAGGAAAGTGTTAGCTGAGGAAGATAGTTTGTAGAGATGACCGAGTTAGATAGTGATGACTGAGGAGATGAACATAGTATTGATTGAGCATCAGTAATTTACATTTGGAGAAAGAATTCAGATTTCTAGCTGACTCAGTTGAATTCTTGGGATATGTAAATTGCATTGACTTTATTAATTGTTTGTATGGAGAATTTAATGCACAATAAATCATTTTATTATGGATTCAATGAGGAGATTGAAGATGTTTCTAGAAGGATGTATTAAGGACTTAAATGTTGGAAGGATCCATTGGATCTAACCTAACCTAAGATCTACGGAGTAGATTAAGAGGCAAAAGATGGATCTATCTATCTGGAGAGGTATAAAGGAAACCTAATGGTGAGGTTATAGAGTATGCTAGTGTTGTTGATGTTATTTACTAATAAGTCTAAGTAGTAGGCTGAAGGTGAAGATTAGATTTGTGATTTCTTGAAGTGAATTCTGAGAAGATCAGAGATGGAGATGGAAATGATACTCAGTCAGTAAATAAGCATATATGTGGGAATTGGATCTGATATCTACAAATTGAGTTGTATGTTTTATAGATTAGAAACTACTGGTACTTTCTAACCATTGTAACAGTCAAAATCTTTAAATCAAGGTTGACCTAATAGTCATTGATAAATCCTTTAATCAAGGTGGAATTCTAATGGAATGTACTCAAGTCCTCTAACCAGGCCACTCCTAAAAGGGTGATTTAAATCCTTTAATAGGATCACACCTAATAGTGTGTTTGTAAACCTTTAACAAGGTTGGATTTTCATCGAGCTCACTTCAAAAGAGTGAAAATATTAGTAACATGTTACAAAGTGTTTTTCCCAAATTAGGTTTCCACTATAAATCTTGGTGTCATACCTGTTTGAATGTTTTGTTATGAATGTTTTGATATTCTACAAGTTAAATACTATTGGACAATGGACTACATGTTATATGTTTTTTGATATATATTCTTTGTAGATCAATTTGTGTTGGTGATTAGATCTGAGTTTGTTGAAGTATTTGAATGTTCAATTGGTACATCTAGACCTAAGAAGAACTGATTCACCCCCTTCTCTATTGTTCTAAATCATATTAACAATTGATATCAAAGTTGTTGGTGCTTACAAAGAAAAATTTTAAAGGTACTTGAAGCTAATGATCAAGATGTATAAAAAGGAGGTACCAAAGTTGAACAAGGAGAAATTACCTGCATGGAAAAGTCTGATGAAATTGTATCTAGGTGGTATTGGTGATTCAGAGAAATACTATGTTGAACATGACTATGTTGCACCTATTTCACCTATGACTACTAAGGAGATGAAAAAAAATAGGAACACAATTAAGAAATGTTGGAGATTGCATCTACCTTAAGCTATCCTAAATCTAAAGACATCAAGGACTATACTACTGTAAAGGCAATGTGGGATACTCTTGCAACCATCTATGGTGGTGATACAAATGTACTGAGGGAAAAAGCTGAAAGATTGAGAGGTAAGTTTGGTGAAATGAAAATGCAAGAAGGTGAGAATATTGCTCAGTATTGTGGAAGAATCAAAGAAATAGTGAATGCTATTAGAGGAGCTAATGTAATCATTGATGATGAGACTATCATTGGTAAGGTATTAAGAACTCTTCTTCCTATATATACTATCAGAATTTTGGCAATTCAAGAAACAAGATGTAACCGTGGTAATGTTCTGACTCTAGAAAGCCTTGTTGGTAAGATTACTTCTTTTGAAATGTCTAACTATGAGAACTACACTGATCCTAATTTTGAATCTGCATTCAAGTCACAAATGGTTTTGCATAAATCTAAAAGAGAGAAAGATAAATGTGTGAAAAGTTAAAGTGAAAGTGGAAGTGAGAGTGACACTTTTGATGAGGAACTAGATGATCTTGAAGCACTCATGGATAGAAGATTGAAGAGAGGAAAAGGTAAATACAAAGGTAAACTTCCTATAATCTATTTTTCATGTAACAAAGTTGGCCATATTTCTGCAAAGTGTCCTGACATGAATGACAAGGATGAGGATAGAGAAAGAAAGTACAAAGATAAGAGAGATAACAGAGATCACCGAAGGTACATAGATTACAAGGAAAGAGGTAAGAAATCCTATTACATTTCAAAAGAGGAAACTAATAGTGATAGTGATAATTTTGATATTGAAGTAGTTTATGTTGCTATGAAAGATGATTTTGATGAGGATGAGAAAATTGCACTTATTTCTTATGTGAATAAAGGTGATAAATAGATTATTGATATTGGTTTCTCACATCACATGACTGGTGATAAAAGTAAATTTGAAACCCTCGATCATTACAAAGGTAGAAGTGTTAAGTTTGGTAATGATGCACCATGTCCTGTGAGAGGTAAATGATCAATTAAGCTAACTGATAAGATCACTTGTGACAATGCTTATTGGGTTGAAGGTCTTAACTATAATTTGCTAAGTATTGCACAACTTAATAACGTTGGTTACTGAGTGGAATTTCATCACAAAAAGGCTAAAATATTTGATGCTACTGGTGAACTAATTGGAAGTGGTGAGCATACTAAAGGTAATTTGTTCTATCTAGATCTATCTGAAGAGACATGTTTGTTTTCACAATTTGATGATGTATTGTTGTGGCATAAGAGGCTATGTCATGTTAACTTTGACAATCTGGTAAATATAAGTAAAAAGAAGAAAGTTAGAGGTTTGCAGAGATGGAAGAAACCTAATAATATGATGTGTAAACAATGTTAGTTGGGAAAAATGACAAAGTCTAGTTTCAAGAGAAAGACATTTACTTCTAAAAACATTTTGGATTTGGTTCATACTGACCTTTGTAGACCTATGGGAATACAAAGCTATTGTGGTGCTAGGTATTTTATTTTGTTTGTTGATGATTACACTAGAATGATGACTATAATGTTTTTGATAGAAAAATCTGATGCATTTCAATTTTTTAAGTGGTATTTGGCTAAGGTTGAAAAAGAAATACGTAGAAGCTTGAAATGTCTAAGATCTGACTGAGGTGGAGAGTTTATATCAAATGAGTTCAATCTATTCTGCAATGATAGATGAATCAAGAGACAAATGTCTACACCCAGAACACCCCCACAAAATGGTATAACTGAGAGGAGAAATAGAACTATTATGGATTGTACAAGAACACTAATGATTGAGAAGAATGTTGCATAGAAATACTAGAGAGAAGTTGTGAGTACAACTATTTATACCTTGAACCAAGTACAAATCAAGAAAGGTATAAATGTTACACCCTATGGATTATGGAATGGATATGCACCTAATGTGAAATACTTTAGAATCTTTGGGAGTAAATGCTATATACTAAAGGATAATAGATATATAAAGTTTGATGATAAAAGTGATGAAGACATATTCCTAGGCTATTCCACTAAGAGTAAAGCTTATAAGTGTTTGAATTCTAACACTAAACAAATTGTGGAAAGTGCAAATGTTAGAGTTGATGAATATGCAAAGAGAAATGAACAAGAAGGAAATAGAGAACCTGAAGACTATAGATATTTTGTCTATATGGAAGAAGGAGAGGCAAGTAACACACCTGCACCAGATTCAGAGTCCCGAGTAAGCAATACCAAGCATTAGGAGGATGTTGTCGAGCAATCAGAAGCAAAATCTGATAATTTTCATGATGAACCTAAGAAGAGATCTAAACCTACATTGGCACACTATGTGAGAAGAAATCATAAGCCTAAACAAATCATTGGAGATAAATAATCTAGAGTCTTTACCAGAAGTAAGTTGAAAGACCTTACATGTTTATTGTGTGAGTTTTAGCCTAAGACAGTAAAAGATACTTTGGAGAATGAAGACTGGATTCAAGCTATGAATGAAGAAATATATCAAATTGAAAATAATGATACCTAGACTTTGATGTCGAGACCAAAAAAAAAGAATGTTATTGGAACAAAATGGGTATTTACAAATAAGCTCAATGAACATGGACAAGTCACAAGGAACAAGGCAAGACTAGTATGTAAAGGTTATGCACAAGAAGAAGGAATAGACTATGGGGAAAAATTTGCCCCTATAGCAAGATTAGGAGTGAGAACTCTACTTGTATATGATAATTACAGAGACTTCAAGGTATACCAAATGGATGTCAAATCTTCATTTTTGAATGGTGTATTAGAAGAAGAGGTCTATATTGAACAACCAAAAGGATTTGTTGATCCAAACAAGAATAATATGGTTTGCAAATTGAACAAAGCACTGTATGGATTGAAACAAGCCCCTAGAGCATGGTATGAGAGGCTACACAATTATTTGATCAAGATTGGATTTGCAAGGACAAATGACAACAACAATCTGTACATGAAAGATGAAGAATGTAAAGGGATTTTGTTAGCATAAATTTTTGTAGATGATATCATATTTGGAGGAAATGATGCCCTATGTCAAAAAATTTCAAATGAGATGTAAACTGAGTTTGAGATGTCTATGTTTGGTGAGATCAAATTCTTTGTTGGTTTACAAATCTATCAGATGGAGAAAGGTATCTTTATCACACAATCTAAATATGTCAAAAAGATACTGAAAACTTTTGGAATGGAGGATTCAAGGCTAGTGAGTACTCCTATGGCTATTGGATAGAAACTTTCTAAGACTGATGATACTACTGAAGTGAATCAAACCCTGTATAGATCCATGATTGGAAAGATGCAATATGTTGTTCACAATAGACCAGGATATTGCTCTAGCAGTTGGGATTGTGGCAAGATTCTCTTCCAATCCTAAGGAAAATCATATGATGGGTGTGAAAAGAACACTCAGATATCTGAAAGGGACATAAGAGTATGGATTGTACTATAAGAGAAATGAGAAATTTGAACTGAGAGTTTACACTAATGTTGATTGGGAAAGAAATGTTGACGATGGTAAAAGTACAAGTAGAGGATCTTTCTTTCTTGGACAGAGATTAGTCTCCTGGATAAGCAAGAAACAAAATTGCATTTCCCAATCTACAACAGAAGCTGAGTATGTAGAAGCTATAGTAAACTGTTCAATTATGGTATGGATCAAGATATTATTAAAAGGAATAAAAGAGGAAATTACTGAACATATTGTTATCTTTTGTGATAACACAAGTTCCATTAACATATCAAAGAACCAAGTAATGCATACAAAGACCAAACACATTGCAATTAAGTATCATTACTTAAGGGAATTGGTACAAGAAAAAGAAGTGAGAATGGAATATGTGAACACAAAGGAACAACTAGCAGACATATTCACAAAAGCTTTACCTAAGGATGCTCATGAATATCTAAGAGGTAAATTAGGGGTGCTTCCCCTAACTAAGGCTGCATAGTCAAGCTAGGAGCACTGCATCAAATGTGTTGCACAAAATATCTGACAAATTGATGTAGGAAAGGTCACACTTTAGGAGTTGCCTAGAGTTGTGAAAAGAATAGAAAAGATGATAATTAGTCATAAGAAAGATGAGAGAGGGAGAAATACTATTACTGAATTGAGTAGATGACATTTACATATGAATGATGTAAGTTCTAGTTGCTTCTTTGGCATTTTTGTCAAAGAGGGAGAGATTTTAGAGATGAATACAAATCAAGAGGATACAATCAAAGAGGGAGAGATACAAAAAGGATTCAAAGGGAGTTACTGTGTAAATGGTCAAGAAAGGATAAGTTATTGAGAATCAGAATGAAGCTAAGAATATTATAAATATTTTTAATGCAATGAAAAAGTTTGGATTGGTTGGTCAATCATGTGTTATTCATGTGGTGTTGCCATCAATGCCAAAGAGGGAGATTGTTGGAAACTACAATTGAAACAATTATTGTATTGTCATTGATGTCAAACCTTAACTAGTAAGATAGTTGCTATCTAAGAAAGTACTATATCTATTGGTTGATGTAAAGGATTAGGGAAAGGGAAATAATAATAGCACCTAAGGAAAGGTTGAGTTATTTGATACTTCAATGAGTACTTGATTATTTGGCACTATGATGAGATAATATATTATTTATCTAAGTAAGAAGAAAGATTGAAGAAGTAGGCTTAACCGAGAAAAAGTGAATTAATCTAGTTTAAGCTCAATGATGTTAGTGCCAACCGAGTGCCAGTATATGCTGAGTAAATCTAGTATTGACTGAACATCAATTATTGTCGAGTGATAGAAATTACTGAGCAAGATAGTGTTAGCCGAGGAAGACAGTTTGTAGAGATGACCAAATTACATAGTGACGATTGAAGAGATGAATACAGTATTGACTGAGAGTCAGTAATTTACATTTTGAGGAATAATTCAGATTTCTAGTCGACTCAGTTGAATTCTTGGGATATGTAAATCATGTTGACTTTATTAATTGATTGTATGGAGAATTTAATGCATGGTAAATAGTTTTATTATGGATTCAATGAGAAGATTGAAGATGTTTCTAGAAGGATGTATGAAGGACTTAAATATTGGAAGGATCCATTGGATTTGACCTAACCTAAGATCTAGGGAGGAGATTAAGAGGAAAAAGATAGATCTATCTATCTGGAGAGGTATAAAGGAAACCTAAGGGTGGGGTTACAGAGTATGCTAGTGTTGTTGATGTTATTGATTGATAAGTCTAAGTAGAAGGTTGAAGGTGAAGATTAGAGTTTTGATTTCTTGAAGAAAATTTTGAGTAGATCAGAGATGGAGATGGAAATGATACTCAGTCAATAAATCATCATATATGTTTGAATTGGATCTAATATTTGCAAAGTGAGTTGTATGTTTATAGATCATAAACTACTGCTACTTTCTAACCATCGTAACAGTCAAAATCCTTTAATCAAGGTTGACCTAATAGTCATTGATAAATCATTTAATCAAGGTGGAATTCTAATGGAATGTACTCAAGTCCTTTGACTAGGCCACTCCTGAAAGGGTGATTGAAATCCTTTAACAGGTTCACACCTAATAGTGTGTTTGTAAACCTTTAACAAGGTTGGCTTTTCACCGAGCTCACTTCAAAAGAGTGAAGATATCAGTAACATGTTACACAATGGTTTTTCTTAAATTGGGTTTCCACTATAAATCCTGGTGTCATACTTGTTTGAATGTTTTGTTATGAAGGTTTTGATATTGTTCAAGTTAAACACTATTAGACAGTGGGCTGCATGTTATATGTTTTTTGATATATATTCTTTACAGACCGAATTGTGTTGGTGATTAGATCTGAGTTTGTTGAAGTATTTGAATGTTCACTTGGTACATCTAGACTTGAGAACAATTGATTCACCCCCCCTATCTATTGTTCTAAATCATATTAACACTTCGTAGGATGATTATCTTGATTTCTTTGGTGATACAGAGACTATTGGAAAGGTGATGCCATTTGAACAACCCCATAATACCTGTAATAATAATCATGCCAAAGATTTTCCTAGGAAGTGTGTATTTAGACTAGGTATTATTTTCCTATTACAGAGTGCCTTTAAATTTTCAACCCAAGGATGTATACTTTAAATGGGACATCATAGTTTGTGCACTAAGCCTCTCATAAAGTCATCTTACTTAAGTTGTAGGAAAGGGAAATGCATAGAAAGAGCTAGGCTATTGCTACAGGAAAGTAAAACACATAGCTAAATAAATGAAATTGATGAAAACAACCATACATTTGAATTCAACCTATTCTATCATTCCAAATCATGTACTATGACTATCTCTAAAATTTTTGTAGGAACAAACAAATGTATAATGCTGCAGGAGAAAGCAGTGAATGCTACTTCAAATACTAAAAATAGTTAAACTACTTTACTCTACTCTAATCTACTCCACCTCCCAAGCTAGCCCCCTTGGTTGGTTTCTATTAACTATGAACATAAAAGGTAACTCAAAATTACTCTTTCATTTCATATATATTCAGAAAACTGATTACATTAAAATAGTGCATAGAAATAGTAACTTTCTTTCTAATATAATAGTAATACAATCATTTGTCTAACTAGATTTCCAACAATCATATCCCTATATATAGAGGATTGACATTTGAACATTCAGATAAGTTTTCACTAATTCATCCTGTTGGTACTCAAAAATATGGCATGGGTTTTTGAGCACCTTGTTAAAATTTTTACAGTTTGAGGCCCTATAAGTGCTTTTTGTTTGCCAGTGTCATTCCATTTGCAATTTATTAAATATCTTTGTGACTGCCTTGTTTAGAATTCTAAATGGCCTACTTTGAGGTATCCTAGTTTGCGCCCTATGTAAGGTCGGGCATAATTGAGTGTGGTTCCATACTGTAGACCTGGAAGACTAAGTGCATGTTGATTTCTAGGTCCTTGCCAATCCATTTGACCACTTTCATAGGCCAATTTCAAATTGGATTTATATGATTTTCACTATTTCTTATCCTGAATTTTACTAGCAAGCTGACTTTAGTGATTAATTGTAATTGGACACTTGATCTTTTTGATGAATTGGTTATGGATTCATGTTCCTTGTATGAGGGAGAATTAGTGCCTACGATTTTGGTTCCTGAAAGTTTCAATGGGTGAGTTTTTAAAGCCAGTTCCGGAGCTGACTTATGCAGATTTGACAAGTGCAGACAAAATTGGTTTTCAATTGGCCATGTTTGATCATAAATAAATTTGGGCTCAAATCTTTCTGAGAAATTTCCTTTGATCAACATGTTGTAATGTTGGAAGTCGACATGTGTTCCTAGTGGCATGATCCTGTGAGGCCTTTTGGTGAGTTTTTAAAGCTGCTCCCGAAGGCCAGCTGGTGTTATTTAGTCAACTTTTTGGAAATGTGAAAAGTAAACTATGTGATTGTAAATTTGATTTGGTTTTGTTCCAACTTCTTTCTAATGGCAAGGTTATATGAGAAATGGCTAAACTCACTCTAGATCAGTGGTCATTTATGTCTCTTCCTGTCAAGATACCCTCTCTCCTTGCGGTGATGCTCAATGAGTTAGAGGAGAAAAATGTGGTCGCAAAGGATAAAAAAAATAAAGAAAAAGTTGTGGAGAGGATACATGCCAGAAGGCCTCAAAGCAAATAAGTATCATCTTAAAGATGATAGACCCTATCATCAATCTAAGGATTTTGTTGGACAAGGTGCATGGGAAAGCAAATAGACCCCACAGTCTACTGATGTAGGTGCCTCTAGAAATATGACAAAAGACATATAAGCATTAAGGTTTTGTAGTTGTCAGATGAAGATTTCTCTTGTTTGAAATGATCTTCATGCAGTGTGCCTGATCATTTGGAATTCATTGATCAAGATGATTAATTATTCATGGTTCATTCCAACT
Source organism: Chamaecyparis obtusa (assembly GCA_027943335.1). Lineage (NCBI taxonomy): Eukaryota > Viridiplantae > Streptophyta > Pinopsida > Cupressales > Cupressaceae > Chamaecyparis > Chamaecyparis obtusa. The sequence goes on from BSBK01000029.1 coordinate 785,828, forward strand.
GCATATGCTGCCAGGTAAATTGATAAATTCTTCAGAAGGTTCCAACAAGAAGATTTAGATGCCTTCATTGTACAAACTTTGTAAACAAGATTTTATGTGACAAATGGTTGAGATTTTCTTAAGCTTTCAAAGTGACATATCAAGTGTGGGCTTCTCATCAAAGAGCCAAGTCATGGGCATATTCCAATAGGTTAACATAATTGTAGAATACATTTTAATGAGGTAGATTATTGAAACAACATGGGACCTGGCTCTGCTTCATGTTTCTTAAGAAAAAATATAGGCAGCCGCATGAATAAAGAGAGCCCTACATTTTTAATACATTTGAATGCATGTTGGAGGTTCACGCAATGAAGGGCGACACCAAGTGTAAGTAAATCTAGAGGAGGTCTTGTGCATGTATATGGAGGAAAGCTTTCATTGTGTCCAATGAGGAGGAAGCCTGATCAGAAGCCTCATGCAACATTGTGGAAGCAACCAGCTACTTTAAAAAATGAGAGGCCTTGCACAAATGCATAGACCAGCGCAAGGGAAAATGAGTTGTGGATCCTGCATAAGTGGAGTAGGGGCTGCCGTGAGTATTAGAAGACCTCACACCAAGTATAATATGTTTGAAATTTGGCTGATTTGATTGCATAGATGTTGTCATTATGGAAACATATGATCCACATGAAGATCACACAAGTTAGAGAGCAAGTATGACAGAGCGCATTGCATATTTGTCTAAGTGTGAGACAGTATTTTTACCAGTATACTTGGACATAGTTTTTGTTTGCGACATTAACTGGAGTGATTTCAATGCTTTCACACTTGAGCATAGACTCTATGGTGACTAATTATGACCCATCTTAGAGGAAAATTCAGTACAACATGTACGGAAGAAGTTATGATAGTTTTATCGAAGACAGTGTGAAGCCAACATGATAGTATTTGAAGGCAGAAATGGTAAAGAGTTAAGGGATTATTTTGTTTATCAAAATAATGTCTTAATAATATAAAGGGATGACATCTTAGATGTTTACTCTTTGTTAAAGCTATTGGTATATATATAAATGTATTCGTAAGTGTAAGAGAGTAAGAATTGTAATAAGCAGCAAGCATTTGTAATAGTATGATGCAAAGTATATGAAGCATATGTAATAGTGATAGTGAAAGATCAGCGAAGAAATATTGATGCAAGAAGAATAAGGTTATGTACCTTGACCTATTTTGTAATCAATGTATATTATACATTACCTGTTTGGGTAGTGGGCTCAACTGGTAATCACATTTTGTACTACCAACTCCTAACAGGGTTGAGGCTTCTAACAAGGCCTATAGTCCTTTAATCAAGACTGATACAATATATGTTTGTAATAGACTCCTAATAGGGTCAACATCCTTAATATGATACTTTTGATTATTGGATCTTTGTGTGTACCATCCCCACTAGGGTTTTCCCTTGGCTAGGGTTTCCTCAAGAACAAATCATGTGTTATGAGTTCTTTAGTTTTATTTCTATGCATGTTATTTAGTTTCTTATGTTATGCATGTATAAAGATAATCTGTTATATCCATAATTGGGAAAAAGATAAAGTTTGTAGAATACTGATTCACCCCCCCCTCTCAGTATTCCCTATTTCTAACAATTGGTATCAAATTATAGTTACTCAAAAAAGAATCATTCAAGGAAAGCCTAGTAGCTTGAGTAAGATCTCTATGGATATGGATCAACTACAAAAGAATCTTGAAGAAGCTGTTGAATAGATTGATATGCTTACTGATGAAAGAGACACTTTGAAAGGAAAATATGATGATGCAAAGAACCTCATTGAGAAATTGAAAAACAAATTAGAAGATCTAAGATCTGAAAAGAAATCCAAAGTTCTTATTGAAGATTGTGATGACAATTTGGAAAAAGAAAATGAGATCCTTAAGTATGAATTGAAGATAGAAAATTTGAAGCTTAGTTTAAAAGATGGAAATGGCAAGATTGAAGCAAATTTGAAATCTGAGAATGAAAGTCTAAAAACTAAAAATGAAGGACTGAAATCTAAACTTGGAAATGTAACATCTGAACTTGAGAAAGTCAATGTGGAGTATGCTAAACTTGAGAAATACAACAAGATTGTGAAAGGCAAACTGACTCAATCCAAGCAACAACTTGCAAGGCTATATTCAACTAGTGAGAAGATTGATACACACGCATCTTTTCAGAAACCATTCTATGATAAGACTGGTCTTGGATTTAACACTCTCAAAGAAAATGATGAAAGCAAGGAACCAGATCTAAAAGTATCTGAAAGCTTAGATGAGAAGAAGTCTGATGAGATCAACAAATCTAAAGATACACCTAAAGAAGAAGAATCACTGAAGCAAGATGAATCATCTAAAGGTATGCAAAGAGAATTCAAAGGAAGATGTTTTGCTTGTAATACTATTGGTCATATGAATAGAGATTGTATAGGTAAGCAATTTAAACCTCTTAATGGTTATTGTTATAATTGTGATGGATTTGGACATAGAGCTATTGAATGTAGAAAACCTAAATTTGTTGAGAATAAAAATAATAGTAGAATGCTTAGGAATACTAACAATGCAGATAAGAAACCTACTGAAGATACGAATAGAAGAAATGGAGTAATATGTTATAGATGCAACAAGGTTGGACACATTGCTAGAAATTATAGATCACAGATTAATCCACATGGACCAAGATATGGAAGCAATGGAATTGTTTGTCAGATATGCAACAAGATTGGACATAAAACAAGGTTTTGTAGAATGAACAATAGAGTTTTTCATCCTAACCCTAACCCTAGAAATCATGAAGGAAGAAATGAAGATGCAGGTAGTAGACAGAAAGGTTGCTATAGCAATAGAGATGAAGTGAAGTTTATTAAAAGAACAGATCAAGGAGACATATTCAACATTGAAGACAATCAAAAAGGTGAAGTATCAAGTGGTAAGAATGAATCCTTACCTAACCTATCTCAAAGCACTTAATTTATGAAAATTATAGTAGATTAGGAACTTAGATTAGTGTAGAAGTAGATTTATGATGAATTAAGTCTTGTGCAGTTAATGGAAGGTAGTTTATGATATTATAATGATATGGTTAAGAGCGCAAAGAAAAATATTATGTTTTGTGAGATGGCAAGAAGTTTTAAGTTTTGCAAGATAGCAGAAACAACTTTTTGGAAAGAAGCAGAAAAAGAATTGAATGCGATCTTAGAACTAAATGAGATTGAAGTAATAAAAGATTATGATTGATGTTATTTGATCATAAAAGTGAACACAAGTGTTAAAGAGATTAGAAAGTAGTGATTGGAAGCTTTTTGCAAAGATTTGGTGAAGGATTTGAGCGTCGAATCTACGCAAGCCCTAAAATCATGAATTTGAGGTATTTTACTTGATAGATCTATGAATCGGTAAAAGGAATTTGAAGTAATCATGGATGTATCTTTAATTCACAATATCAGAGATAAAAATAGACCTAGAATGAAGAAGGAACCAGTTGAACCTCTGGAAGAAGACCCTAAGTTATCTTTATCATCTGTACCAAACAAAGTTTTGCATTTAGAGAATGTAAGAAGTTATCTGGGATGCAAGTTAGAAACCATCAGTGATAGTGATTTTACAAGTGAGTATGAGAAGATTTACAACCCGGACATGACATTGAAACAAGGATATGATCATCTAAAAGATAATGAGATTGTTAAGTATGCATTGTAGTATGAGTTTGATAATGAAGAATGCACTAAGATAATCCTTAGCAGAATTCATAATGGGAAGTTTTGGCTCAAAGATAGAGTGATAGACATTACAGCTGATTTGATTCATGAAGTCATTGGACTATCTAAATCTAGAGCTATTCCTTTAAATGAGAATAACATGAGAAAGATAGTCATTGATAACACTAATTCATCCTATAATGGCAGAGGAATTGTAATTATTAAGGTCAAACAACCTAATGTTAGATACCTATGCAAGATCCTAACAACCAAGTTTTGTGAAAATTCAAGAGAAGATGACATGGTAGCTAGAATGGTACACATAGCTTATTTGATGTGTGTTGACAAAGCCCCAGTTGATATGTGTGAAATTCTGAGAATTCAACTGTTTGAGAACTTGGAGAAGATTAAGAAGACAAAGTATGCTCAATTTAGATTTTCATCTTTGATCACTATTGGAAATTTGGCTAATGTGGATGCATAGATGTTTTCATTATGGAAACATATCATCTCTATTAAGAGCACATAATCTAGAATGCAAGTATGGCAAGTTGAAGGAAGAAATTGTCTAAGTATGGATACAGTGATCCTGACAAAGCACCCGATGAAGATTTAGTTGGTGACATTCACTGGAGTAATATTTTTGTTTGCATAGTTAACTAAAGCTTCTACAGAGTATGAGGATACCCCATCTTAGTGCGCATAAAGTTTGGAGCAATACAAACAAAGTTATTCAAATTTTACCGAAGATAGTTTTTGCAGACAGAACAGTTTTGGAGACAGTATTAGTGAAAGAGTTAAGGGATTATTTTTGCTTGTCAAAATAATGAATTAACATTATGAAGGGACAAAATCCTAGATTTTTACTCTTGGATAAATATTTTGGAATCCAACCATGTAAAGTTATTAGCTCTAATAACTCATATATTAGGCATACTTGAAATGTAATGAAAAACATGTGATATATGTAAAAAGAAAGAAAAGATAACTGGCGATAGTTGTATATTGTGATAGAAAAAATGGCTATTGATGCAAAGTTGTAAGTAGTACCATATTACAGTCAGAAAAATTTTGTATTACCTATTTGGGCAGTGAGCTCAGTTGGTGATCAGGTTTTGTAATATAACTCCTAACAGGGTTAAGGCTTCTAACAAGGCCTAAAGTCCTTTAACCAGGATAGATCTACTATTTATTGTAAATTGACTCCTAACAGGGTCCAATATCCCTAAAAGGATATTTTTGATTAGTGATCTTTGTGGGTACCATCCCCATTGGGGTTTTCCCTTGGCCAAGGTTTCCTTGAGAACATATCATGTGTTATGAGTTCTTTCTATTTACTGCTATGTTTGTTAATCAGCTTGATAATCTTTGTATGCACTAAAGTAATTTGTTATATCCATAAGTGGGCAAAAGGAAAAGTTTGTGAAATATTGATTCACCCCCCCCTCTCAGTATTTCCTATTTCTAACAATTGGTATCAGAGAATAGTTACTCAGAGAAGGAACATTCAAGGAAAGCTTAGCAGCTTGAGTAAGATCTCTATGGATATGGATCAACTTCAGAAGAATCTTGAAGAAGCTCTTGAATAGATTGATATGCTTACTGATGAAAGAAACTCCTTAAGAAGAAAATATGAAGATGCAAAGAATTCTATTGACAAATTAAAAGGTAAGATTGAAGATCTGAAATCTGAAAAGAAATCTAATATGCTTGTTGAAGATTGTGATGAATTAGAAAAAGAAAATGAGATCCTTAAGCATGAGTTGAAGATAGTAAATCTGAAGCTTAGTATGAAAGATGGAAATTTGAGATCTGATAATGAAAAATTGAAAATTGAGAATGAAGATCTGAGATCAAGACTTGAAAAGGAAACCTTCGAATCTGAAAAAGTAAAAGTGCAGTATGTGGAACTTGAGAAGTATAATAAAATTGTGAAAGGTGAATTAACTCAATCTAAACAACAACTTGAAAGGCTATCTTCAAATAGTGATAAGACTAGAAAACAAATTTCTTTTGAAGAACCATTCTTTGATAGGACTGGATTTGGATTTAGTATGTTTAGAACAATCCATGAAAGTAAGAAGCCAGATCTGAAGACATCTGAAAGTGTGGAGGAAATAAAGCTAGATGAGAACACATTGGAAGATCCACCTAAAGAAGAACCACCTAGAGAGAAAGAAGAATAAAAATAGGAAGAATCATCTAAAGGAATGCAAAGAGAATTCAAAGGTAGATGTTTTTCTTGTAATACTATTGGGCACATGAAGAGAGATTGCATAGGTAAGCAATTTAAACCTCTTAATGGACATTGTTATAATTGTCATAGTTTTGGACACAGAGCTAAGGAATGTAGAAGACCTAAAGTAATTGTGAATAATTATGATAGAATGATTGGGAATACTAACAATGTAGATAAGAAATCTATTGAAGAAATGAATCAAAGAAAAGTGGTAGTATGTTTTAGATGCAACAAAGTAGGACATATTGCTAGAAATTGCAGGTCACAGATTAACCAGCAAGGACAGAGATTTGGAAACAATGGAATCATTTGTCAGATATGCAACAAGTTTGGACACTCAGTAAGATTTTGCAAAATGAATAATGGAGGTTATCATCATAACCCTAACCCTAGGAACAATGCAAGAAGGAATGAAAATGCAGGAAACAAAGAGAAAGGTTGTTGTAGCAATAAAGATGAAGTAAAATCTAATAAAGGCATAGATCAAGGAGGTATAGTCAGCACTGAAAGTAGTCAGGAAGGTAATGTAACTAATGGTAAGGATGAATCTTTACCTGACCCTTCTTTAAGTACTTAAATTATGTAAGTTTCTATAGTTTAGGACTTAGGATTAGTGTAGATTAGGAATTTGAATGAGTTAAGTTTTGTGTAGTTAGATATAGGTTTATTATGTTGTACTAATGCTATGGTTAAGTGCACAAAAGAAAATATTGTGTTTTACGAGGTTGCAGAAAGTTTTATGGTTGCAGGTTTGCAGAATCAGCTTTTTGAGGTTTTAGCGGCAAAATGAATGAATGCGATGTCAGATCAAGTTAATGTGAAGTGTTATAAGGTTGAAATCGAAGTTATCATGATTAAAAAGTGATTAAAAAGAGATTTGAAAGAAGAAAAAGTGAGTTGAGGATGATTTGAAGAAGTTTGGAAGCAGTTTGCAGCGACGATCATACCGAAACCCTAGATTTGCAAAGTTGAGGTATTTCTTGATCTTTAATCAATTGATAAGATGGATATTTCTATGGTTCATAATGTTAAGGATAAGAATAGACCTAAGATTAAGAAATAACTAGTAGAACCAACTAAAATTGATAACAGTCTAGCACTATCATCCGTACCAGATAGATTATTGCACATTGAGAATGTTAAAGGATATTTAGGTTGCAAGTTTGAAACTTTGGAAGATGCAGATTTTAGTGATGATTACAGGAAATTGTAAAATCAAGACATGTCAGTTAAACCAGCTTATGGGCACCTAGAGAACAATGAAATTATCAAATATTCCATGAAGTATGAATTTAATGATGAGGAATGTACCAAGATCATTTTAAGTAGAATCCACAATGGGAAATTATGGATGGAGGATAGAGTTATTGATATAATTGCCGACCTAATTCATGATGTTACTGGATTATCTAAAGTTGGAGAGATTCCACTAAATGAAAAGAACATGAGAAAGATTGTTTTAGACAACACTGGATCTAGTTATAATGGTAGAGGAATTGTGATAAGTAAAATTAAGCAAGATGATCTTAGGTACCTTTGCAAGATCCTAACAACTAAATTCTATGGTAGTTCAAGGGAAGATGACATGGCTACAGGAATGGTTCATGCAGCTTATCTTATGTGTATTGAGAAGAAACAAGTAGACCTATGTTTGTTAATCAGCTTGATAATCTTTGTATGCACTAAAGTAATCTGTTATATCCATAAGTGGGCAAAAGAAAAAGTTTGTGAAATACTGATTCACCCCCCCTCTTAGTATTTCCTATTTCTAACAATTGGTATGTGAAATTTTGAAAATTCAGTTATTTGAGAACTTAGAAAAGATTAAGAAGGCTAAGTACACATAGTTTAGGTTTTCATCTATGATAACCTATATGTTTTTCCATATTTTGAGAAGATTTCCTTACACAGTTGATTGGAGTGACAATGTGAACACAATGGAAAGAATAAATTCAGTCTACATGAAGCACCTTTTTGATAAAGTTAATGACAGTGTGAAGCTTGTATTGAAGACTTTTCAGAATATTGTTAAGAACAAATCAAGGATTCCTCAATCCTTAGTTGCAAAGCATAATGATGACATTTGTTTTATGGTAGACACTGATTTCACCTACATTGAAGCAATTGAGCCTAGAATGGAATTCATAGACCCTCTTGGCTATGAAATATCTGAAGTGAAAATAGTAGGATATGTGAATAGATTGTTAAAGTGCGAGTTGGATGGTCATGCAAATAGGTTTGGAACCTATGAAGAGAATTTCAACTCTGCAATAATTTTGAGAGAAAAGAAGCAATCTAGTAAGAGAGTTGAATCTACTATGAAGAAAATACTGAAAGAATTAGGTATGTCAAGTCATGAGTTTGATATAGCTAAGAAGACTGTAGAAGCCTTGAAGCAAAGTGAAAATCTTGTAATTTCACCTGAGACATCTAGTGCAGATCCTGTTGATCCTATTCTAGTAAAGGTAAAAGTTGAAGCACCTAAAAAAGATGAAGGAGATAAATCTTTTTCTCCTATTCCTAGCAAAAGAGTAAAAGTGAGTGCAACAGGACCCGACAAGAGACAGAAAGTAATTGTACCACCTGTACCTAGAAATGTAGTAGTAATTAAAGATGATGATGTAGTTTCAATCAAGAAGAAAACTTGGAAACCAAGAATTGAAAGAGTTAATGAAGATATATTGAAGCATGGAGACTTCACTAAGTTGAATAAATTTTATGATCTATATGGATCATTTGATAGATTGAATTTTGAAAATGCAATGATTACACATATGATTGTGACAGATAAGAAACTTAGCACTATTCATGGTAAGATACCAGAAGATTTGTATAATAGACTTGTGAATAGAAAACAAAGAGCACAAGAAGAGGACATAAAGATGAGAGAACATGTAATCAAACAGTTCTGTGAAGTTGAGGATGAAGATCATTTGAAGAGATTCTTGAAGTCTCTTGGAACTTTATTGAGAACTAAGAGAAGAACAATCCTTATAATGGGAGGCAAAAAGGAGGAAGTACAAAAAGAGACAGAGAAAGTAGTAATGCAAGTTCTTGCAGATATAGTTGTAGGAAAGCAAGTTGAATCAGACCCTCAGCAGAAGCAATCAGAGGAACCGCATGCAGAGGAAGTTGGTATTGAAGAAGTTCCATCTTCTTCACATATCAATATTGGAAAAGAATCAATGGACATTGAAGGAACCAAAGTGACACTAGATTCAGATGATGTTGTATTTCATGATCTAGGAAACATTGTTGACAATTTAGCTTTAGAAGAGCAAGAGAAGATTACTGAATCAGAAAAGGATACAGAGGTAGTGGAAGCATCAACAGTATCAGAATCAGTTCCAGCAGTACAAACAATTAAAGGTAAACAAATTTTGACAAAGGTCACTACCCCTAGTGCACCTGACAGTAAGAAGAGACAAATTGGTTCAATTTTTGAAGACCTTGGAAAAGAAGTTGAAGATGATGATCAACTTGAGTTCATCACATCTCTTAATAAAATTATTGGAAAGAATAAGAAGGTGAATGACCTTAAAGGAAAAGTTAGAGTTTTGACAGAGAAACTTGAGAGTGTGATCAGCACTAAGGTATCTGAATCAAATCCACTTGAGAAAGCTAAAATAGTAATAAACTCTTTTGACTCTGAATTTTCTAACTTAAAGGATATTGCTAGAATAAAAGTTCAAGAAGACTTTGAAGCAGAAATGCAACAAAATTTAAGTGTAAATATTCGAAATGATATTGGTAGTTTGGATGTATGCATAAAGAATTTGAGGAAACATTTTGAGACTAGAAAGAGTTTGTATATACAATGCACAAAATCAGAAATCCTAACAGCTGAAGAAGATAAGAAGATCAGAGAGAAGATAGATGCAATTACAGCTGAAACAAACACCTTGTCAAGCCCAAATGTAAAGATAAGTTCTGTAGAGAAGAACATAAGGAAGTTAAATGATGAAATCAGAATGTTAGCAGAGGAGAAGAATAGAAAGATGCTCAGGATTAACATCTTGAGAGAGCACATCTCAATCAAGACCTCAATTGTTGAAGACCAAATTGAGCAGTGTCTTTCAGTAAAGACATCTTTTCAGAAGTTTACCTTCAATTCCCTGCAAGCTTGTCAGACAACAGCATATGGATTGAGTACTCTACTCAATGTTGCTGAATCCATCAGGAAGGTATGGGAGAAAGATTTTGAATCATGGAAGTCAGAGTTTGGTGACTATGTTGCAAGCCTACCGGTTTTGCAATAGCTGATAACAAGGTATAAAGTTTTGTTTTTTTTTTAAATTTTTGTACACCCTATCTTTGTCATTGTTGTCAAAGGGGGAGAGATAGCAGAAAATTGAATATATTATGAGGAAGGATACTCATAGGGGGAGCTAGTCTATGGAGTACAATATTGTATATGTGTTGTATAACTTTTGGCCATAATTTTTGTGTAAATACTTTGAAGTTTTGTTTGCACACTTAGCCAATTTTCCCATATGATGCCACCAATGACAAAGGGGGAGATTGTTGGCAATTTGGCTAATGTGGATGCATAGATGTTGTCATTATGGAAACATATCATCTATATTAAGAGCACAGAATCTGGAATGCAAGTATGGCAAGTTGAAGGAAGAAATTGTCTAAGTATGGATAAAGTGATCCTAATAGAGCACCCGATGAAGATTTAGTTGGTGACATTCACTGGAGCAATATTTTTGTTTGTACAATTAAATAAATCTTCTACAGAGTATGAGGATACCCCATCTTAGTGTGCATAAAATTTGGAGCAGTACGAACAAAGTTATTCAATGTTTATCGAAGACAGTTTTTGTAGACAGAATAGTTTTGGAGATAGTATTAGCGAAAGAGTTAAGGGATTATTTTTGCTTGTCAAAATAATGACTTAACATTATGAAGGGATGACATCCTAGATGTTTACTCTTGGATAAAGATTTTGGAAGCTGACCATGTAAAGTTATTAGCTCTAATAAGTCATATATTAGGCATACTTGAAATGTAATGAAAAATATGTGATATATGTAAAAAGAAAGAAAAGATAACTTGTGATAGTTTTATATTGTGATAGAAGCAAAGGCTATTGATGTGAAGTTGTAAGCAGTACCATATTACAGTCAGAAACATTTTGTATCACTTGTTTGGGCAGTGAGCTCAGCTGGTGATCAGGTTTTGTAATATAACTCCTAACAGTGTTAAGGCTTCTAACAAGGCCTAAAGTCCTTTAACCAAGAAAAATCTACTATATATTGTAAATTCACTCCTAACAAGGTCCAATATCCCTAACGGGATACTTTTGATTAGTGATCTTTGTGGGTACCATCCCCACCGGGTTTTCCCTTGGCTAGGGTTTCCTCGAGAACATATCATGTGTTATGAGTTCTTTCTATTTACTGCTATGTTTGTTAATCAGCTTGATAATCTTTGTATGCACTAAAGTAATCTGTTATATCCATAAGTGGGCAAAAGAAAAAGTTTGTGAAATATTGATTCACCCCCCCCTCTCAGTATTTCCTATTTCTAACAATCACTTACATGTTTTTTCATCTTTTGAGGAGATTTCCTTACACCATAGGAAATGATTGGAATGATGGACTAAATACAATGGAAAGGATTAATGTAGTATACAGAAAGCATGTTATTGACAGTGTTAATGAGAGTGCAATGCTAGTTATTAAGACATTTCAGAATATTGTGTCTAGCAGATCAAGGATTCCATAGTCTCTTGTGGAGAAATACAAGAATGAAATATGTTTTATGGTTGACACTGAATTTACATACATTGAAGTAGTTGAACCTAGAATTGAATTCATAGACCCTCTTGGCTATGAAATATCTGAAATAGAGATAGAAGAATATGTGAACAGGCTACTTAAATGCAAGGTTGACACCCACAGTAATAGATTTGGAACTTTTTAAGAAAACTTTAACACCGCAAAGGCTATACTTGAGGAGAAACAGTCTAAGAAAAGAGTTGACAACACTATTAGGAAAATATTGAAGGATACAAGATTGATAGAGAGAGAATTCTAAGTGGAAAAGCAGACAATAGTAGCAATCAAAGATATTGGATAGAAAGAGATTTTATCTGTACCTCCCTTATCATCTAGTGCAACACCAGTCAAAGTGAAAGTAGAGGAACCTAAGAAGGAACAAGTAGCAAGAAAGCCTACTAGATCTACTTCCTCCACACCAAGCAAGAGAGTGAAAGAAATTGCTACTAGACCTAGTAAGAGGTAGAAAACTTTGGTGCCACTAGTACCTAGGAAAATTGCAGAAATTAAAGATGATGACACTACTGTGAAGAAGAAAGCATGGAAACCTAGAGTTGAGAGAGTGAATGAAGAAATTATAAAAGATGGAGACTTCACTAAAATGAACAAATACTATGACCTCTATAACTATTCTGATAAATTGAATCTTGAAAATGCAGTGGTCAAGCATTTGATTCTGGCTAATAAGAGTTTTGACTCTATTCAAGGAAAGATACCTGATAAATTATTGTAGAAACTTGCTAACAGGAAGATGAGAGCACAAGAAGAAGACAAATCTATTAGAGAGAATCTTGTGAAGAAGCTATGTGATGTAAGAGATGATGAACATCTTAAAAAAATTCTAAAGCCCCTTAGCACCCATTTGAGGACAAAAATGAGAACCATTCAGATTATGGTAGGACAATATGAACAAGTGAATGTAGAGACTGAACAAGCAATAGTTAAAGTTATGGCAGAAATGGTTGGAGAGACATCGGTTGTAGTAGAACAAGTAGTAGAAGCAGATCAAGAGGATCTTCCTTCTTCATCAGCTATTAATATTGAAGAAGAATCTATGAATGTTGAAGGTACAAGGATAACCTTGGATACTGATGATAATGTATTCAAGAATCTAGAGAACATTGTTGACAATTCGGCTCTTGATGAACCAGATAGAACTATAGAAGTAGAGCTGACCCAATTTATAGTTGAAGAACCCAAAGTATCTAAAGTACAAGCATCTATACCCTCTAAGGAAGAAATCAGTCTTACTCTTGAGACTGGAAAGAAGAAGCAAACTAGATCTTTGTTTGAGGATTTGGGAAAAGAAGTGGATTATGATGATCAGATGGAATTGATCACATCTTTGAACAAAATCATTAGGAAGAATAAGAAAGTTAAAAGTATAGAAGGATGTCTGAAGAACCTAACTGAAAAGATACAAAGTATTGTGACCACACAGATTGTAGAAGCAGACCCTATGGACAAGGCAAAGAAAGTGATGAGCACTTTTGATGATGAGTTCACTAACCTAGCTGATATTGCAAAAGTGAAAGCACAAGAAGATTATGAGGTTGAAATGTTATTGAACATCAATCAGTACATCAACAATGATATCAGTACTCTTGATATTTGTATCAAAGATTTGAGGAAACATTTGGAGACAGGAAAAGCTTTGTACATACAGTGTACAAAATTAGAAACTTTGACAGCTGAGGAAGATCAAAAGATAAAACTGAAGGAAGCTGAGATTCTGAATGAAACAAACCTTCTATCTAACCCTAATGTGAAGGTCAATAATGTTGAAAAGAAAGCTAGGAAACTTTTTGATGAAATCAAAATTTTACAAGATGAGAAAGATAAGAAGTTGAGGAGATATACTCTTTTGAGAGAGCATGTTACTATGAAGTTGAGTGTTATTGAAGAACAGTTAGAAGATTGTCTTACAGCTAAGACATCTTTTCAGAAATTCAACTTTGAAAACCTCCAAGCTTGTCAAATAGCATCTTATGGACTGAGCACACTACTCAATGTGGCTAATTCCATTGAGAAGTCATGGGAAAAGGAGATAGATAATATGAAGACAGATTTTGCAGATTGTGTTGCAAGCCTACCGGCTTTGCATTAAATACATTGAGGTATAACCTTTTTTTTTTATACAATTTTGTAGCTCTCCCTACCATTATTTTGTCATTGTTGTCAAAGGGGGAGAGATACTTAGTAGAAAATTGATAATATATGATAATAGTTGATACTCTTAGGGGGAGTATTGTATTATAGATAAGATTTTTTGAGGAGTTATAAGGATAGTATATATATGTTATACTATGGCAACAATTTTGTAAATTTTGAGATTTTGGTGTTGCACACTTAGCCAATTTTCTCATATGTTGCCACCAATGATAAAGGGGGAGATTGTTGGAAATTTGGCTGAGTTGATTGTATAGATGTTGTCATTATGGCAACATATGATCCAAATGAAGATCGTACAAGTCAAAGAGAAAGTATGACATAGCGCATTGCATATTTGTCTAAGTGTGAGATAGTATTTTTACCAGTATACCCGGACATAGTTTTTGTTTGTGACATTGACTGGAGTGAGTTCAGTATTTGCGCACTTGAACATAGACTATATGGTGACTAATGATGACCCATCTCAGAGTGCAAGTTAGTATAGCATGTACGGAAGAAGTTATGATAGTTTTACTGAAGATAGTGTGAAGTTGACAGGACAGTATTTGAAGGCAGAATTGGTAAAGAGTTAAGGGATTATTTTGTTTTTCAAAATAATGTCTTAACAATATAAAGGGATGACATCTTATATGTTTAATCTTGGTTAAATCTATTGGCATATATATAAATGTATTTGTAAGTGTAAGAGAGTAAGAATTGTAATAAGCAGTAAGAATTGTAATAAGCAGCATGCATTTGTAATAGTATGATGCGAAGTATATGAAGCATATGTAATAGTGATAGTGAAAGATCAATGAAGAAATATTGATGCAAGAAGAATAAGGTTATGTACCTTGACCTATTTTGTAATCAATGTATATTGTACATTACCTATTTGGGTAGTGGGCTCAGCTGGTAATCACATTTTGTACTACCAACTCCTAACATGGTTGAGGCTTCTAACAAGGCCTATAGTCCTTTAATCAAGACTGATAAACTATATGTTTGTAATAGACTCCTAACAGGGTCAACATCCTTAACAGGATACTTTTGATTAGTGGATCTTTGTGGGTACCATCCCCACCGAGGTTGTCCCTTGGCCAAGGTTTCCTCAAGAACAAATCATGTGTTATGAGTTCTTTTTTTTTATTTCTATGAATGTTGTTTAGCTTCTTATGTTATGCATGTATAAAGATAATCTGTTATATGCATAATTGGGCAATAGATAAAATTTGTAGAATACTGATTCACCCCCACCTCTCAGTATTCCCTATTTCTAACATAATAGCCCACACACTAATAAGGATGGGAGGTTCATTCATTTGTATGTGGGTTTCCTATGAAGGCCTCACGTAAGGAGACACCAAATAAAAAAAAGCCAGGGAGGGGTAATGGCCCACATAATGAAAAGAGAGTGACTACCGGTAAATTGGAAGTAACTCACGCGAAGGGGCTATGATTTGATAGAGCCTATGTAAAGGTGTGTTTGTGTCGAGGCCACCACATGAGATGCAATCACGCATTCGAGTGCAATGCTAGCATAAACAAGAGCCTACACAAATTATTAAGGCTCATGCAAATATGAAAGGAGGCCTCCTACAAAGTTTGTACACAAATAGAACCCACACAATAAGAGGAATGTGCCTCATGTGAATAGAAGAACATGCCTCATGTGAATAGAAAAGCAAGCCTTGTGTGAAATAGAAAGGAATGTCTACATGGAGTGATGCTAGTGCATTAAGGAGACAGCCCACACAAGGTAACAGAAGGCACATGAATAATAAAGAGAGTGAGGCTCTATGCAAGAAGGTAGGGAGCTCACATAAATGGGTGGAGCCTCATGCATGATGGATAGAACATGCAAATTTGTGTGAGATGCCTTGTGTGGTGACATGCATGTTGTAAGGAAGCCAAACTACTTGTCATTGGAGCACATACACCAGGGGAAGAATGTGTATAGGTAGCGCACAGGATAGGAAGAGAACACAATGTGCTTGGGATTTATCCCACATCTACCAGTAGATGGGCTCTGCATAAGACCACAAGGTGGAAGCATGTAAAATGGAAGGACTCATGGATGGGATGCTAGGGTTTGCACAGAACATAAAGAGGGGTTTTCTTTTAGTGTTTCTATCCAAATCAGTATTATCCCACATTTGTTAGATGTAATGATTATAGTGTGGTCAAATACAAGGCCGCCCAAGTCTATTGTAAGTTGAAGAAAGAGGAGAGGCTTGTGCCTTATGGGCCCACCTTGACATGCATGCCAACTAGACATAAAGTCAAAGTTTTTAATAGGATGTTTAAAAACCTCCAAGACAATTATCCCACATTCATCCGAAATGGGGAAATTGTAGTGTTTATAACCAACAACCCACAAAATGATGAAATAGATTAAGAATGGTGGCTCTCAACATGCACTCATGTGAGGGTGCCTCAGTTTTCATGCTCAGGCTTGCTAGTAAGGAAATTTTGTAGACAAGTGGTGGTGCACTGACTGGACAAGATGGACACGTGGTGCATAGGTGCGAAGTCATGGAATAGAGCTGATAGTTAGCAGAAAATTTTGAGATCTAGAGGTGGTGGTTAGCTAACTGCCAGTCACCCAATTTCCAGATGCTAGCGGTTAAGTGGCTAGCATCTAAAAATTAAGAGATACACTAGTCGATAGTTCTCCCAATGGTTGGCGGTCAAGAGATAACATTTAGAGAATTGGAGATAGCCCTCAGTCACGTGATCTCCCAATGCCTAGTGGTCAAAGGAAAATATTTGGAGATTGGGAGAATGGACTTAGTCACCCATTCTCTAGATCTAACCCAAGGTCAAGGTCTCATCTGGAGATTTAGAGATAGGATTATTCGCATGGTTGCCAGGCTTAACCATAGTTAAGAAATATATTTAGAGATTATGAGATTCATGCCAGTCGTTAGTTCTCCAATTTAGGGTGGTCAACCTGAGGTTAGTCCAAGCAACCAATCATGGCATGACAAGTGTCCAATTCTGGTGCTTCATGTGGCCATGTGCAGAAAATGCTTAAAAATTGCAAATTTAAAAGAGTTTAAAAATTGATATAGTTCAGACTACAGGCAAAAAATTCAAAAATGTAAACGACAGATTAATTTCCTAGAGATTCATTTTTTCTCAGAACATATAAGTGTTATATGTTTTCAGAAATGGGGAAAGACAAGGAATCCATTGGCAATAATGATTTTCAGTTTCAAGATGATGGGAAAGAGAAGTTTGGGTTTGAAATCCGAGGATCAAAATTAAATCAGTTTGTGGAATGATTGTAGAAAGTGGTTTAGTTGGAGAGAATCAGTTGCAGATAAAAGTGTGGGAAGAACTTGGAGATATTTTCATGCCAAGAATGGATAGCTGTCAGTTGGTTTTCAACTAACCACATTCTCCTATATCTCAATTTTTGTTCTCATTTGTAAGGGATGGTGAAATTAATGCTACAAGGAAGCTTTCTAATTCTAGGGTCATGTTTTTTGAGTTTCGTTTGTCATTCTAGATGTATTGAAGTATAAAGATCTTAATAAAACACAATGCAGTTCCTATTCCAGATTATTGTTGTCTCTTTATATTTTGTTGATGCTCTTGTATGTTTAGTTTGTAAGGCATTTTGAACATACTATTTCCAAGGTAATTATGTAGTCACCTGTGAGTTTCCTTCAAGGAAGGAGTTAGTCTCATGACTAATTTTAGAGGGATAAGCATTTGTATGAGGATTTGATATAGTAGTTGGGGAATGATAAGATAGTCTGTAAGGCATTCTATCTGAGCCGCATATAGATTGTAAGGCATTATGTTTATGTTCTTATTAAGTGATTTCTATTGATGTACATTTGTATGACTCTATTTCCAATTAGATATGGCACTGGTCTCTTGCTTATCCTGCAGTTTCATCATCAAATCATAAATTTAAATCATTTTACATTTCCTGTTTTAAGAGCATTAATGTTGGTAAATTGCATTGAATAGTGCAAATGCTTTTGGTGATTCCTTGTAGAAGTGAATCTAATAGGTTAGCCTACCTGAGCCTCTAGGTTCGAAGAGAAGAAGGGTGAATATCCTTGTTACTATCCACTAATTTTCATGTCTGCATAAAGGGTTTAGTGAGAGAGCGTTTATGTATGCAGATTTAGTATGTTTTAAGTACACCCGTCTGGGTCTGTTGAGCCCAAATTTTAGGAGGATTTAATCATGGTCAATTAGCCTTTTTCCTATAAGAATCTAGAGTCTAAGAGTCAAGCTTAAATAGCTATATAGTGATTCTACATGAAAAAGAACTAACAGATTGGTGACTCTGCTGGGGAATCAAAATAAAGGACAAGTTTAAGATGCTTAATTCCTTGCTTTGTTGAATCATCCCAAGCTCTAGTCTTGTTTGGTTATAGAGTCAATTCTTTTAAAAAATTGTTATATCTTCTCACTGAGTGTGAGTGGTGGCTCTGAGTCTTTGTTTGATCAGTATTTTTTAAGATGAAATTGCAATGAATTTTGTGATCCTGACAAATAGTGCATCCTGTGAAGTTGTTTTGTGTTTGCTGGAATGATGGTTCAGATGTGAGATAAAGGTTCTCATCTGGTTCAAGATTGGTCCTCTACAAAGAGGTGGTGGCTCTACACATATTTGAAAGGTGATTTGGGGAAGGCTTCAAATTAGTATTTTACACCAACAACAACACTTCTAGGTAATCTTTTGTCAAAGTAAAAGTAGTCCCTATGTAAGAATTTTGATATCGCTCTGATACCATGTAAGAATTTGCCTAAGGCAAAGAATAAAAGCCAAGATCTAGAAGCTTAAGAGATAGCACAAGAGAGATAGGAAAAATGATCAAATAATTGATTATAGCCAATTGAATTGAATACAAAGTAGGAGTGCCTAAATATATAGGCAATGCAAAAAGACTACATGATAAGGAGATGATAAGATATCACCCACACAAGGTGGAATCACATGTCCACCAAATTTGGATCATCCTCCATTGTATATCAAAGTATGTGCAACATGTGCAACAATGAGAGGATGATAATGTGATAAGAGCACTAAAGGTGGATCTCGCACACAAAGAGGTATGTGATGACAACTATCACACCTAAAGTGGAAATTCTCCTAACCATGTGCTAAAATGAAATGCAAACTCCTAGGTGTCACAATGACAACTTATATGAAAATGCATTATCCTAAGTAAACTTAAGTAAAGTGTAATTAGTGAATATTTAATTACACCAACACCCCCCCTTAAGTGAAACATAGGGGAATTAACTAAAGCTCACAATGCAAGATGGGTCCCAGCTACTAGGGCATGTTAGGTACCCATGTACAAAATGCAAGAATAATGCAATCTCTCATAAAGTGGAGAAAGAGGGAAAACCTCATGGGAAAAACCCTCCCCCCAAAAGAGAGATGAATACAAGATGCATGCATGGATGGAGTAATCAAGACCCCCCAATTATGACATACATCATGCATATACAATAAAAAATCCCCCCAAAGGAAGGAAACAAGGAGACATGATATCCCCCCCATAATGAGTAATCTCCTCCAAGGATGGTAAGTGCTTGAAGATAAAACATGGTCCAATACCTACAAACAACATTTCTCCTCTTAGGAAAAAGATACACCAAGTATAGATGTAAGAAGGCTTCCCATTGTGGATAAGAAGTAGGAAGGGGAATCAAAATGAAGTATGATGTCTCTAAAGTATGCTCATGTGTCGCCATGTCCTTGATTGATGAAGATGTCATGAGCCAATTAGGAATAAACTCAATAGAAGGTGACAAACAAGGAACCAATGATAACTGATTCACGTAAGAATTTGGATCAAACTCCAAAGACAAAGATGCCTCCTTAAATGAAGTAGGAAGAGAAGCAAGAAATCCTCCCCTCAATGTAGAATGTACACCCATGATAGATGCACCTAGATCAATGTAGGAACTACACCAAGAAAAATGAATGATGTTCCTCCCCTTAGGAAGAAACAAGTACATAGGTGGATCAATGAATCCTTCCCAATCTATAGGAAGAATCCTCAAAATGTAGGATGTCTCAGGAAACTGAATAGGAATCTCCAACACATGAGTATGGTCAACCTGAACCATGCAATGTGACATCTCAAGTGAAGTTTGAGACTCATGAAAATCAATCTCCAAAGATTCAAATGTATTCTCTGAAGTTAAAGAGGCCTCCTCCAAATTTTGTATCAAAGGATCCACAATCATGTCAATCTCGAAAGAAGGATCAAGTGGAAAATGAAGATGAGGGTCAACATGATCCCTCACAACAAATGAAGAAGGATCATCCTCAACAAAGAGAAGATGAATGTCATCAATGAATTCTCCCAAATCTGAACTATAGGACCCCACAAACAAACCTACAATGTCTATCAAGTAGTCATCCCATGGAACCAAGTTTGGAAGACAATAAATATCTTGTTTCATTGAATTGCCTAAACCCATGGCTATGTGAATGCAATCATCATCAGGAGAAATACTAGATGTGATATCAATAGGAGGAGAAGGAGCTGCAACTGGAGGTTCTGGATGTTTTGGAAGTGGAGGAATATGTGGATCTCCATACATTTCCCAAAGAAAAGTCCAAAGATCAGGAATATTTTTTGTCTCATCATCATAGTCATCAAGGGAATCCATAACATCCATATCCATATTCCAATAGATAACCTTAATAACTTCTGAGTAAGAGTCCCAATCAAAAGAAGGATTTTTAGGTCTAAGCTCACACAAATAGGGCAATAGGTTATGCTCAGTAAGATGAGAAAGAACCAATTCAATCTATTGCTTATAGTTCCCTCTTGTCAACTTAATTAAACCATCCATGATGTAATTCTCACATGAAACAACGAGATCAAAAAAATAATGCACCCCCCAAAATGCAATCAGCCAAAGAACCCCCCCAAAATAGATGATGTTGGCACTTTATATATAGTGCATGTACAATTGCCACTTGCCAAAATGGATCAAAGTGGACTTCTAATTTTGATGATTACAATAGAAAATATGAAGCTATAGTAGACTCAAACAAATAAGACGCAAGATCTCTCAAGGATCTAACAAATTATAAGTGCCAAAAATAGGCCAAAATAGACCAAATTTTGAAAGTACTATGTCTACTCAAAATTTTTCCAAACTGATACCAGATCTGGAAAGTAGATAAAAAATCATGAACTTTCAAAAAAAATAGCACCTAAAAATGTGTCCATATGAGCCCGAACGAAGCCTCTAAAATTGTAAAAATTGAGATTTGTGATTTTCAGAAAATATCAGAAATGGAGATTAGAAATCACCTACAACATTGTGTCGATCATGAAATTCTACCCCAAAACAAAAATAATTTCTCAAAAAAAGGACTCCAGATGACTGAGATATCGCTGTTTGAAAATCGCCTTTGAAATTATTTTTTTTGAATCACCGCCGCCGAATCTTAAAAATTCAAATGGCTCTAGATTTGGCTTCAAATGTCCAATTTGGATGAAACAAAATTTGATTTAGGGGTATTTGGACCTCCTCAATGTGATGCCAATCTTTGATTTGCACCAACAAGCTCCAATTTTGACTTGCAATAAAAATCTCTCAAAATAGGCTATACAATGAAACTCCTATGGCTCTGATACCATGTAAGAATTTGCCTAAGGAAAAGAATAAAAGCCAAGATCTAGAAGCTCAAGAGATAGCACAAGAGAGATAGGAAAAATGATCAAATAATTGATTATAGCCAATTGAATTGAATACAAAGTAGGAGTGCCTAACTATATAGGCAATGCAAAAAGACTACATGATAAGGAGATGATAAGATATCACCCACACAAGGTGGAATCACATGTCCACCAAAATTAGATCATCCTCCATTGTACATCAAAGTATGTGCAACATGTGCAACAATGAGATGATGATAATGTGATAAGAGCACTAAAGGTGGATCTTGCACACAAAGAGGTATGTGATGACAACTATCACACCTAAAGTGGAAATTCTCCTAACCATGTGCTAAAATGAAATGCAAACTCCTGGGTGTCACAATGACAACTAATATGAAAATGCATTATCCTAAGTAAACTTAAGTAAAGTGTAATTAGTGAATATTTAATTACACCAACACCCTAAATAGGTGAATTAGTCACCAAAGAAAAGGGAAATTAGTTTGAAAGTTCATGCCATATTTCTGGATAGAAGATTCAGTTTCTAAAGAGCATCAAAAATATGTTGATGTTTAATGAAGTCAGTGGTTGCATAATTTGGATAGAAATATTGTCATGAGAATAAGCTATATTGTTTTGTCAATGTGTTGAAATGGAGTTCTGAGCTTTGATAAGTCAAGATGCTTCTAGATTTGTAAGTTTTCAGTCAGATTTAAGAAGTTATAATAATGAACTTCATTTGATAAATAAAAGAATTCAACATAATTGTATACTGATGTTAAGATGTGCAATAGGAGAAAGAAAATAGGAGTCTACATTGTCTTATTATAAGAAATTTCTTGTTGCATGTAGTGAACTTCCTATGGGTTTAGATTTTCAAGAATTCCAATATGCTGAGATGTTTCTTGAACTTGGTATGCCTGAATCAGTCAATTGGATAGCATCTCTAAAAAATGAGGCACTAGAAAATGTTAAAGAATGGATGGATTCATTTGTAGATCCTGAATCAAGTTGTGCTGAGGATGCTGAGTCCTGTGATGGTTATAGTGTCGGTTATTGTGCTGATGATGAATTTTATGAGTGTCAAGGAGTGGAACATGAATCTTTAGTTGATAGTGATTTCCTTGAGCTTGTAGATTTCTCTTTCTCTCAGCATGATGATAATGGTTCCTTGTTTCATCTTAATGGTGTTTTGTGTGAACTTGAGAAATATGATTATAATGTGGATGAAAGCTCCTATAGTGGTTACTTCACACAAGGTAATGTGATACTAGTAAATTTAGTTCCGATTTCAGATAGGGAAGAGATTTACAACATTATCAGTGAGACTGAAGAGATGAAATGTGATGTTCAATGCTCACTAAGTAGTGAGAAAATTTTAGATCTCTTGGAGGTGGAGTTTCAGAGGTATGGTACTAATTTTTTTCAAAATTTCCATGCCCGGTAGACATAAGTTTTGACAAAGATTCAAATGATGGCATGATGAGTGAAATACATTTTGATGTCTTTTCTCCAATTATAAATCAGCAATGTGAAAGTGCATTTCATTGTGATAATTTTGATAATGTTATTTTTTATGAGTACAATGATGAATGTACTAGTGAGTATTCAGATTTGCAAGAGCCTACTGACTGTGGTTCTTTTTCTCTTTTTGATGCTGAAAACTATGTTAAATCTAAAAGTGTATTCTTAGATTTGCCAATGACTAATGAGTCACTCACTGATGGAGCTTGTTCCTTTCTAAATGTTTCTAGTGTGGTTTGTGAGTAGCAAGATGTTTCTGATCTTATGTAATCATAGATTTGTTTTGAGAGGTTTTACTTCAATTTGAAAAGTAATGAGATAGAAGTGTTTTATTCTTTCTTGCAAACTAATGATCAGAATGTTGATGTTTCCAGCCATGATGTTGAGTTGGAGTCTTTCCTTTTTCAACATGATGTTGACAATGAAGAGTGTGATATTTTAACATCACAAAATGATCAGTACTCATGTCATCCTGATGGCTTTCCTATGGTGGATAATGATGAGTGTGTTGATCATTTTTCCTATGATATGGTGAAAGTGGATCAAAATGTTTCTAACCGGCTAGATGGAACATGTAGTCTTAGTTTGCCTCCGTTGCATGGAGATGAGAATCATTTATTTGATAGAGGTAAAGACCGATTGTAATTTTGGGGCTTTGAGCCTTTTGTGTAAATATTGTAAGTTCATGTACAGTCGCTTTCCCTTTCAGTTGTCTATTTTCTTTCAGTAGGGGATTCCCGATTTGGAGTTTTGTGAAAAAGAAGTAAAGAGTTCAAGCTGATTTTCTTTGGGTGGTCTGGTGTACCAAAGACTCTGGCATTCTCTGCATGCCCACATGTGGTACGAATCCATGGTCAGAGACACTATTGGTACTCAAAAATACAACATGGGTTTTTGAGCACCTTGTTAAATTTTTTGCAGTTTGAGGCCCTATAAGTGCTTTTTGAGCCTATTTTCCCAAATGCAATTCTAAAGTTTTTCATGCATGTCAGGTGTTCATCACTCTTGTTTAAACATTTGAAAGACATCCCAGGTCGTTAAGTTCAAATTTCAAGTTATTTCATGATGTCTTGTTTTGAGCACTTGTCCAAATCTGCATTTTTGCCTGTGTCAATTTGTTGTAGCAAGCCCTATTTGCATTTGAATATCTTTTTCCTAGTGATTGGTCTTTACATGCTGGTTGTGGCATCATATTTTAGGCATGGGAGAGAGTCATCTTGCCAATTTTCAGCCCCCCATGTTCCCGTATGACCTTTTTGCCAGTGTCATTCCGTTTGTAATTTATTAAATATCTCTGTGACTACCTTATTTAGAATTCTAAATGGCCTACTTTGAGGTATCCCAGTTTGTGTCCTATGCAAGGTCTTACATAATTGAGTGTGGTTCCATACTATAGACCTAGAAGACTAAGTGCATGTTGATTTCTAGGTCCTTACCAATCCATTTGACCACTTTCCCATGCCAATTTTGAATCGGATTTCTATGATTTTCACTGTTTCTTATCCTGAATTTTACTAGCAAGCTGACTTCGGTGATTAATTGTAATCAGCCACTTGATATTTTTGATTAATTGGCTATGGATTCATGTTCCTTGTATGAGGGAGAATCTGTGCCTGTGATTCTAGTTCTTGAAATTTTCAATGGGTGAGTTTTTAAAGCCGGTTCCAGAGCTGACTTATGCAGATTTGACAAGTGCAGACATAATTGGTTTTAAATTGGCCATGTTTGATCATAAATAACTTTGGGCTCAAATAAATTTGAGAAATTTCCTTTGACCGACATGTTGTAATGTTGGAAGTTGACATGTGTTCCTAGTGGCGTGATCCTGTGAGGCTGTTTGGTCAATTTTTAAAGCCGCTCGCAGAGGCCAACTGGTGTTATTTAGTCAACTTTTTGGAAATGTGAAAAGTAAACTACGTGATTGCAAATTTGATCTGGTTTTGTTTCAACTTCTTTCTAATGGAAAGGTTACATGAGAAATGGCTAAATTCACTCTAGATTAGTGGTCATTTATGTCTCTTCCTATCATTCTCTCCTTGCGGGGATGCTCAATGAGTTAGAGGAGAAAAACATGGTTGCAAATGATGAAAAAGATTAAAGAAAAAGTTGTGGAGAGGATACATGCTAGAAGGCCTCAAATAAAATAAGTATTGTCTTGAAGACAACATACCCTATCATCAATCTAAGGATTGTGTTGGACAAGGTGCATGGGAAAGCAAACAAACCCCATAGTCTACTGATGTAGGTGCCTCTGGAAAGATGACAAAAGACGTATAAGAATTAAGGTTTTGCAGTTATGAGATGAATATTTCTCTTGTTTGAAATGATCTTCATGTGGTGTGGTTGATCATTTGGAAGTCATTGATTAGGATGATTAATTATTCATGGGTTATTCCTGTTGCATATGCTGCCAGGTAAATTGATAAATTCTTCAGAAGGTTCCAGCAAGAAGATTTAGATGCCTTCATTGTACAGACTTTGTAGAGAAAATTTTATGTGAAAAATGGTTGAGATTGTCTTAAGCTTTCAAAGTGACATATCAAGTGTGGGCCTCTCATCAAAGAGCCAAGTCACAGGTGTATTCCAATGGGGTAACGTAATTGTAGAATACATTTTAATGAGGTAGATTGTTGAAACAACATGGGACCTAGCTCTGCTTCATGTTTCTTAAAAAATATATAGGCACTTGCATGAATAAAGAGAGCCCTATTTTTTTTAATACATTTGAATGCATGTTGGAGGTTCATGCAATGAAGGGCGACACCAAGCGTAAGTAAATCTAGAGGAGATCTTGCATAGGTATATGGAGGTAAGCTTGCCTTGTGTCCAATAAGGAGGAAGCATGATCAGAAGCCTCACAAAACATTGTGGAAGTAGCCAGCTATGTTAAAAAATGAGAGGCCTTGCGCAAATGCATAGACCAACACAAGGGCAAATGAGTTGTGGAGCCTGCATAAGTGGAGTAGGGGCTTCTGTGAGTATTAGAAGACCTCACACCGAGTATAATAGCCCACACACTAATAAGGATGGGAGGCTCATGCATTTGTATGTGGGTTTCCTATGAAGGCCTCATGCAAGGAGACACCAAATAAAACAAAGCCAAAGAGAGGTGATGGCCCACGTAATGAAAAGAGAGTGACTGTCGGTAAATTGGAAGTAACTCACACGAAGGGGCTATGCTTTGATAGAGCCTACGTAAAGGTGTGTTTGTGTGGAGGCCATCGCGTGAGATGCAATCACGTATTTGAGTGCAATGCCAGCATAAACAAAAGCATGCACAAATTATTAAGGCTCACACAAATATGAAAGGAGGCCTCCTATGTAGTCTGTAAGAAAATAGAACCCACACAATAAGAGGAATGTGCCTCATGTGAATAGAAGAATGTGCCTCACATGAATAGCAAAGGGATCCTTGCATGAAATAGAAAGGAATACCTATGTGGAGTGATGCCAGAGCATTAAGGAGATATCCCATGCAAGGTAAAAAAAGGCACACCAATAATAAAGAGATTGAGGATCTATGCAAGAAGGCAGGGAGCTCACGCAAATGGGTAGAGCCTCATGTATGTGTTGGAGATTTTCCAGCGGGCCAGTACTGACTGTATGTTTGTCATTGATGACAACATATGGAAAGTAGCATGTGTGGAAGTCTTATGTAGTAAGCCTTTAGTATATGATGCATGGACATGATATCAACATGATATCATGGGCGCAGAGGTTGACTATAAGTACAGACAGTTATATAGCAGCTTGTGTTAGCAGTGTTCCTGACAGGGTTACAGGCAGTGTTCTATGTATGGTTGTCTATACAGTTGTCTTATGGGAATGCACTATAGGATATATGTTGAAGACATGTTAGTGATGTTTCAATTATGAATGCATAGTCTAATGATGAACTCAAGTGAAGTTATGTAGTCGCTATTCACCAGTAGTAGTTTCCTATGTTTGTTCAGAAGAGCCGATAGAGATTTTATTGTTTCTTGAGTTGCGCCTATCTTGAGGATATGCACCCTTGGAGTTAAGCTTGGAGAAGTGTTATTGATGTTTGGTTAAGAGCACATAAGTTAATTCAGCTTACAAAGAAATTTCCAGTTGTTTTGGTAGAGCTAACAATGTGTGGTGTGCGTCTACAATTATTTTATTAGACAAGTCCCAGAATGAGTTGCATAATAGAGCCAACAAAATATTTGTTGGAGTTTATTATAGTTTCTCTAATATGATTTCAAGGTGGTTCTAATAGGCTGACTTGATTATATCATTTGGAGGAAAGATATTTATAGGCAGTCATTTGTGATTCTTGAGTGTGGTTCATGGTTGATTAAGCAGATTAGAGCAGAGTGTACGAAGTGTTGAACCATCAGAAGAAGGTCTATGTGACCAAGTAGAGTATGTGTTCTATTCATTGGAACTGATCCAAACAGCAGGTCAAAGCATAGTTCACCAAGATCCAAATATAGTGTGTATCTATTATTCAAAAGGTTGTAGCCTTCGCCCATTTGAGCAGTGAGCTCTCGGACAGTGCATCCTCTCCCCTAATAGGGACAATTGTAAAAGACTCCTAACAAAGTCCGACCCTTAACCAGGTCTACTCTACTTAATATATTATAAAGCTACTCCTAACAAGGTAAAGGGTCTTCTAGCAAGGATCATTATACACTAGTACAGAATATTAGTGGGTATCAAGTCCCGCTGAGGTATTTACCTATTTGGGTTTCCCCGTAACCAAAATATTGGTGTTGTGTTCAAGTGTTCTTTCATTATGTTTATGCTTTATGTTTAATTATACTTAATTGGATAAAGAATTGAAACTTGCAGATAACTGATTCACCCCCCCCCCCCCCTCTTAGTTATCTCTTGGGACTATTCCTAACAGCATGATGGATAGAACATTTAGATTTGCATGAGATGCCTTGTGTGGTGACATGCATGTTGTAAGGAAGCCAAACTACTTGCCATTGGAGTGCATACACCAGGGGAAGAATGTGTACAGGAAGTGCATAGGCCAGGAAGAGAAAATAATGTGTTGGGGATTTATCCCACATCTGCCAGTAGATGGGCCCTACATAAGACCACAAGGTGGAAGCATGTGAAATGGATGGACTCACACATGGGATGTTGGGGTTTGCATAGAACATAAAGAGGGGTTTTCTTTTACTATTTTTGTTCAAATCAGTATTATTCCACATTTGTTATATGTAATGATTATAGTGTGTTCAAATACAAGGCCTCCCAAGTCTATTGTAAGTTGAATAAAGAGGAGAGGTTTGTGCCTTATGGGCCCACCTTGATATGCACGCCGGTTGGATATAAAGTCAAAGTTTTTAATAGGATGTTTAAAAACCTGCAAGACAATTATCCCACATTCATCTGGAATGGGGAAATTGTAGTGTTTATAACCAACAGCCCACACAATGATGAAATAGATGAAGAGTGGAGGCTCTCGACATGTGCTCATGTGAGGGTGGCTTGGTTTCCGTGCTCAGGCCCGCTAGTAAGGAAATTTTGCAGAGAAGTGGTTGCGCACTGACTGGGCGAGATGGACATGTGGCGCATAGTCACAAAATCATAGAATAGAGCTAGCAGTTAGCAAAAAAATTGGAGATCTGGAGGTGGTGGTTAGCTAGCCACCAGTCACCCAATCACCAAATGCTAGCGGTTAAGTGGCTAGCATCTGGACCTTTAGAGATACAGTAGTCACTAGTTCTCCCAATGGCTGGCTGGCAGTTAGGAGATAACATTCAAATAATTGGAGATAGCCCTCAATCACGTGATCTCCCAATGCTTGGTGGTCAAAGGAAACTATTTGGAGATTGGGAGAATGGGCTCAGTCACCCATTCTCCAGATCTAACCCAAGGTCAATGTCTCATCCGGAGATTCAAAGATAGGCTTATTCAAATGGTTACTAGGCTTAACCACAGTTAAGAAATATATTTAGAGATTATGAGATGCATGCCAGTCGCCAGTTCTCCAAGTGAGGGTGGTCAACCTAAGGTTAGTCTGAGCAACCAATCATGGCATGACAAGTGTCCAATTATGGTGCTTCCTGTGGCCATGTGCAGAAAATGATTAAAAATTACAAATTTAAAAGAATTTAAAAATTGATATAGTTCAAACTATAGGCAAAAAAATTAAAAATTTAAATGATAGACACGCTCATGGATTAATTGCTTGGAGATTCATTTTTTGTCAAAACATATAAGTGTTATATGTTTTCGGAAACAAGGAAAGACAAGGAATCCATTGGCAATAATGATTTTTAGTTTCAAGATGATGGGAAAGAGAAGTTTGGGTTTGAAATCCAAGGATCAGAATCAAATCAGTTTGGGGAATGATTGTAGAAAGTTGTTTAGTTGGAGAGAATTAGTTGCAGATCAAAGTGTGGGAAGAATTTTGAGATATTTTCATGCCAAGAATGGATAGCTGTCAGTTGGTTTTCAAGTGACCACATTCTCCTATATCTCATTTTTTCTTCTCATTTGTAAAGGATGGTGAAATTAATACTGCAAGGCAGCTTTCTGATTCTAGGGTCATGTTTTTTGAGTTTCGTTTGTCATTCTAGATGTATTGAAGCATACAGATCTTAATAAAACATAGTGCAGTTCCTATTCCAGATTATTGTTGTCTCTTTATATTTTGTTGATGCTCTTGTATGTTTAGTTTGTAAGGCTTTCTGAACATACTGGTTACAAGGTAACTATGCAATCACCTGTGAGCTTCCTTCAAGGAAGGAGTCAGTCTCATGAGTAATTTCAGAGGGATAAGCATTTGTATGAGGATTTGATATAGTAGTTTGGGAATGATAAGATAGTTTGTAACACATTCTATTTGAGTTGCATATAGATTGTAACGCATTATGTTTGTGTTCTTATTAAGTGACTTCTATTGATGCACATTTGTATGACTCTGTTGCCCATTAGATATGGCACTTGTCTCTTGTTTGTCCTACAGTTTCATCATCAAATCATAAATTCAAATCATTTTACAATTCTTGTTTTAAGAGCATTAATGTTGGTAAATTGCATTGAATAGTGCAAAGGCTTTTGGTGATTCCTTGTAGAAGTGAATCTGATAGGTTATCCTACCTGAGCCTCCCGGTTTGAAGAGAAGGGTGAATATTCTTGTTACTATCCACTTATTTTCATGTCTGCATAAAGGGTTTAGTGAGAGAGTGTTTATGTATGTAGATTTAGTATGTTTTAAGTACACCCGCTTGGGTCTGTGGTGCCCAAAGTGTAGGAGGATTAAATCCTTGTCAATTAGCCTTTTCCCTGTAAGAATCTGGAGTCTAAGAGTCAAGCTTAAATAGTTGTATAGTGATTCTACATGAAAAAGAGCTAACACATCCATGAAGAAAGGAGAATGTGTCAATCCATAAGAAAAGATCATAAAGACTAAACAACCATTTCAACAGAATATTGATTGTAGAGGAGATTTAGCATGGTCGTGCCCCTATATTCTCTGAGACATTCATTCCTTTGATACTGCAGGCATGTCTCACGGTTGTCTTATTTATTCTTCTTATCATGGAAAAAAATTCATCACTTTCTCGTTAATGCAAGTGATTACTCTCTAGTTGCTCCTTCTATCTTGGTAGATTAGTAGTATATGTATGTAGATTCAAGTATTCAACTTAGTCAATTTCATCCAAATATTAAGACATACATGAAAATAGTTATATGAAATACTTTTGTGTGTGTGTGTGTGTATTAGAAAAGCATGTATACTATTTTCTATCCATAAGTTTGTGGATCTATCTGTACTTATAGTATGTATACAAATTCAAGCACTTAAAAAGTCACACAAGTGTTTTGGGAATGTCTAGGAACAGAACATGAAACAACATTAAACAAAGAAAAATTATAGTACACTTGTGTTGCGAACACTGAGTTCTAAAGGTGGATTTAACCTTCTTTGCGTAGTGAGCCCACCCTTCTTTCTTGACTCCTAACAGGGTCTTTCCTCTAACAAGGACTATGTACTGTAATGTTTTAATAAGCTCCTAATAGGGCTAGATCTTCTAACAAGGATACTATACTCTCAGTACATCATTTGTGGGTGCTAATACCCATCACGGTTTTTACCTTTAACAGGGTTTCACTAACACCAAAATATTGTGTTATTGTGTTGGCATTCATTATGGTCATTGGATTTGATATTGATGCTATTCAAAGTTTAAAGTTTAATATTCTGTCACACAACGGATTCACCCCCCTCCTCTTAGTTGTATTGTGGACTGTTATTCCTAACAATTGTTATCAGAGCTATTGGTCCTTAGAGAGAAAGATTAACATCTTGAGGTGATCTTGGAGATGGCGTTCCATAGAAAGGATAGTCCAAAATTTGATCCTAAAAACTTTGACAGTTGGAAGAACAAGATGAGAACTCATTTTCTATGTTTGGGAGTTTACTACGAGTTGATTAGAAAGAATAAGGTAGCTATGAAGACTGAGAATGATTTTCCATTATCTATTGATGATGAAAAGAAGGTGTTCTCTTACAACATGGTTGCAAGGGAAGAACTAATCAACGCATTCTCTAAAGGAGAATTTATTGAAGTTAAAGACTTGGATTCGACACACCACATTTGGAATAGATTAGAATCACTGTATGAAGGAGATAAGTATACCAAGCAAGTGAAGTTATAGAATTGGAAAAAAAAGATGGAGAAGCTACAAATGAAGGATGATGAAAGTAGTAGGTCTTATGTTTAAAGGGTTATAGAGGTTGTGGTTAGAATCAAAAACTGTGGAGGCACTTATGATGAAGAAGAAGTCATTGCGAAGATCCTTAGATCATTGACACCTATTTACAATACTAAGGCTATATCTATACAAGAAACTATACCTTTGACTATGAACTTTACCAAAGAGATGTTGATTGCAAAGAGAACTACCTTTGAAGCTACTGAAATGGGAGATTTTGTACCTAAAGTTGAATTTACATTCAAAGAAACTGCACACAAATGTGTTCATAAACTCAGTACCTAGACATTTGCTTCCCCTTCCTCAAATGTGTTCATAAACTTAGTAGCCACATCCTCATCAAATTCTATTAATTTCATAAATAGCCAAGCCATCCGCAAGCATGAAATCTGCAGACGACTTCTACATTAGTTAACAAAATAGTATGAACCACAAGTTCATGCCACATGAGCTAACCTCCCATTATTCAAAATTCCTTCTCCAAATTTATTTCTTAGTCTGGCAATTTATGACTTCCTTTTTTCTCTGAAACCCCAAATTTCCTAAATCCTTATGAAATACCCTTCAATTAGGCTCCTAATTGCACTTTAACTTCAACTCCCTTCAATCTATGTGTTGCCTTATCTTTTAAAAATGGGAAATATGAATGATAATGATACTTTACAACAAGGAATTATGCCTTTAAATGCAATTAACTCTCACACAAGTTGATTATGTCATCTAGGGTTACATCAATCAGGAATCAAGAATAATCTAGGAATTTAGGTACAATACTTTGTGCAAACAATGCAAGGACTTAATGACACAATACTTAAGTATAGATTTGGGCTGACATACAATATAATTTGGGATGATAGGTATAGAAAATAGTGACTTAAAAATTAATACACTTTTCTCCCCCATACAAAAAATGAAAAGTGTCCACACTTGTCATACTTTGCACAAGGTACAAAACTGGCATAATGCCATATGATATAAATATATACAATATTATATATAATTGTCAAAATGTGTGTGCTAAAAGTGGAAATAAATTGAAAAGTTGTACCTATCATGTTGTTGTCAGATGCACTGGAAGGACAAGAATAGAATTTGTCATGAAATGTACAGTCACTGAATGTATTCATGTGCTAATGTGGAATTTATTGAAAGCTTAGAAAATTTGAGAAATTGGGTGATGTGGAGTATGTGTGGGTGGAAGATAAAGAAATGAGGTGTGTTGGAAAGAAGAATGAAGTGAATGGATAATGAGACTTCATTTGAAATGAATTTTTTATTATGGGAGTACCATAAAGGATCTTAGGGTGAAGCTGGAGGAAGAAGCTTGACACCTTTTGCTATAGGAATTATTACCTTTGTTGTTGTTGGGTCGGCTTCTTGAAATTGCTGCAAGAACTCTTCCTTGGTTTGTGGTTGATGGTATAGATGGATTCTATGGATATTGAACAACAATTTGAAATGTACTGGATCGATTGTTTTCAATTGAACTGTGCCATTTTTAAAGACATGATTTATCTCATATGGTCCTAGCCATCTTGTTTGTAGTTTGCCTTATGTTTCTTGATATCTTGAATCAAACAATAGTTCCTAGTCACCTACTTTGAGCTGTCTATTCTTGATGTGGGAGTCATGTCATTTCTTCCTTTGTTTTTAGACTATCTCTATGCACTTCAATGCATATTTCCTCATCTCATCCAAAGAGTTGAGATGTAGTAAGAGTTCTCATTGTGTTGTAGGAAGGTCAATATTCAACTTCAAAGCAGTTTGTAATGTTTTATGTTCAAATTCAATTGGGAACATGGATGATTTTCCATATATTAGTTCAAATGGAGTTAATCCAATTTTTTTTTCCATGTGGTTTTGTATGCCTAGATTGCTTCTAAAAGATGGTTGCTCCAGTCTCAACGGTTGAGTTGAACTATTTTTGTAAGGATTGCATCAATTTATCTATTGGTGACTTTCGCCTGACCATTGGCTTGTAGATGGTAGGGACTGAATTTACTATGCCTGATGTTGTATTCATTCATGAGGTCTATTATTAGATTGGATGTTAATTGTACTCCTTGATCAGTCACTATCTCCCTTGGTACTCCATAACGAGTGAATATTTCTTCATACAAGAATTCTGCTACTTTTCTATCACGAGCATGCTTCATTTCCTTCACCTCTACCCATTTTGTCACATAATTTGTGCATACCAAGATATATAATTCTCCATTAGATGGAGGGTCTATAGGACCAATAAAATCCATACCCCATTTTTCAAATGGTGTAACAACCACTTGTGGATGTAGAGGTATTTCATCTGATTTTTTAGGATGACCCACCCTTTGGCATTTGTCACATTTTCTGGTATAATTGGCTGCATCTTTGTGAAGTGTTGGCCATAGTAGCCTATTGTCAATACTTTCATTTCTTTCCTTTTTTTTGCAAAGTGCCCTCCATAGGGCTCATCATGACAAGTGTACATGATGTCATATGTTTCATCTTCTCAGACACACCTTCTCTTGATTTGGTATGGGCCAATGTAAAACAATGTGTTGTCAATCCACGAATATTGAAAGCTCTTCTCAACTAGTAATTTCCTGTCCTTACGAGAGAAGTATCCAGGCATCTTGTCAATTGCAAGAGAATTGGCTACATCAGAATACAATGGGCTCTTGATTGCAATGTGGAACAAATGTTCATCTGGGAATGTGTCATCTATCACATAGGTATCTTTGTTGTCATGTTGTAGTTTGGACAAATAATTTGCTACAACATTTTCTTTTCCTGGCTTGTCTACTATTGTTACATCAAATTCTTGTAACAAAAGAAGCCATCTTGCTCACTTGCCTAATGGAAGGTTTATTCATAAGATATTTTATTGTAGCATGGTTAGTATGAACTAATATTGGATATCTTGTTACATAATTGGTGCAGGAGCACCTCACACATCTAATCCAGGGATGAGGACTATGAAGACCTTCAAGACTCTCCAAGAAAATCAGAGGAGTGGAATGTATAATTAGAGTTCAAAGATCAACTGGAGGATCCTAGCACCTATCATGACCTTAAAGTAGTACAATATTTTGGTATCTTTGTAATGTCCTCAAAGGACCCAATTTTATGTTTGTAATGTCCTTAAAAGGACTAAAAGCTTGATTGTAATGGACTAAAGTTGTCCAAGTCTCAAATTATGTTCAAGAAGTCTAGGTTGGCATGTGATAGGTCTAGGGCATTAGGAAACAATTAGAAATAAGTTAAATATTCTAATAAAGCCATTTTGTTATTAAAAAAAAAATCAAACATTTAAACATCAACGACTATTTTAGGATTTTAGAGGGAAATGCCAGTTTATTAGTTTTAAACCTTAACGAATCAACCCAACATCCAAAGTTGGTTGATATGGCTATAGGGAGTTTCATATTAGGGGGAATTCAATAAATGTATGAGGGAGAGATATCTCTAGCAGTGCACGGACTGTGGAAAAGATAATAGCAAGAACATAATCCCTGGCATTGTAATGTTTTGATTCTTTGCAAATTTGAACAAGTTTTCATTGTGGGAAGTGTAGAGATATATATTGAAGCCTATTTCCATTCATTGTGATGAATTAGAAGTTCACTGTCACCAATTATTTGTCTGAATACATTTTGTATATTCTGTGTTAAGTGTTTAGACACCTGGGATTACTTGACAGACTATAAGTCTTAAGTTTCTTTTGCAATAGTCTAGGTTCTCACAAAGATATGGCCTTCCCATGAATTACAAGGGCCCAGATTTCATGGGAAGCATTAATCTAACATGTATTATGATATTCTAACCTTTTTTATGTAGGAACAGTGTTAATCACCATTGACTGTAATGAAACAGTGAGGGTTTCTTTGATGAAGTTTGTAGGTACAGTGCAATAGTAGCATATCGGTCTGAATGAGGATCATATATTATGATTTGGATCATCATATAATGCTCACTTCATGGTAAAAAAATCACTTTTTGAACCTAGAATGGATTGGAGATAAGAGATTTGAGAAACCCTTGCATTGAGGGTTTAGAAGTGCCAAATTGGAGTTTTGGGGGTTCCCGGTGGATTGAGTCTTATCCCTTTGGAATTTGTTCATTTTTAACCATTATATAACATTTCTGAGAGTTTGGAGTGATAAGGATAAAAGGAGAGTAGTGATGCTTTGTAAAGTGGTGGTTTTTCATGCTATTTGAAGGTCACTTTTTGGGAACAGTCAGACCTAGCCCAAAGGAGTCCATAACAAGGGTTTGATATGTTTTAGTAATTTGAAAATGGTGTTCATAAATTCCATTATATTGTCAGGTGCTTTGGGAAAAGTTGAAGTTATTTGGGTTTGTATCCTGTTGCAAGGCTACTAGAATTACAATTAGGTCTCTACGACTGATTAAGAATAATTGGAGTATTGGGAACATGAGTTTGACTGAGGATCTTAAAAGCCTTTGAATCTAAGTTAAAAAAATCCTATTAGATAAAAAAAATCACTTAGGAGTCTTGGAATAAGTTTGATGAAACAAGTTTCTAAGTGCACTTAAGGGTTTGGTAAGTCCTAGTGCCTAAACCTCTTAAATTTTTAATTCTTCTTGTGATTTCATACCACCACCCTTCCCTCTGCATCAAGTGGTGTCAGAGAAAATCAGAGGAGTGGAATGTATAATAGGAGTTTCAAGATCAATTGGAGGATCCTAGCACCTATCATGACCTTAAATTAGTACAATATTTTGGTATATTTGTAATGTCCTCAAAGGACCCAATTTTATGTTTGTAATGTCCTTAAAAGGACTAAAAGCTTGATTGTAATGGACTAATGTTGTCCAAGTCTCAAATTATGTTCAAGAAGTCTAGGTTGGCATGTGATAGGTCTAGGGAATTAGGAAACAATTAGAAATAAGTTAAACATTCTAATAAAGTCATTTTCTTATTAAAAAAAATTTCAAACATTTAAACATCAATGGCTATTTTAGGATTTTAGAGGGAAATGTCAGTTTATTAGTTTTAAACCTTACCCAATCAACCCAACATCCAAAGTTGGTTGATATGGTTATAGGGAGTTTGATATTAGGGGGAATTCAATAAATGTATGGGGAAGAGATATCTCTAATAGTGTACGGACTGTGGAAAAGATAATAGCAAGAACATAATCCCTGGCATTGTAATGTTTTGATTCTCTGCAAATTTGAACAAGTTTTCATTGTGGGAATTGTAGAGATATATATTGAAGCCTATTTCCATTCATTGTGATGAATTAGAAGTTCATTGTCACCAATTATTTGTCTGAATACATTTTGTATATTCTGTGTTAAGTGTTTAGACGCTTGGGATTACTTGACAGGCTATAAGTCTTAAGTTTCTTTTGGAACAGTCTAGGTTCTCACAAAGATATGGCCTTCCCATGAATTCCAAGGGCCCAAATTTCATGGGAAGAATTAATATAACATGTATTATGATATTCTAACCTTTTTTTATGCAGGAATAGTGTTAATCACCATTAACTGTAATGAAACAGTGAGGGTTTCTTTGATGAAGTTTGTAGGTACACTGCAGCAGTAGCATATCAGTCTGAAGGAGGATCATATATTATGATTTGGATCATCATATAATGATCAATTCATGGTAAAAAAATCACTCTTTGAACCTAGAACAGATTGGAGATAAGAGATTTGAGAAACCCTTGCATTGAGGGTTTAGAAGTGCCAAATTGGAGTTTTGGGGGTTCCCAATGGGCTGAGTCTCATACCTTTGTAATTTGTTCATTTTTAACCATTATATAACACTACTGAGAGTTTGGAGTGATAAGGATATAAGGAGAGTAGTGACGCTTTGTAAATTGGTGGTTTTTCATGCTATTTGAAGGTCACTTTTTGGGAACAGTCAGACCTAGCCCAAAGGAGTCCATAACAAGGGTTTGATATGTTTTATTAATTTCAAAAGGGTGTCCATAAATTCCATTATATTTTTAGGTGCTTTGGGAAATGTTGAAGTTATTTGGGTTTGTATCCTGCTGCAGGGCTAGTAGAATTACAATTAGGTCTCTGCGACTGATTAAGAAGAATTGGAGTATTGGGAACATGGGTTTGACTAAGGATCTTAAAAGCCTTTGAATCTAAGTTAACAAAATCCTATCAAATAAAAAACATCACTTAGGAGTCTTGGAATAAGTTTGATGAAACAAGTCTGTAAGTGCACTTAAGGGTTTGGTAAGTCCTAGTGCCTAAACCTCTTAAATTTTCAATTCTTCTTGTGATTTCAATACCACAACCCTTCCCTCTACATAAAGTGGTATTAGAGGATTTTTTAGTAGGTCCTTGAGTATGGATAAGAGAAAGGAAAAATTTCTAGGGAGATGGAAGAGTTAAGACGAGTTGGAAAGGGAAAGGAGAGAGAAGAGTGAACTTGAAGCATCTAAGGAAAGGGAATTGAGACAGTTAAGAAGAGAAAGGTTGTAGCTAATTTAAAGGATTGAAGCTTTGGAGAAGGATAGACAAGAATCTAGAAGGGAAATGGTTAATGAAGAAGAACATGTAGAGAACAATGATGGAGAAGAAGACTACCACACAAGACAAGAGCAAGAGGATCATGGAGCAGCAGAAGATCCTGAGGAAAGAAGATTTATAAAATTAATAAAGGTAGTACAAGGTATTGGATTGAAGATATGGGTGGATTTTCTTATCTATCAAGGCAAGATGGAGAGTGAAGAAGTGCTTGGATTGATAGAGGCACTTGAAAACTATTTTGATCTAGAAGACATAGATGAGGAAAAGAAAGTGAAAGTAGCAAAGGCAAGGTCAAGGGGAATAGCCCTTACATGGTGGACAAGTTTTCAAAATGAGAGGATTGCTAGAGGCCTAAGTAAGATTTCAAATTGGGAAAGGATGAAGACAATGGTGAGGAGTCAATTTTTTCCATCAGATTTGGCTATACAAATGAAGATGAGGAGGAATAATTTGAAGTAAAAAGATATGGATGTCATGTCCTATACTAAACAATTTCATACCCTAAGCATTAGAGGAGGGGTAGAAGATGAAGATGAAAAATTTTCAAGGTACATGAGTGGGATAAAGTACAACATTCAAGATGAGATTGGTTTGAACATCCCTAGGACCCTTACATAATGTTTTTAGTTAGCAATTAGGGAAGAGGAGAAGTTGAAAAGAAGGAGTGAAAGGAAAAACAATAGAGGGGGATCTTCCATGAGAGGAAGGGGTGGAAGAGGTCAGTCTAAAAACTCAAGTAATCAAGACAAAGACAAAGATAAAGGGTCTACATCTGAGACAAGGGGAGGTTTTAGAGGAGGAATATTTTCATGTGGAAGAGGAAATGGAGTCTTCACAAGGAGATGTTTCCATTGCAATGTAGTAGGCCACTAATCCTTCAGGTGTCCCAAGTGGAATTAAGGAAAAGATAGAAGAGTGACTTTGGTGGAAGAAGAAACAAACAAAGAGGACAAACAAGAGCCTATCTTCGTACTACCTAAAGAAGGTGAATATTTGTTGGTAGGAAAGGGATAGCCAACACAAGGAACAAGCATTTTCAAGACCCAATGTCTGATCCAAGTTAAGATTTTCAGTTTGCTCATTGATTCAGGTG
Source organism: Chamaecyparis obtusa (assembly GCA_027943335.1). Taxonomy (NCBI): domain Eukaryota; kingdom Viridiplantae; phylum Streptophyta; class Pinopsida; order Cupressales; family Cupressaceae; genus Chamaecyparis; species Chamaecyparis obtusa. Next base: position 825,196 of record BSBK01000029.1, read on the forward strand.
CTTCAAATAATTTGGTCTCAAAGGAAGTCATCACTAAGTTGCACTTACAAACCTCTCCATACCCCAATCCATACTATGCAACTTGGGTGAGTAAGGATAACAATCCACTTGTGAATGAGCAAGTTATCCTAAATTTTTCAATTGGGTAATATTTTGATAGTGTTTCATGTGATGTAATGGATATGAGTTGTGGGCATGTCATCTTGGGTAGACCTTGGAAATGGTCTAGGAGGACTATACATGATGGTTTCACAAATACTTATATGGTGCATGAGGGCAGGATCACCTATAAGTTGACTCCACTTATTGATAGTGAAATGAAGACTGTAGTTATGTGTTTTGGCAGAGATGTTCCAGTGCAGGGTCAGAGTACTCCACATTATGATATTGGTTGGGGTATGAAACAATACCAGATTGAGGGGCAAGACAGTCCAAGGAAGGTAGGGCTATTTGAACACCCTTTTGTACTCATTGGAATAGTGGAGTTTCCTATTGGAGGATAGGTAGGTGAAGGAGAAAGGGGGGTAGGGTAGAGAGCAATGAAGTTTGTTCAAGGGTCTAGAGTGCAGCAATAGTACTATCATGAAGAAAGACAGTCAACTCCAAATAAGTTTTTATCTAATCTTTTGTGTGTGCATATAGGTACGTTGAGATAGAGGTAGGTCAATCTTGGGGAGTATCTTATCCCTCAATCTTAGACTTTCACTAAGCTCCATAGTGGCCACAAGATAGCCAACTCTTGGGGCAAGAGTTCTTTGCATGAGGGGGAGTATGGTGCAGGAGCACCTCACACATCTAATCTAGGGATGAGGACTATGAAGACCTTCAAGACTCTCCAAGAAAATCAAAGAAGTGGAATGTATAATCGGAGTTCAAAGATCAACTAGAGGATCCTAGCACCTATCATGACCTTAAAGTAGTACAATATTTTGGTATATTTGTAATGTCCTCAAAGGACCCAATTTTATGTTTGTAATGTCCTTAAAAGGACTAAAAGCTTGATTGTAATGGACTAATGTTGTCCAAGTCTCAAATTATGTTCAAGAAGTCTAGGTTGGCATGTGATAGGTCTAGGGCATTAGGAAACAATTAGAAATAAGTTAAATATTCTAATAAAGCCATTTTGTTATTAAAAAAAAATTCAAACATTTAAACATCAACGGCTATTTTAGGATTTTAGAGGGAAATGTCAGTTTATAAGTTTTAAACCTTAACCAGTCAACCCAACATCCAAAGTTGGTTGACATGGTTATAGGGATTTTGATATTAGGGGGAATTCAATAAATGTATGGGGGAGAGATATCTCTAGCAGTGTACGGACTGTGGAAAAGATAATAGCAAGAACATAATCCCTAGCATTGTAATGTTTTGATTCTCTGCAAATTTGAACAAGTTTTCATTGTGGGAAGTGTAGAGATATATATTGAAGCCTATTTCCATTCATTGTGATGAATAAGAAGTTCACTATCATTAATTATTTGTCTGAATACATTTTTTATATTCTGTGTTAAGTGTTTAGACGCCTAGGATTACTTGATAGGCTATAAGTCTTAAGTTTCTTTTGCAACAGTCTAGGTTCTCACAAAGATATGGCCTTCCCTTGAATTCCAATGGCCCAAATTTCATGGGAAGCATTAATCTAACATGTATTATCATATTCTAACCTTTTTATGCAGGAACAGTGTTAATCACCATTGACTGTAATGAAATAGTGAGGGTTTCTTTGATGAAGTTTGTAGGTACAGTGCATTAGTAGCATATGGGTCTGAAGGAGGATCATATATTATGATTTGGATCATCATATAATGATCACTTCATGGTAAAAAAATCACTCGTTGAACCTAGAATGAATTGGAGATAAGAGATTTGAGAAACCCTTGCATTGAGGGTTTAGAAGTGCCAAATTGGATTTTTGGGGGTTCTTGGTGGATTGAGTCTTATCCCTTTGGAATTTTTTCATTTTTAACCATTATATAACACTGCTGAAAATTTGGAGTGATAAGGATAAAAGGAGAGTAGTGATGCTTTGTAAATTGGTGGTTTTCATGCTATTTGAAGGTCACTTTTTGGGAACAGCCAGACCTGGCCTAAAGTAGTCCATAACCAAGGTTTGATATGTTTTATTACTTTGAAAAGGGTGTCCATAAATTCCATTATATTGTTAGGTGCTTTGGGAAAAGTTGAAGTTATTTGGGTTTGTATCCTGCTGCAGGGCTACTAGAATTACAATTAGGTCTCTGCAACTAATTAAGAAGAATTGGAGTATTGGGAACATGGGTTTGACTGAGGATATTAAAAGCCTTTGAATCTAAGTTAAAAAAATCCTATCAGATAAAAAAAAATCACTTAGGAGTCTTAGAATAAGTTTGATGAAACAAGTCTCTAAGTGCACTTAAGGGTTTGGTAAGTCCTAGCACCTAAACCTCTTAAATTTTCAATTCTTCTTGTGATTTCAATACCACCACCCTTCCCTCTACATCAATAATGATGGAACTTATTTAAAGAAAACAAAATTGCCAGTAATTCTTTTTATGTGACTATGTAGTTTAACTCTGGACCATGTAGACTTTTACTAATATAGTAAATTGCATTTTCAAGTTTATCAGACTTCTGGCCTATGACAACTCCTATTGCATAGTCAAAGGAATCAGTATGTATATGAAATGGTAAAGTCCAATCGGGGCCTATTAGTACTGGTGCTTTTGTAAGAAGGTTTTTAAGCTGGATGAATGACTCTTCACAAGCTGGGGTCTATGTGAATTTGACCTCTTTTGTAAGAAAAGTGTATAGTGGACTGGCTATTTGAAGTTTTGAATGAAATTTCTATAATATCCCACATGTCCTAAAAATGATCTAAGATCTTTTTTCATAGTAGGTGTAGGCATTATAAGGATTACCTCTATTTTTGTAGGATCCACTTATATTCTAGCTTCTGAGATGAAATGCCCTAGTACAACTCCTTGCATCATCATGAAACATTTCTCACCATTGAGAGATAGATTGTGTTCTTTACATCTGATCAAATTCTTTTGCAAATTCTCAAAAGATTCTTCAACTGTGACACCGAATGTGGTGAAGTCATCCATATAAATCTCCATGCAGTCATGTGAGATGTCAGCAAAAATACTGATCACAACCCTTTGGAATGTTGCAGGTGCATTACATAGACCAAATGGTAAAATAAAATATGCATATGTTCCCCAAGGACATGTTAATGTTGTCTTTTCTTGATCCTCAGGTGCAATGCTAATCTAATTGTATCCACTATACCAATCAAGAAATGAGAAGTACTTTTTACCTTCTAATGTATCTAGAACTTGATCAATAAATGGAAATGGAAAATGGTCTTTCTTTGTTGCATTATTGAGCTCTCTATAATCTACACATATTATCCATTTACCCCCTTTCTTAGGTACTATTACAAGAGGTGAAACCCATTTACTATGTGACATTGGATATATGAAACTAGCATTTAGGAGTTTTTGTAGCTTTGTTTTCACAATTTCTCTGAGGGTAGGGTTGATTCTTCTCCAAGGTTGACAGAGTGGTAGACTACCTTCATTGATGTAAATCCTATGGGTACAAAGTTTTGGGCTTAATCCTTTCATATCTTTGTAAGTCCCAAGAAAAAGATTTTTCATGTTTACATAGGAGTTGGGTTAACAATGTTAGCTAGTGTTATGGTAGTTTATTGTTAACCTAAAGATTGTGGCCAGGTGAGAGCTCGATAGTAGTTGTTAGCTCTAACATTGATGCTTCTAATATAGGGCTAGTTGATATCTCACAAGTTAATAATTGATGGATGATTTTAGGTTCTATTGGTAAGACACAGTTTTCATAGCTAGTCAATTGTAGAATTGAACTTTGAGAAATATCTTTTGTTGTGATATAATCATTTGTAAGGATAATCTAAAGGACATCATCTTATTGCAGTTTCATAAAAATCTTTCTATGTAACACCATCAGTTGAGAAACAAATTTTATTACTTCTTCCTCATCTCCCAAGTTTGGCTAAATAGGAGTGCTCAAATCTGCTTGTAGTTGGGCTAGAGGATATAAGGCTAACTTCTTGATGGTTTGGCCATCAAAGATGGACATATTTCATGATCTGAAACTGATATTAGCATATGCTATTGCTAACAATGGTATGTTAGAAATAGGGAATACTGAGAGGGGGGAGGGGGGTGAATCAGTATTCTACAAACTTTTACTTTTGCCCGTTTATGGATATACCAGATTATCTTAACTCATGCATAACATAAGAAGCTAAACAACATGCATAGCAATAAAACTAAAGAACTCATAACACATTATTTATTCTTGAGGAAACCCTGGCCAAGGTAAAACCGCAGTGGGGATGGTACCCACAAAGATTGATGCAGGAGCATCCTGGGTGTAAGAGCAATCTTACATCACCCAAAAATATTTCTATTTTTGTATTCAATAAGGGCTATCTTGTGCAAAGCCGCTATTTATGGAAACTTGCTATTTTTAGTAAGTTGGTCTCACGATCTCGGAATGTTCTGATTTTACATGTGGAGGTTCATCTCAGTCATATCAGCCTGCCAGCAAAGTTTCATGGCTAGATCAGGTCTAGTTTTGAAGATATTGAAGATTTTCGGTATTGGCAGCAGGGTACAGAAACTTTGAACTCAGTTTTGAAGGCTTTAGAGGCCCTGAATGAGGTCAAAAAATTGGATGACGGGTTCTTTGCATTGGTCAAGCCTGTAGAGTGCTTCGTGGCATTTCCAGAATGGGTTTATAATAGCCAATCGGGTCAACGGGTGATGACTTATGGTCTTCGGAAGTTGGGTCACCTGAAATGGCAGAAAATAATTTTTCTTCAAAATTTTTGTTTGGGTTTCAAAACTCATTTTGAGCTGACTTTGATGTAATAAATTGTAAAATAAAATAATTGTAAGTTTGGTCGGCCCTAAGGGCTAAATTTCTAGAACCTTCTCGGGTGGTGGAAATTGCCTATATAAAGAAGGCCCGTAGTGTTGTCTAGGGCAGTTTTGGGTAGTAGATCTAGGTATTGATTTGAGGCTTTGTCCTATAGAATATTGTAAGGGAATGCCCATGTAGCTTTGCATATTGTAATTCTGAAAGTTTGTAATTCCACATTTGTGGAGATAATAAGAAGCCAATTTTTTGTTCTTGCATATTATTGTTGTTGTTTCTCTATTTCTGTTATGTGTTTGTGGTATTAAGGAGAGCACCCTTCATCAAGTGGTATCAGAGTAGGAGTTCTTGAGTGTGTAAACAGATCGCTGACTGTGAGGCAGTTTGCACCAGGACCGTGGTTAGGGTTTCAGCACGCATCGTGAAAATGCCTCCACGAAGAGAACGTGGCTGAAGAGCTAGTGCTGTGACACCTGAGGTTAGAGAGCTGCAGAGACAAGTGCGAGCATTGCAAGAAGAGATTCACAAAGGAATGAATCTTAATGTTAGAGATGAAAGCGAGGATCAAGCCGAAGAAGAATATCAAGAAGGAGAAGCCGAAGTTGTGAACCAGGAGGAAGAAAGACTTTTTCAGGTGATTTCCAAGATTGGGAAAAGACCTAAGATTGAGGTTCCTACATTTTTGGGAAATCTTAACCCAGAGGAATTGATCGACTGGATCAATGAATGTGAGGAATATTTTGAGTATGAAGATGTTGAGGATCCTGATAGGGTCAAATTTGCAAAGGCCAGACTGAAAGGTCATGCGAAGATTCGGTGGCAAGAGATTCAATTGGAGCGAAATAGAAGAGGGAAAGATAAAATCACAAGATGGGATCGGATGGTGGATAAATTGAAGTGATAGTTCATTCCTTGTTGATTATGAGCTTGACCTACTAAAGAAAATGCAAAGTTTGAAGCAAGCAGGAAGATCTGTTCAGGAGTATAGAGATGAGTTCTATCGACTCCTCATTAGAATGGGCCATGCAGAAGCTGATAAAGAGAAAGTTGCCCGATACCTTAATGGGTTAAGGCCAAGCATTCAGGAAGAGTTGAATCTGGTTTGAATGAATAGTATTGAGAACGTATACCAGTTTTCCCTAAAAGTAGAGGAAAAGCTGAACAAGAAGTTTGAGAGCAAACAAAATGGAAGAGGTCGTGGTGGAAGATCTGGTGGATAGTCATATGGTGGCCAAAATGAAGATCCAAAAAAGAAGGATGAGGCCAGTAGCAACCAGAATTAGAGAGGAAACAATTCCAATTATTTTCAAGATCAGAATAATAGAGATCATAGAGGAAGAGGAAGAGGACAAGGTTCAAGAAGAGGAGGCTTCCGTGGAATGTGTTTTCACTGTGGAGAAGAAGGTCATAGGGCATTTGAATGTCCTCAGTGCCAAGGCAGAATAGACAGGAGAAATGAAGGCTAGGCCAGAGTTGCACATGTAGATGAAGATGCTAGATCATCAAATTCTGAAGATGCTAAAAACGGAGAAACACTGATTAACAGAAGAGTCCTGTTGAGTGGTGAGAATGAACCTGAACAAAGGAGGAGCCTATTTCGCACTAGATGCAAGTGTGAGGGTAAATGTTGTGATGTGATTATTGATAGTGGAAGCACTAACAATTTGGTGTCAAAAGAGATGGTGACAAAGTTGAAGCTCAAGAGACAGAAACACCCACATCCATATCGGATTGCCTGGGTGCAGGATGACCACAAGCTCATGGTTAGTGAACAGTGCTTGGTAAAGTTCAAGATCGGCGGGTACCAAGATGAGGTACTATGTGATATAATATCTTTGGATGCATGTCATATGTTGTTGGGTAGACCGTGGCAGTTTGATAGATGTGCTGTACATGATGGTCATGCGAATACCTATCCCCTAAAAAAGGATGGAGTGCGACATAAGCTAAAGCCATTGAAGGAGACTGAAGAAAAGGTATGTGGTAATGCAAGAATAACTTTTGTTGATGGAAGAAAATTTCTAGATGGTATGAGGCATGAGCATGTGTGTTTTGCTTTAATTCCAAAAGCTAGTAAAGAAGAAGTAGAGGATGTACCTGTAGAGGTTGCAGATTTGTTGAATGAGTTTCAGGATATTGTATCTGATAATGTACCTGATGGATTACCACCGGTAAGGTAGATTAGTCATCAGATGGATTTGATTCTAGGAGCCAGTTTGCCAAACAAGGCAGCACATAGAATGACACCAGCAAAAAGTGAAGAGTTGAATAGGCGAGTACATGAGTTGTTACAGAAGGGATTGATTCGGGAGAGCCTAAGTCCATGTGCTGTACCAGCAGTATTAGCACCAAAGAAGAATGAAGAATGGAGGATGTGTATAGATTTCAGAGAAATAAACAAGATCACAATCAAGTATAGGTTTCCATTGCCACGAATGGATGATATTATGGACTGTTTGAGTGGAGCTGTGTATTTCTCAAAGATAGATTTGAAGAGTGGATATCACCAGATTCAGATCAGAGAAGGAGATGAATGGAAGACTACCGTCAAGACAAAGGAAGGACTATATGAGTGGTTAGTCATGCCTTTTGGGCTAACCAATGCACTGAGCACTTTCATGTGGCTCATGAACGAGGTTCTGAAAGAATTTCTGGGTAATTTTGTCATTGTTTACCTAGATGATATTTTGATTTTTAGCAAGACATTGGAGGAACATATGATGCATATTCGTATGGTGTTTGAGAAGTTGAGAGATGAGAAATTGTTGATTAATTTGAAGAAGTGCAGTTTTGTGAAGAAAGAGTTAGTGTATTTGGGATTTGTAGTTTTAGCAGAAGGTCTAAAAATGGACCCAGAGAAGGTACAGGCTATCCTTGAATGGCCTACTCCAAGGAGTGCTACTGAGGTAAGATTTTTTCATGGTCTAGCTAGTTTTTACAGAAAGTTTATCAAAAATTTTAGTAGTATTTGTGGTCCCTTGACTAGGACAATGAGAGGGGATAGAAAAGAGTTTAAGTCGACTAAAGGGGCAGAAAAGAGTTTTCAATTGTTGAAACAAAAAGTTACAGAACAACCTGTTTTAGCCCTTCCAAATTTTAATAAGGTGTTTCAAGTAGATTGTGATGCTAGTGGTACTGCAATAGGAGCTTTTATGAGCCAAGAAGGTAAACATGTTGCTTATTTTAGTGAGAAGTTAAATGATGCCAAGAGAAAATATTCTATTTATGATCAAGAATTTTATGCTATAGTTCAGGCATTAAAGAAGTGGAGACATTATCTGCTTCCTAAGGAGTTTATTTTTTATACTGATCATCAAGCTTTGCAATATTTGAATAGTCAAGGAAAGTTGAATCAGAGGCATTTGAAATGGGTTGAGTTTTTGCAGAGTTATATATTTGTTTTGAAACACTGGAGTGGAAAGTCTAACAGGGTTGCGGATGCTCTTAGCAGAAGGCAACTATTGCTAATAGAAATGCAGATTGAAGTGGTTGGGTTCAAGGAACTCAAGAATTTGTATCCAGAGGATCCTGATTTTGGTGAAGCTTGGAAAGCTTGTACAGAACCTGTTACTCTAGATAGGTTGAAATGGCTGGATTTTATCATCCAACATGATATGCTATTTAGAGGGAGTCAGTTGTGCATTCCACAAAGTTCTATGAGGGAGAATCTCATCAAGGAGAAGCATAGTGGAGGATTGGTTGGACATTTTGGTCATGGTAAAACCCTTGCTTTGGTTAGTTAAAATTATTATTGGCCATAGTTACAGCAAGATGTGAAGAAGTTTGTACAGAGTTGCAGAGTATGTCAGATGGTGAAAGGAGTGAAGCAGAATACAAGGTTATATCAGCCATTACCTATACCAGAGAAGCCTTGGGAGGATATCAGTATGGACTTTGTTCTTGGTTTACCGAGGACTCAGCGGGGACATGATTCAATTTTTGTGGTGGTTGACAGATTTTTGAAGATGGCGCATTTCATTCCCTGCAAGAAGACTAATGATGCTATTCATGTAGCAAAATTGTTTTTCAGAGAAGTGGTGAGACTACATGGTTTTCCAAAGACCATAGTTTCAGATAGAGACACTAAGTTTGTTGGATATTTTTGGCGTACATTGTGGAAAAAGTTGAAGATAGATTTGAAGTTCAGTTCATCACATCATCCACAGACTGATGGATAGATAGAGGTGGTGAATAGGAGTTTGGGAAATTTGCTGAGATGTTTGGTTGGAGATAAGCCAACAGGATGGGATTTGATTTTACCATAGGCAGAATTTGCATACAATAATTTAGTCAACAAGAGTATTGGTAAATCACCATTCCAGATTGTATATGGAAGTAGTCCAAGAAATGCATTTGAATTGAGAAAGATAGATAGAGGAGAAATAAGTAGTGCTGAAGCTGAGGATTTTGCAGAATACTTGAAGAACATCCATGAGGAGGTGAGGAAGCATATTACCAAGATGAATGCATAGTATAAGGCTAAGGCAGATGAGAAAAGGAGGCATAAGGAATTTCAGGTTGGAGATGAAGTCGTAGTTCATTTGCGGAAGGAGCGATTTTCGGTTGGTACATATAACAAGTTGAAAATGAAGAAGTTTGGGCCATGTAAGATACTGAAGAAGCATGATTTAGGAAATGCATATGAGGTAGAATTGCCTGCTGAGCTGAATATTTCACCAGTGTTTAACATTTTAGATTTGACAGAGTATCATGAAGGAGGTGTTGAAGATGAGGTTGCAGTAGCATAGTGGAGTATTCTAGCAACTAGTTCAGATATCAAGGAGATTGAAGACATGCTGGACAGTCATGTTGGCAGAAGCACAAGGAACAGGACATATGAAGAGTATTTGGTCAAATGGAAAGGATGACCTGTTGAAGATTCATGATGGCTAACAAAGGAGGAGATTAACCGTCTTGGTTTTCCTCTGCACACCTGAGTTGTGACAGGGTCACTTCTCAAATTACCCCGGGTGTCTGATGCAGGAGCATCCTGGGTGTAAGAGCAATCTTCCATCACCCAAAAATATTTCTATTTTTGTATTCAATAAGGGCTATCTTGTGCAGAGCCGCTATTTATGGAAACTTGCTATTTTTAGTAAGTTGGTCTTATGATCTTGGAATGTTCTAATTTTACATGTGGAGGTTCATCTCAGTCATATCAGCCTACCAGCAAAGTTTCATGGCTAGATCAGGTCTAGTTTTGAAGATATTGAAGATTTTCGGTATTGGCAGCAGGGTACAAAAACTTCGAACTCAGTTTTGAAGGCTTTAGAGGCCCCGGATGAGGTCAAAAATTTGGGTGACAGGTGCCTTGCATGGGTCAAGCCTATAGAGCACTTCGTGGTGTTTCTAGAATGGGGTTATAATAGCCAATCGGGTCAACAGGTGATAACTTATGGTCTTCGGAAGTTGGGTCACCTGAAATGGCAGAAAATAATTTTTCTTCAAAATTTATGTTTGGGTTTCAAAACTCATTTTGAACCGACTTTGATGTAATAAATTGTAAAATAAAATAATTGTAAGTTTGGTCGGCCCTAAGGGCTAAATTTCTAGAACCTTCTCGGGCAGTGGAAATTGCCTATATAAAGAAGGCTCGTAGTGTTGTCTAGGGCAGTTCTGGGTAGTAGATCTGGGTATTGATTCGAGGCTTTGTCCTACAGAATATTGTAAGGGAATGCCCATGTGGCTTTGCATATTGTAATTCTGAAAGTTTGTAATTCCACATTTGTGGAGATAATAAGAAGCCAATTTTCTATTCTTGCATATTATTGTTGTTGTTTCTCTATTTTTGTTATGTGTTTGTGGTATTAAGGGGAGCACCCTTCATCAAAGATCCACTAATCAAAAGTATCATGTTAAGGATGTTGACCCTGTTAGGAGTCTATTACATGCATATAGTGTCTTAGTCCTGATTAAGGGACTATAGGCCTTGTTAGAAGCCTCAACCCTGTTAGGAGTTGGCAGTACAAAAAGTGATTACTAGATGAGCCCACTGCCCAAACGAGTAATGTACAATATTTACTAATTACAAAACTAGATCAAGGTACATAACCTTATATTGCTTGCATCGATATCTTTTGGCTTCTCTTTCACTATCACTACTACATACATTCATTCCTTCATTACTTTTTGTCCTTCTTACAATTTACAATTACATTTATATAAGTTATTAAGATTAATAACTTTCTAGTCATCTATCATATTAAAAAATAACTTTATCCAAGGGTTAACATCTAGGATGTCATCCCTTTATATTGTTAAGTCATTATTTTGATAAACAAAATAATCCCTTTGTTGGAAATTTGGCTGAGTTGATTACATAGATGTTGTCATTATGGCAACATATGATCCACATGAAGATCACACAGGTCATAGAGAAAGTATGACATAGCGCATTGCAAATTTGTCTAAGTGTGAGATAGTGTTTTACCAGTGAACCTGGATACAGTTTTTGTTTGCGATGTTGACTGGAGTAAGTTCAATGCTTTTGCACTTGAACATAGACTCTATGATGACTATTGATCACCCATCTCAGAGTGAAAGTCAGTATAGCATGTACAAAATAAGTTATGACAGTTTTACCGAAGACAGTGTGAAGCCGACAGGATAGAATATGAAGACAGAACTAGTAAAGAGTTAAGGGATTATTTTGTTTATCAAAATAATGACTTAACAATATAAAGGGACAAAATCCTAGATCTTAACTCTTGGATAAAGCTATTGGTATAAATGTAAATGTAATTGTAATTGTAAAGTGAAGTAATTGTAACAAGAAGCAAGTAATTGTAGTAGTATGATGCGAAGTATATGAAGCTTATGTAATAGTGATAGTGAAAGAGCAGTGAAGTGATATTGATGCAAGTGGTATAAGGTTATTTACCTTAACCTATTTTGTAATCAGTGTATATTGTACATTACTTGTTTGGGCAGTGGGCTCATCTGGTAATCACATTTTATACTACAACACCTAATAGGGTTGAGGCTTCTAACAAGGCCTATAGTCTCTTAATCAGGACTGATACACTATATGCTTGTAATAGACTCCTAACAGGGTCAACATCCTTAATATGATACTTTTGATTAGGGGATCTTTGTGGGTACCATCCCCACCAGGGTTTTCCCTTGGCCAAGGTTTCCTTGAGAACAAATAATGTGTTATGAGTTCTTTATTGTTATGCATGTTGTTTAGCTTCTTATGTTATGCATGTATAGAGATAATCTATTATATCCATAATTGGGAAAAAGATAAAGTTTTTAGAATACTAATTCACCCCCCCTCTCAGTATTCCCTATTTCTAACACCCTTAACTCTTTATCAATTTTGTCTTCATATTATGTCCTGTCGGCTTAACACTGTCTTTAGAAAAACTGTCATAACTTCTTCCACACATGCCATACTGACTTTCACTCTGAGATGAGTCTTCAATAGTCACCATAAAGTCTATGTTCAAGTGCATAAGCACTAAACTTACTCCAGTTGAGATCGCAAACAAAAACTATCTTCAGGTTCACTGGTAAAAACACACTATCTCATACTTAGACAATTTCACATTGCACTTGACATACTAGCTCTCTGACCTGTGTGATCTTCATGTAGGTCATATGTTTCCATAATGACAACATCTATGTAACCAACTCAGCCAAATTGCCAACAATCTCCCCCTTTGTCATTGGTGGCAACATATGAGAAAATTGGCTAAGTCTTACAACTTCAAAATCTCAAAATTGTGGCCATAGTATAAAATATATATACTATTCTTATAACTCCAAAAAATCTTATCTCTAATACAGTACTCCCCCTAAGAGTATCAATCCTTATCATTTTCTTATCAATTTTATGCTATATATCTCTCCCCCTTTGACAACAATGACAAAATAAAGGTAAGGAGGGTTACAAAATTGTATTCACAAAAAGTTATACCTTAATTCAATATTGTAAAGCCAGTAGGCTTGCAACACAATTTGCAAAATCAATTTTTATAGCCTCTAACTCCTTCTCCCATGATTTCTTAATAGAATCTTCCACACTAAGTAATGCACATAATCCTTAAGATGCTATCTCACATGCTTGGAGATTCTCAAAGATAAACTTTTGAAAAGATGTCTTAGTTGAAAGATATTCTTCCAATTGTCCTTTAATAATACTTAACTTCATAGAAGTGTGCTCTCTTAAAAGAGTGAATCTTTTCATTTTCCTGTCCATTTCATCTTGCAAAATTCTAATTTCATCATATATCTTACAAATTTTCTTCTTAACATCAGATACCTTCACGTTGGGGCTTGAAAGAAAGTTAGTTTCATTTTGAATTTCTATTTCCTTCATCTTCATCTTCTAATCTTCTTCTGCTGTCAAGGTCTCTAATTTTGTACACTGGATGTACAAGGATTTTCCTCTTTCCAAATTCTTTCTCGAGTCCTTTATACAAATATCAAGATTGTTGATATCATTCCAGATATTTTGGCTAATGTTGAAAAGTGTTTTGGGTTCATAGGTTGGTTGGGGTTTCACTTTTTCTATATCAGTTAAATTTGTGAACTCATTTTCAAAAGTGTTTATCACTTTCTTTGCTTTCTCCAGAGGGTCGGCTTCTGCAATTTGTGTAGTTACAACACCTTGTAACTTCTCAGTAAGCTCGTTCAGGTATCCTTCAAGACTTTTTACTTGTTCTTTCCAATGATCTTGTTCAAGGATGTGATCAATTCCATCTGATCATCATCATCTACTTCCTTTCCCAAATTTTCAATCATAGATCCAATCTGATTCTTCTTTCCAGTCTCAGGAGTAAGACTAATATCTTCTTTAGTGGAAATATGTACTTGTTTTTCTGTTACTTTAGGTTCTACAACTATGGTCTCTATTTTCTATTCTCCTTTAGTAGACTCCTGCTCTTCAAAAGCTGAATTGTCAACAATGTTTTCTAGATTCTTGAATACATTATCATCAGTATCCAAGGTGATCTTAGTTCCTTCTACATTCATGAATTCATCTTCTATGTTTATGGCTGGTGGAGAGGGAATGTCCTCTTTTTCTATTTCACCTACTTTCTCTGTTGCGATTGATGTTTCTCTAGCATTCTCTGACATAACCTTAATGATTTCTTGCTCTATTTCTGCATTAACTTCTTCATATCTGCCTCCCATAATCTAAATGGTTCTCTTCTTGGTTCTCAAATGGGTGCTTAAAGCTTTCATAATCTGACTAAAGTATGCTTCATCTTTTACAACACAAAGCTTTCTTACAAGCTTTTCTCTAATAGTTGTGTCCTCTTTTGATGCTCTATTCTTCCTATTTACAAGTTTATTGTACAAATCATCAGGTATCTTACCCTGAATTGTATCAAACTTCTTATTAGATCAAATCATATGCTTTACCACTACATTTTCTAGATTAAATATCTCTGCATAATCATAGAGATCATAATACTTGTTCATCTTTGTAAAGTCTCCATCTTGAATGATCTGCTCATTAACCTTCTCAATTCTAGGTTTCCAAGTGTTCTTCTTAATAGAAGTGTCATCATCTTTGATTTCTGCAATTTCTCTGGAATTGGTTGCACTAATGTTTTCTTCCTCTTACATGGTCTAGTAGCACTCTCTTTTATTCTTTTGCTAGGTGTGGAGGAAGTGGATCTAGTGGATATCCTTGCTTCTTGATCCTTCTCTATTTCTTCCACTTTCATCTTAACTTGTGTTTCTTCTTGTTGTGCTGCAATTGATGATAAAGGTGGAATAGACAAAACTTCTTTTTGTCCAATATCTCTGATTGTTGCTATTGTTTGCTTTGCTACCAAGAATTCATGCTCAGTCATCCTTGTATCTTTTAGAATTTTCTTGATAGTACTCTCAACTCTTTTCTTTGACTGCTTCTCTTCAAGTAAGGTCTTTGCAGAGTTGAAGTTCTCCTCAAAGGTTCCAAAGCTATTACAATGAGTTTCCAACTTGCACTTAAGTAACCTACTCACATACTCTTCTATCTCTACCTCAGATATCTCATAGCCAAGAGGGTCTATGAACTCTGGTCTAGGTTCTACTACTTCAATGTAGGTAAAGTTAGTATCAACCATGAAACATATCTCATTTTTATATTTCTCCACAAGAGACTGTGGGATCCTTGATCTGCTAGACACTATATCCTGAAATGTCTTGATTACGAATACTGCACTCTCATTCACTTTATCAATAACATGCCTCTTGTACACTAGGTTAATCATTTCCATTGTAGTTTGGCCATCATTCCAATCATTTCTAGTGGCATAAGGAAATCTTCTCAATAGATGAAAAAACATATAGGTGATTAAGGATGAGAATCTAAACTGTGTATACTTAGTTTTCTTAATCTTTTCCAAATTCTCAAGCAGTTGAATTCTAAGAATCTCACACATATCAACTTGTACTTTATCAACACACATCAAATAAGCTGCATGTATCATTCCAGCTACCATGTCATCCTCTCTTGAGTTTGCACAAAACTTAGTGATTAGGATCTTACATAAGTATCTGACATCATCTTGTTGAATCTTATAATCATAATTCCTCTACCATTATAGGATGAATTTGTGTTGTCTATGACTATTTTCCTCATGTTCTTCTCATTTAAAGGAATGGCTCTAGTTTTAGATAGTCCAATAACTTCATGAATCAAATCAGCTATGATATCTATCACTCTATCTTCTAACCAAAACTTTCCATTATGAATTCTACTTAGAATTATCTTAGTACATTCTTCATTATCAAATTCATATTGTAATGCATACTTAATGATCTCATTATCTTTCAAATGTTCAAATCCTTCTTTCAATGTCATCTCCTAATTGTAGATCTTCTAATATTCCTTGGTGAAATCACTATCACTGATAGTCTGTATTTTGCATCCAAGATAACTTCTAATGTTGTCTAGATGTAAAACTCTGTTTGGTACGGATGATAAAGATAACCTAGGATCATCTTCCAAGGGTTCTACTGGTTCTCTTTTCATCTTAGGTCTATTTTTATCTCTGACATTGTGAATTAAAGAAAGATCCATGATTTCCTCTAATTTCTTTACTAATTTAAAGATCTTCCAAGTAAAATACCTTGATTTCGCGATTTAGGGCTTTCATAGATTCGGCACAAAATTCTTCTCCAAATCCTTGCAAAAAGCTTCCAATAACTACTCTTTGATCTCCTTAAGACTTGAATTCTCTTTGATGGTAAAATATTACCGAACATGACCTTTTATTAATTCAATCTCACTTAGATCTGACATCGCATTCAATTCTTTTTCCGCTTCATTCCAAAAAAGTTGATTCTGCTAACCTGCAAAACTTAAAACTTCTTGCGATCTCACAAAACATAATATTTTTCTTTGTGCTCTTAACCATAGCATTAGAACATCATATAATACCTTGCATTAACTGTGCAAGACTCAATTCATCATATATCTACTTCTACACTAATCTAAGTTCCTATTCTATTGCAATTTTCATAAATTAAGTGCTTTGAGATGGGTCAGGTAAAGATTCATTCTTACCTTTTAATACTTCACCTTCCTAATTACCTTCAATGTTGAATATGTCTCCTTGATTTTTGCTTTTGATAAACTTCACTTTATCTGAATTACAACAGCATCCTTTCTGACTGTTACATGCATCTTCATTTCTTCTTGCATGATTTCTAGGGTTAGGATTGGTATGAAAAACTCTATTGTTCATTCTACAAAACTTTTCTATGTCCAATCTTGTTGCATATCTAACAAACTATTCCATTGTTCCCCTATCTTGGTCCAAGCTGATTGATCTATGATCTACAATTTCTAGCAATGTGTCCAACCTTGTTGCATCTATAACATATTACTCCATTTATTTTGTTCATATCTTCAGTAGGTTTCTTATCTGCATTGTTAGTATTCCTAAATATTCTACTACTATTATTATTCTCAATAAATTTAGGTTTCCTGCATTCAATAGCTCTGTGTCCAAAACCATGACAATTATAACAATTACCATTAAGAGGTTTGAATTACTTACCTGTGCAATCTCTCTTAATATGACCAATAGTATTACAAGAAAAACATCTACCTTTGAATTCTCTTTGCATACCTTTGGGTGATTCCTCTTGCTTAGGTGATTCTACTTCCTTAGGTGTATCTTCAGATTTGTTCATCTCATCAGACTTCTTCTCATCTATGCTTTCAAATATTTTCAGATCTGGTTCCTTGCTTTCTTCATTTTCTTTAAAAGCGTTGAATCCAAGACCAGTCTTATCATAGAATGGTTTTTGATAAGATATTTGTTCATCAATCTTCTCACTAGTTGAATATAGCCTTTCAAGTTGTTGTTTAGATTGAATAAGTTTGCCTTTCACAATTGTATTGTATTTCTCAAGTTCAAAATATTGCAAATTGACTTTCTCAAGTTCAGATGTTACTTTACCAAGTTTAGATTTTAGTCCTTCATTTTCAATCTTTAGACTTTCATTCTCAGATTTCAGATTTGCTTCATTCTTGCTATTTCCATCTTTCAAACTTAGCTTCATATTTTCTATCTTCAGTTCATGCTTAAGGATCTCATTTTCTTTTTCTAAATTGTCATTTCAATGAAAATTTTGAATTCCTTTTCAGATTTCAGATCTTCCAACTAGTTTTTCAATTTCTCAAAGAGGTCCTTTGCATCATCATATTTTCTTTTTAGAGTATCTCTTTCATGAGTAAGCATATCAATTTGTTCAAGAGCTTCTTCAAGATTCTTCTATAGTTGATCCATTTCCATAGAGATCTTACTTAAGATGCTAGGTTTTCATTGAATGATTCTTTTCTGAGTAACTAAGCTCTGATACCAATTGTTAGAAATAGGGAATACTGAGAGGGGGGGGTTGAATCAGTACTCTACAAACTTTTACTTTTTCCCAATTATGGATATACCAAATTATCTTAACACATGCATAACATAAGAATCTAAACAACATGCATAGCAATAAAACTAAAGAACTCATAACATATTATTTGTTCTTGAGGAAACCCTGGCCAAGGGAAAACCCCGGTGAGGATGGTACCCACAAAGATCCACTAATCAAAAGTATCTTGTTAAGGATGTTGACCCTGTTAGGAGTCTATTACATGCATATAGTGTCTCAGTCCTGATTAAGGGACTGTAGGCCTTATTAGAAGCCTCAACCCTGTTAGGAGTTAGCAGTACAAAATGTGATTACCAGATGAGCCCACTACCCAAACAAGTAATGTACAATATTTAATAATTACAAAACTAGGTCAAGGTACATAACCTTATACTTCTTTCATCAATATCTTTTCACTTCTCTTTCACTATCGCTATTACATACATTCATTCATTATTTTTTGTCCTTACAATTTACAATTACATTTATACAAGTTATTAAGATTAATAACTTTCTAGTCAGCTATCATATTAAAAAATAACTTTATCCAAGGTTTAACATCTAGGATGTTTTCCCTTTATATTTTTAAGTCATTATTTTGATAAACAAAATAATCCATTAACTCTTTATCAATTATGTCTTCATATTCTGTCCTGTCGGCTTAACGTTGTCTTTAGAAAAATTGTCATAACTTCTTCCATACATGTACTGACTTGCACTCTGAGATGATTCTTCAATAGTCACCATAGATTCTATGTTCAAGTGTGCAAGCACTGAACTTACTCCAGTCGACATCGCAAACAAAAACTATCTTCAGGTTCATTGGTAAAACACACTGTCTCATGCTTAGACAATTTTGCATTGCGCTCTGACATACTAGCTCTCTGACCTATGTGATCTTCATGTAGATCATATGTTTCCATAATGACAATATCTATGTAACCAAATCTACCAAATTTTCAACATGGTCTTCCAAGGATTATTGGATAACCGACAAGGGTTACTTTGGGTGACAATATCATAAAGTCAGCAGGGTATTCCCAGGAATCCAACGTGACTACTATATCTTTGATTATGCCATCTAGGGTGACAGTAGAACTATCTACAAGTTGTAAGATTGTTGGATTTGTCCTTAATCCCTCTATACTCAACCTATGCATAGTATCATTGGTCATGACATTTATAGCAGCACCTAAGTCTATCAAAGCATTCTTCATTGACTAGCCATTAATTATTACATCAACAACTAAGCTTCATGGATCAGAGTACTTTGGAATCCCTATCTTACCCAACATTATATCAGCCAATTGACCTATAACATGCACTATTTGAGGATCCTTTTTCTTTCTTCTAGGCTTCTTTAGACATGCTTCTTTAATGGATTTTTCATAGAGTGAAACATCTTTAATAGCTTGAAATAGTGGGATTTGAATATGCATGTTCTTCAATTAGTCAAGGATATCAAATGGTGCTTCTTCTTGGAGTGAAATTTTTTCCATCCTAAGCCTCTCAGGGAAAGGAGGATTAGATGGTATTTGAGCATCATTTTGACTTTGCATTTTAGTTGGTAAGGTTGTATTTGACAAAGTGGCTTCTGGTAGTGGTGTTGACGCTGCAAGAGTGTTTGGCACTTTTTTTATAACAAGAGGCTCTGTTGCTGGTAGAGTAGTTCCAAATCTCAAAAGAATGTCATTTATGTCCAATGCATAAGCAAGATACTATTGAGCTTCAATAGTGTAGACTAGTTACTTTTTCTTATTATTAGGATTTGGCTATGGCTGAGAAGGTAGTTGTATTGGTCATGGAGGAGGACTTGTGGCTATAGGAGGTGGCATAAGTGCTATTTGAGGATCTGGAAGTGGTAATGATAGATAGTTAGGTTTTTGATTAGGCCATTGTTAAGGTCCCCTCCATTGATTATATGGTTTCCAATTTCCCCGCGGTGGCTGCCATTGATTTTGAGATTGTGGCTGTGGCCGTTGGGGTTTTTGGGTGTTATACTACTAGTTCAGTTGATTATTTGGCTAGGCATTATTCCAAACAGGCTAGAAGGTCTACAAAGGATATTGGGAATTCTAGTTTTTCCATTGGCTATTATAACTATTTAAATATCACAAAGGGTCTTGTGGCATACCTTGTCATGGAGCCCATAGCCAATGTTGAGAAATGAAGAAGACTTTCTTATCCTCTCCCTCTATCTTCTTGAACTTAGTAGGAATATGTTGTGTTTCCATATTTGCTACCAGTTTGCACTGACAATCCTTCTTTTGTTGTCTACAATGGGGGTAGTACTTAGCTAATTTTTCCTTAGCTTCTGTATGATTCTTTTTAGCTTGCATTGTATCTAGGTGGGTGGCAACATCATTGATAATGTCTTATTTGAAATCTGACAAAAAATTTGAGATTTCCATCTTTGATATACCAGAGCTATTTCCTTTTGCAAGTGTGGGATGCAATCCTCTACCCTTCTTTACTACTAATCTTGAATAATTCAAGTAGATTTTCTTGAGGTCATCCCAAGAAGATTGAGATATATCTCCTCTAGCCATAAGGTCTAGTGCTTCGAGATAGTTGTCATTTACTCTTCTAAAAAAGAAGGGTTTCTACAAATCCTCCTACAATGCATGTTGAGGATTCTTCTGCAAATTGTACAAGAAGCATGAGATGTAGTCTTCGAGAGTTTCATCTTCTTTTTGTGACATTCAAAAGATGTTATCCCCTCTTAAATCACCCCCCTTACAATAATCTTTATATTTTTGCAAAAACAGGGTCTGCATCTCATTCCAATTAGTTGTTGCATTAGCCCCTAATCCCATAAATCATCTTAGAAATGACTCATTTAATGTTTCTGGAAATAACTTGAGTTTATGACTATCAGTATTATAGTAAAAAAATTTGCAGATAATGTCAAACTCAAATAAAAAGGTCTCAGAGTCCTCAGTTATTAGGCCATAAAACTTTGGTAACGTGACAATGGGTATGTTTTTGAGATTAGCATTATTGATAAGGCTAGGAAGAGGAAATGGAAATGTAGGTTGGGCCATTACTATAGGTAATTGGGAATGAAGTTTTTTTTTGAAAATTTTTATGGTAAGAGGATTATTATTATCAACTTGTGCACTTGAGGTGGAGTTTGCAAGAAAACTGGACAAAATCTCAGCAAAAGGCTGCAGGTCAGATGGATCAAATGGGTCCTCTATAGATGAAGTTTTTGGAGGAAATTATAGACTCACATCGACAAAAGGTAATTCAACTTTTGTAGAATATTCATTTAAATTAAGAGATTCTCTTGGGAGGAATCTTCCATGGACATCTGTTCTTCTTTCCCTCCAATGCATGCAAGTGGTTAAATAAACTTGTGAAGCAAGTTCAGTCCTACAAACTATTATCTAGAAAAGAGGTAACTATCTAAAATGAATCAATAGAATTCTCATCTTGACACCATCCCTAGCAACAATGCCAAAAATGAACAACCCCATAATAGGTAATAATAATCATGCCAAAGCTTTTCCTAGGAATAGTGTATTTAGAATAGGTATATTTCCCTATAATAGAGTGCATTTAAATTATCAACCCAGGGACATATACTTGAAATGGGATAGCATAGTTTGTGCACTAAGCCTCCCATAAAGTCATCTTAGTTAAGCTGCAGGAAAGGGAAATGCATAGAAATAACTAGGCTATTGCCACAGGAAAGTAAAACATAGCTAAATAAATGAAATTGATGAAAATAACTATAAGTTTAACTTCAACCTATTCTATCATTCAAAGGCATGTACTATGACTATCTCTACAAATGCTATAGGAACAAACACAAGTATAATGTTTCATGAGAAAGAAGTGAATGCTACATCAAATACTAAAAATAGTTAAACTACTTTACTCTACTCTAATCTACTCCACCTCCCAAGTGGGGCCCCTTGGTTGGTTTCTATTAACTACGAACACAAAACATAACTCATAATTAATCTTTCATTTCATATATATATTCAGAAAACTGATTACATCAAAACATGGCACAAAAAGAGTAACTTGCTTTCTAATATAACAGTAATACAATCATTTGTCTAACTAGATTTCTAACAATCATATCCCTATATATAGAGGATTGACATTTGAACATTCATATAAGTTTTGACTGATTCATCCATGAAGAAAGGAAAATGCATCATTCCATTATGGAAGATCATAAAGACTAAACAACCATTTCAATAGAATATTGATTGTAGAGGAGATTTAGCATGGTCGTGTCCCTATATTCTTTGATACATTCATTCCTTCGATACTGCAGGCATGTCCCGCAATTGTCTTAATGATTCTTCTTATCATGGCCAAAAATTCATCACTTCCTCATTAATGCAAGCAATTTAATCTCTAGACATTCCTTTTAGCCTGGAAGATTAGTAGTATATGCATGTATATTCAAGTATTCAACTTAGTCAATTTCATCCAAATATTATGACATACATTAAAATAGTTATATAAAATACTACAGTGTGTATATATATATGTATATATATATATATATATATATATACATATATATATATATATATATATATATATATATATATATATATATATATGTATATATATATATATGTATATATATATATATGTATATATACATATATGTATATATATGTATATATACATATATATATATATATGTATATATACATATCTATATATGTATATATATATACATATCTATATATGTATATATGTATATATATATCTATATATATACATATATATATATATATATGTATATATATATCTATATCTATATATATATGTATACACACACACACACACACACACATATATGTGTGTGTGTGTGTGTGTGTGTGTGTATGTATATATATATATATATATATATATATATATATATATATATGTATGTATATATATATATATATATGTATGTATGTATGTATGTATATATATATTATATATATATATGTATGTATATATATATATATGTATGTATGTATGTATATATATATATATATATATATGTATGTATATATATATATATCTATATATATATATATATATATATATATATATATATATACATATATATGTATATATGTGTGTGTGTGTGTGTGTGTGTGTGTGTAATATTAGCAAGGTATGCCTACTATTTTCTACCCATAAGTTTGTGGATATTCTGTACTTATAGTATGTATACAAATTCAAGCACTTAAAAAGTCACACAAGTGTTTTGGGAATGTCTAGGAACATAGCATAAAACAACATAAAACAAAGACAAATTCTAGTCTCATCACCATTCTCTCATCTAGATTCTAAATCTATCTCAAATATGGTTTCTTAAGTTGCTAATAACACATTTTCCTAGACCACAAACTTATCATGTAGGTTAAGTTTCTAGAGTGTCCTATGGGGATGTGTCCCATCCTTGTGGTCCATCTTGTCTGACCCAAACTTTTCATCCTTTGTATGAAACTTTTTCTTACATCCTAGAGACTTTCAAGATTTATTTGGCATCCTTGGGACCTTTCTCTTTGTTATTTTGTGAGGGTGGGGTAGGCATCACTTCAGATGTCTAGACTCTAGACAGTTGTTAGGAATTGAGGGACTTTTCCCATCTACTAGGTATGTCTTAGGGAACATGAGTTGTTGTTTTAAAAGAGGTTAAAAACATTTTTGTTTCTGTAAAACTAAAATTGATGCAAAATGTGGTTTTTTTAAAATATTTATTTCAATGATCATTACTAACATGACAATCAGATGTTCATATGCATATTTTAATACTTGTATTTCAGCATTTCTCTTATTTTTTTATTTCACTTTTCAATGGTCAATGTAAATAATGTAGTCAAGGATGGTGGATCCAATTAAGGACAATCCAACCTTGTAGTAAACTACCAACACAATGGAATAACATAACAAGACATGCTCAAATCAGATTTTCATTAACATGCCCAATTGTAAGGTCTTCCGAGTTATAGCCAATTACAATCAAGAAATAGTTCTACCAGATCAACAAAGATCCAATCCCAATCCTAGCTATTCTAGTTCTAATAAAAAACATCAACTGATGGAAACCCTAAGGAAGATCTGAACTTGAGCTCACAAGCCTCCAAACAATCTCCTTGTCTCCAAGAAAACAAACCCTAGCTTTGCTATTACAAACTATCAAAAATCAATATGATCTTCAAGATCTCATAGGATCCAAGTCTAACTTCTAAAATTGATGTCCTAACAACCTAGCCAAACACTCCTTAAATACTAATCTTTAGCCACAAGTCAGCTGGAAGAAATAATTAACTCCCATAAACAAATATTAAATGCAATACAAGTTGGCTCTCAAATAGCCTTACAATTATTTAATTCTCCATGTCGGCCTCAAGATCTACATAGGAGAATGCAACAAAAGCTACCAATAATAAATGAACCAAGTCAGCCAACCAAATCACCAAGAACTCCAGTCGGTAAACTAGAACTACCGAGGGCTAGAGAAACAACCAAGCACCAATGAAACAATCGAGCAAGCCAAGCATCATTGAGAAAGCATGTCGACTGAGAACCATAGGCATCATCGAGCACAAGTTCCATTAAGCACGTAAGGTTTCATCAAGTTCCTTCAGTGACCGAGCTTCCTTCAATAACCAAGACCATTGGTTAAAGCTATAACCAAGAACATAGAACCAAAATAACACACCTCCATACATATTCACTGAGTACCCTAGAATGCCCCTGCATCAGACACCCTAGGTTTGAAAGATGTTCTCATATGCTGGAAGAACATCTTCTAGGATTTAGCACATAAACCTTGAACTAGTTCTTCACATACAAGTCCTCCAACTTTTCACCTTGCATACTCTTCCACTTCAACTTCCTCTATCTTTTCAAGTCTTTCCTTGACAACACATAGGTCTATTCTCCATACTGATCATCAATACCTTCAGGATCCAACAACTCAACTTGGGTACCAATACTCATGCTTCTCCTACCAACTGTTGTATCTAGAAAAGGCATCAGGGAAAACTTCCTGTCATCCTTCTCAATAGTAAACACATTCTTTACACAATCATACATAGCTCTGCATTCATATTGCCAAGGTCTACCGAGAAATATATGACAACAATTCATCTCCATAATATCACATAACACAAGATCCTTATACTGGCCAATCTGAACATCAACAAATCACTATTCTCTTACTTCTAGAGCATGATCATCTCGCAACCAACCAATCCTATAAGGATAAGGATGCTTCACTCTCTTCAAACCAAGTTCCTAAACCATGTCCTCAGCAACAAGGTTATAAGTACTACCACTATCAACAAAAAGATTACAAATTTTACCTCCGGACTTGCATCAAGTGCTAAACAAGATTCCACCTTTGGACCGAGCAATGTTCTTCAAACTAGAAAGTTCTCAGATTCAAGTTCATTCTAAACATTCTCATTTACCACAGCAGTTCATCGGTCACCAAACTTTTTTTGTGTACACTCAAAATAATGGTATCCTTCTTCATCACAATTATAACAAGTACCCTTAAAGATAACTCTACCTATCTTCTTCTTCAGTTCTACCAATTTTTGTTCATCTTCTGTAGTCATTTTATCCTTCACCAAGTGATCAATCTTTTCCTTCCCTTAGGGATTACTATGTTGTCTCCTTTTCAACTTATCTTCTGCCTTTAGAGCATACTGATAAGCATCTTCAATAGAATCAATCTTCAGCATACCAAGATCATCTTGAATATTGAATCTCAAACCATTCACATACCGAGCTACCTTTTCCTTACCAAGTTCTCTGTGTACAGACCAAATAGTAAGTTTTTGTAACTCCTGGATGTAATCTTCAATAGTCAAATCTTTCTCTTTAGATTCTGCAACTTCTTAAACAATTCAAGCTCATAGTTGGTAGGTATGAACTTAGCTTTCAATTTAGTCACCATCAACCTCCATCGATTGATCTTCATTTCACCTTCATCTTCTCTATCTCTTTGTAATTCCTTCCACCAAAGAGAAGCATGTCCTTTCAACTTAGTCTATGCTAATCTCACCTGAAGAGGATCTTCAAACTCTTCTAGCTCAAATAAGTCTTCTAATTCACCAATCCAATCAATCATATTCTTAGGTTATAAAGTACCATAGAAATTAGAAACTTCCATACGGTAACTAGTACTTAATTGAGCTCCAGATCTATGTAACTGACTAGTTCTGTCTTCACTAGATTTATCTCTTCAATCATCACCACTAGATCCAACAACTTCAAAGTCTTCAACAGCTTCCTCATAACCATCCTCAGTACCAAAATTCTAAGGTACACTAGTCATAGCCCTCATGACCTCAGTGATCATGTCATTCTTTATCAGTTCCATCTCAGATCTAAAATTCGATTTCATCTTCTCTATAATCTTTGATTCAAAAACATCACAGAGATCTGCAATCGCTCTAGGGTCCAATCTTCTCAGAGGCATCCTTAAAGATAAGAAAATCCAAATCAACAAAACTCTACACTAACCACCTTGTGACAACCTTCAAGTTGTATGCAAGTCAAATCAACCTACCACCTTGCATGAACAACCAAGTCAAGTTTCCACAAGTTTAGTGCCACAGATCTGCAACTCAGATCATACGATTTCTTCACCAATAAGGTCAACTTCACAAGATCAACCTTCTCTCAAGAACAACCTTTGCTCTGATACCACCTGATGCAATTAAGGATGGTAGATCCAATTAAGGAGAGTCCAACCTTGCATCTAACTACCAACATAGTGGAATAACACAACAAGATATGCTCAAATCATATTTTCATTAATATGCCCAACTATAAGGCCTTCCGGGTTATGGCCAATTACAATTAATAAATAGTTCTGCCAAATCAACAAAGATCCAATCCCAATCCCAGCTATTCTAGTTCTGATAACAAATAGAAACTAATGGAAACCCTAAGGAAGATCTAAACTTGAGCTCGCAAGCCTCCAAGCAATCTCCTTATTTCCAAGCAAACAACCCTTAGCTCTGCTATTACAAACTATCGTAAATCAATCTGATCTTCAAGATCTGGTAGGATCCAAGTCTAACTTCTAAAATTGATGTCCTAACAACCTACCCAAAAACTCCTTAAATACTAATCTTCAGCCACAAGTTGGCTGGAAGAAATAATTAACTCCCACAAACAAATATTAAATACAATACAAGTCAGCTCTCAAATAGCCTTACAATTATTTAATTCTCCATGTCAGCCTCAAGATATACATAGGAGAATGCAACAAAAGCTACCAACAATAAATGCACCAATTCGGCCAACCAAATCACCAAGAACTCCAGTCAATAAACTAGAATTACCAAGTGCCAAAGAAACAACCGAGCACCAGTGAAACAATCGAGCAAGGCAAGCATCATCGAGAAAGCATATCAATTGAGCACCATAGGCATCACTGAGCACAAGTGACACCGAGCACATGAGGTTTCACCAAGTTCCTTTAGTGACTGAGCTTCCTTCAATAACCAAGACCATCATTTAAAGCTACAACTAAGAATACAGAACCAAAATAACACACCTCCATGCAGATTCACCGAGTACCCTAGAATGCCCCTGCATCAGTAAATGTTATTGTTTAATATTTAATAACATAGATGGTATTGTTACTTGAAATTTAGTGATTTAGAATATCTGATGATGTTTAGCAGTTTAATTTGGGTTTTTTTGGTCATCCCATAAACATATTCCCATGTCCCCTTATCCTAGAATCTCAAAGAATCATTGGGTGGATATAAATTATTCACTTCTAAATCAACTATCCCTCAGTTTCTAGTGTGTTTGGAGGTGGTTCTAAGAATGTTGAATATTAATGCCTTGCAATGATCTCTTATGTCAATAATATATTTATATTTATATCAAAACTAATTAGATGTTGGTTTTTGTGTTTCCTGTGCATTTATTTATTGACTATTTGGAAGGTCAAGGAAGAAACATTAAGTCAAATATTCTGATCTAAGATACATGTCACTAGGAAGTTTCTTGGACATTTTAAATTATTGCTCTTGCACCCTTTCACTAAATAAAAAAATTATTTTTGAATATTGTATTTGTATCCACCATAAAAATATCATTTGAGTTGAAAAGAATTAAGTTAGCTAGTTAGGTCAAACATGAAATTTGTAGGTGTAACAATTTTAGAGAGTTATTGTGTAAAAGTTTATATTTTTTGGTATATGGAATTTTATGAGAATTTATTGGTCTAGTGTAGCTTTAAATAATTGAGATGATTGGTCACAAAAAATAATTTCTCCACTAGTAATGATCTACTTAATCAAAAGTGTTAGCCTTATTAATTTAGCATCATGAGTTTCATAACAAAAAATCTTAGTCCTAGCACCCTTCTCTATATAAAATTGGATCATTTTGTTGGGATAGGAAAGATGTAGTACTGAGAGGGAAGGGGTGAATCAGTACCCTTAAAAACTTTCAATAATAAATAATCTGCAATAGTAGTACTTAACTAACCGACTGAGTCCATTTTTTGTAGCATTCATCCATATAACTTGTAAAAGTAAAATACATGTAAACAAAATACTAAACATACATGAAATTGTTAGCTCATGACTCAAGTATTTTGGTTATGCAGAAACCCTTGTTAGAAGGTAAAAACTATGATGGGGATGACACCCACAAATTCTTCACTACTGCAGTAAATAAAGTATAGCAATTAAGGCTACAATTGTGATCACTTTTGATGATCTTACCATGTTAGGAGTAACATAAGATCAACTAGCTAGATATACCTTGTTAAAGGATTTTAGCAACACCAAATACATGTGCACTCGGTTAGGATATTTACAAAAGATGGTTAAGTCTACCCTATTAAGAGATTTATAATCCTACTACAAAGGTTAAATTGATAATAGTAGAATATCTGTAAATGACAACTTATGCTTGTCTAAATCAGATCTATAAAATATCAAATAGATATCACCTCAAAGTGTAGAATATAGTCTTCTGTCCTACTCGGTAGCCTTTGTATATTTATGATAAACTGATACTGTCTCTGATAAACTTTCCTGTCATACAAACCCTTGTCTGATATCTGATGTCCTATGTTCGGCTATTGCTTCATGATCTCCTTATCACGTATTTCTAAAAATAACATATTTTACAAATATATAGAAAAGTGCTTTGACCTAATTAAGTTTACAACATCTTAGAAGACCTAAGATCAATGGTATACAAAAAAACCCTAGATCTAAACATTACATAGGAATCATCACAAAATTAAATGATTACATCCATATTAAATATGTTCTTGATCTTGGTAAAATGGTTATAGATCTTTGTAAACCATTTGCATAGAGATATGTACCAACACTAATTACTATGCCATTTCCTAAATAACTCAGTAAACACTGCATTCACTTTTCAGTGATTAAAATGATGCTCAGTGTGTAGAATGATTGGTGTTTACTAGCTCGGTACTCAGTAATTCATGATGCTCGGTAGACATGCTTGGTTAAACCTATATTCTGATAGCTTGATGTTCTACCTTGTAACTTCTTGGTGTGAGGGCTTTGTAAGTTCAACCAACTAAATAACTTAGATTACCAACTGAACTTATTTGATACTAATGACAATACTTAATGACCAAATAGAGATAACAATCTCCCCCTTTGGCATTAGTATCAGAACCTTATGTATATGTACTGAATAAATTCAAATTTTTTTTGACACCATATGAATACAAACTATATATACATACTCTTCAAAATTTACAAACTCTTTAAAAACTCCTCCTTTGTGCATGCTCTCAGTATATAGTGAAGTACATTGGCATATACATGATTTCCCCCTTTTTGAAATTAATGTCAAAACAAAAATGTACTTATAGCTTGTCAAAAATATGCTTGTGGGTTTTCTGCAATGAAGCTAACAGGTTTTCTCATTCCTCTTTCAAGTTGGTAAGAGCAATGTGCTCTAGACCAACTTGTGCATTCATATCAAATATATTTTCCAAAATAGATAGTTCTAGGATAGATACTAAGGCTTTAGCCTTCTCCATGTGTCTCTCCATGATTTTCAAGTGTGGAAGCAACTCGGCTTGCAAGTCGATGACCTAGTCACTTATAGTGCCTTCCTGCTTTCTTAAGTCTGATCTCAACCACCTGACTTCTTGAACTTTTAGTTTATGCTTGTGAAAAGCATTAGGCTCGATTAGAGATGCATTTGCATTGACCAAAATTTCTTGATCTAACTTCTTAAGCTTTTCATTGACCTTGGTAGTGAATTGGTCTATAGTGCATAACTCGAACAAAATTTGTACAATTTTTTGAGTAATGAATTGGAGCTCGACTATTACCTTAGAAAGTTTCACCTTATTGATGGCCACTTCTTGACTAATTTTCTCAACTAATTTCATCTGAATTTTTGCTTCAACCCTTTCTTCAATTCTTTTCTCAGCATCAATATCAAGTGTGTTTATGTGACTTGTCAAAGATGCAAGTTGATCTAAAATGGGAGTGTCCTCATTTATTACACTAATACATTTGGGGTGAAATTGCGACGGCAATTTGCGACGACAGGCAAATGTCATGCGGTTTTGGCTTTTTTTTTTCAGATATAGCCCGACATCGTCACAATTTGTGATGACAATACATTTGGCAATGTCGCCATTGCGACGTTGTCGGGATATAAGGACAAAAAAAAAAAGGAACGTTGTCATTTGTGTTTTCAACAGCGCCGTAACCCTCTGCGAAATCACATCAGGATATAAGGGCAAAAAAAACAAGAATGTTGTCATTTGTGTTTTCAACAGCGTCGTAACCCTCCGCGAAATCACATCGGGATATAAGGGCAAAAAAAACAAGAACGTTGTCATTTGTGTTTTCAACAGCGTCGTAACCCTCCGCGAAATCACAGCTACAATTTCTGAGTATGTTGGGTTTATTTTTCTTTTGTCATTATTATGTAATCTAGTATTCAGCTATTAGAGAGCTAAAATACCCAGAAATGAGGACATATCTATGTTGAATTTATTGTTAGTGGCTTTGGTTATTTAGAAGTTTAATTTTATTTGTTCATCTTTCAAGCACAAACATTTTGTGGGCCGTAACATCTTCATTGTTTCGGGTATGCAGTGAAACAGCCCTAACTTGCAATTGCGATGTTGTCAGGATATAAGGGCAAAAAAAAAAAGGAACGTTGTCATTTGTGTTTTCAACAGCACCGTAACCCTCCGCAAAATCACATCAGGATATAAGGGCAAAAAAAACAAGAACGTTGTCATTTGTGTTTTCAACAGCGCCGAGAGAGATTCCCTCCGCGAAATCACAGCTACAATTTCTAAGTACGTTGGGTTTATTTTTCTTTTGTCATTATTATGTAATCTGGTATTCAGCTGTTAGAGAGCTAAAATACCTAGAAATGAGGACATATCTGTGTTGAATTTATTGTTAGCGGCTTTGGTTATTTAGAAGTTTAATTTTATTTGTTCATCTTTCAAGCACAAACATTTTGTGGACTGTAATGTCTTCATTGTTTCGGGTATGCAATGAAACAGCCCTAACTTGCGACTACCTTCACGGTACTTGTGTACATTATCATGTTGTCTTTACAGTGACTGTCCTCATTCAAGTGGCAATTACACAAGGGGCAGTCACTGTGAGATGTCCTCATTTGTGACAAGGACAGTCACACTTAGGACATCTCATAGTGATATTCCCTTGTGTAATTTCCACT
The DNA here is from genome assembly GCA_027943335.1 of Chamaecyparis obtusa. Classification (NCBI taxonomy): domain Eukaryota; kingdom Viridiplantae; phylum Streptophyta; class Pinopsida; order Cupressales; family Cupressaceae; genus Chamaecyparis; species Chamaecyparis obtusa. Next base: position 856,684 of record BSBK01000029.1, read on the forward strand.
TGAATGTATTGCTATTGAACCACATTAATGCTTTTCTTCTTCAACAAATGAGGACAGTCACTATAAAGACAACATGATAATGTACACAATTACCAAAAAATGATCTTGTTAATTGATGTAACACTTTGTCTTGCTCACTCCCTATCCTTCACTAGGGTCTCTTTAGGCCAATGTTTTGACTTGATAGGGTACTTAACTATCCCTACACTCTTTAGGTATCTCTACCCAAGATCCCACTCCTTCAACTAGTGCACACCAACAAGAAATACAACGAACTCTGCTCAATACCAATCTAGCTACTAGGACACTCCTAGTCTTGTCTTCACAAATTGAAACACATTCAACTAGAACTTTACTCCATGGAGAGGCTGGCCACTAGGACCTCTATTGGTTTCAATATTACTCCTTCACCTATACTTTTCATCAGTACTTCAATCCGGTTCATCAAACCATGCCAATTGCACCCAAAAATAGGCTGCTAGCAATTAGGCCTTTGTCAAGCCTTTTTGTTTATATTAAGCCACCTAAAGGGCTTAGGATTCAGATGCCCTTTATTGAGAACTCCAAGATATCTAAGGTCTTCTCCTCCTAGATTTTTTGTACACCAACTGCTACAGCCATGCCTGAAAACAAGTATTTTGACACAACTTGCACAGTCTGACTAAGAGTTTGTTTTCTTAGCAGCCAAAGAAACTCACCCAATCTTCTAATTTGACTTGGGGCTTCTTTAGATGTGTGTCTACCTCTCCATGAGATTTTAGTTGAAGCAACCAATGCATTCAACTTGTTGTAATCTTCTTGTAATGATTTGTCATCCCTAACTGTGCTCAACTGACTCACCTAGGACATCATTGCAAGCATAGAAAATGAGCTTCCCAGGGCCCCTCCTTCCAAACATATAGTACATGGAGCCTCCTCACCCATTCCAAGAGCCCGTACAAAATTGACAATGGAATGATGAGCTAAGATTCCATTTGTTCAACCTGCCTGGTTCAAACCAATGATAGGGTACTTAACAAAAGAATTAACAAACTAGTTGGAATGCTTCAAAACTCAAAAAAAACACAACACAGAATAAAAAAACAACTTGTACTAACTTTTCCAATAGATACTGCGAGCTATCTAATCCATTAATCAACTGAAAACAAAGAAACAAAAAAACTCAAGAATTCACTAAAACTGTGTTACTCTACAAATCTTCTTAATTCCAAATGTTTTTCCCCCCAACCTTTTGCACAGATCGATGGAGGCCTCTTATAGTTGATCTGATGCCTAATTCAATGGTTTCATATAGTTACATAACCATCTTACTCGAAAATGCTCCCTTGCACAAATGTTGTCAATGTTGTGAATGACAACATTGACAACTTGTTACAACCTTTGGGATTTTGGTTCAAAACTTATTGTTCAAACACCATAAGACCCTAACCATGACTTAGTTAGGCTATTTAGACCTCACATAGGCCACTTCTACACTTCTTTGCCCAATTTGACCCCTAAATGCTTCATTCCCACTTTTGCCACAATATTGGTAACTTGGGTACAAATTGGCACTTGCCTTCACAAAGGTCACACATGAGGACATCTCACAGTGATCGATTGTCCCTTGTGTAATTGCCACTTGAATGTATTGATATTGAACCACATTAATGCTTTTCTTCTTCAACAAATGAGGACAGTCACTCTAAAGACAACATGATAATGTACACTCACTGTAAGGACAGTCACAAATGAGGACATCTCACAGTGACTGTCCCTTGTGTAATTGCCGCTTGAATGTATTGCTATTGAACCACATTAATGCTTTTCTTCTTCAACAAATGAGGACAGTCACTCTAAAGACAACATGATAATGTACACTCACTGTAAGGATAGTCACAAATGAGGACATCTCACAGTGACTGTCCCTTGTGTAATTGCTGCTTGAATTACACAAGGGACAGTCATTGTGAGATGTCCTCATTTGTGACAAGGACAGTCACACATGAGGACATCTCACAGTGATTGTCCCTTGTGTAATTTCCACTTGAATGTATTGCTATTGAACCACATTAATGCTTTTCTTCTTCAACAAATGAGGACAGTCACTCTAAAGACAACATGATAATGTACACTCACTGTAAGGACAGTCACAAATGAGGACATCTCACAGTGACTGTCCCTTGTGTAATTTCCGCTTGAATTACATAAGGGATAGTCATTGTGAGATGTCCTCATTTGTGACAAGGATAGTCACACATGAGGACATCTCACAGTGATTGTCCCTTGTGTAATTGTCACTTGAATGTATTGCTATTGAACCACATTAATGCTTTTCTTCTTCAACAAATGAGGACAGTCACTCTAAAGACAACATGATAATGTACACTCACTGTAAGGATAGTCACAAATGAGGACATCTCACAGTGACTGTCCCTTGTGTAATTGCCGCTTGAATTACACAAGGGACAGTCATTGTGAGATGTCCTCATTTGTGACAAGGACAGTCACACATGAGGACATCTCACAGTGATTGTCTGTAATGTCCCCTTTTTGGCTAACTTGGAAAACAGGAACAATTACTCCACTTCTCAGACTTACTCTATTAGATACTTACAGTTAAACTAAGTAATGGAGGTTACTTAAGATATCAACCGCTATTTCAGATTCAATCACAATATGTGTGCAAGATGATATTGATACCAATATGTTTAATAGCACTGTCAGATATAATGATATGAAATATGCTATGAATATGATGTTTCCTATCACTTATAGTGATAGTATAATGATGCTATGTCTGATATAAACAATATCGATATACAATCAATAAGTATTGCTTACAGCAATGTATTTGCTGTGTCTGATATGATGATGTAATTATGCAAATGTGTAATATCGCTATGAGTGATATGTTGCTATTTCAGATTCTGAATTATATGCTTGCAACTTCAAATATTGATGCTGTTTCTGACTATCCTTTCTATCTGTGCAATCATGGTGTTGTCTCTGATCTGCAATGATAAACTTGAAACCAAACTGCCAAAGGCAGATGCTCTATTGAGTATATCCAAATATGGATAAGTAAATAAAGTTCTAATGATGCCTTGAGTGACTGACGAGAATGCATTCTTATATTGTCTTTAACAAATGAAGAGATGCTATGAATGAGACGTGTCTTGTTTCTTCCTCCATGTCCCTTTGTTAATCACACCTTTCCATAATCCGACAGTTCACATAATATTATTTCATTATTTTCTGATCATAGATAACTCCCAGATTGACTCAATATCAAATCTTTTTATGAAGGTAATCTTCCCTAATTGGTAGTGCAACCAGTAGTTAACATCCATTGTGTTTGTATTAGTTTGGTCTAACTATCATTAGTATTTAGTCAATCGATATTAACTCTTGCCTTATCCCATATTGTTATGATTATATCCAATCTTTCTACTCCGATATAAGTCGATATCATTTTTTGATAATTGTCCATTTATTGGTTGATTGCTGGTAATGGAGTTTGATCTTCAAATTGACTTCCATTCCTGTTACTACTTAAGGATACATTGTACTTATTATCCATGACTGATGCCTCATTCATCAATAGCTTGTGATATAATCACTGATGCTTTTGTGTTTCTACAAGATGTGGTTTATCTCAGACAATCGATAATCTTTCAATCCTTTAGTCGATATCCTCCTATGTGGTGTCTATTGATATAGATAGTAGAATTCAATCTAGTTTATGTTATTGTCATGATAACATAGGAAGTGATGGTGCATATTTGCTAGCGGGTCTTCATGTTTGATATTGCTTTATCGGATATGTCATTGTCTAAACTTGTGCAATTAATGATTATTTATAATATATGAATGGTTATCCTTCTTGCTTATCAATACATCTTCTGAAACACATAGCGACCTATCCCTTATTCATATCATGTTGATCTTGACTTCATAGTATTTGGTTCATTAATCATCCTCTCATGGTATCGATGTGTAATGACTAGTGATTGTTGTATCACTTCTTCATTCCTCATCGTGATAGATAATGCAGATGTTTAATGTAGATGTATATCGATTACAGATATTCGATATTGCTTTAAACATTATTATTATTATTATTATTATTAATGTTATTGTTATTATTAAATATTATAATTAATGATGTTAGTAATATTAATAATATTATAATAAATATTATTATAGTGATAACATATTGTTTTATATTGAGAGGTTTATTAATATTATTTATATATTAAAATTATTATATCAATAATTGATTTAATATTATTACTTAATATATTATTATAATATAATATATATAATTTATTAATAATTATTTATTATTAATTTATATTATAATTATAATCATAATTATATTATTTATTAATATTTTAATATTATTTAATTAACATATTACTTATTATGCTAACTATATATTATTATTATCTTTTGATAATAATTATATATTATGGTATATACCGTTAATAATAGATTATTATATATCATCTAATCATTTTATTATTATACTAAGTTCAATATGTCACGGCTCATGACATTGTCCCTTGTGTAATTGCCACTTGAATGTATTGCTATTGAACCACATTAATGCTTTTCTTCTTCAACAAATGAGGACAGTCACTCTAAAGACAACATGATAATGTACACTCATTGTAAGGATAGTCACAAATGAGGACATCTCACAGTGACTGTCCCTTGTGTAATTTCCACTTGAATTACACAAGGGACAGTCATTGTGAGATGTCCTCATTTGTGACAAGGACAGTCACACATGAGGACATCTCACAGTGATTGTCCCTTGTGTAATTGCCACTTGAATGTATTGCTATTGAACCACATTAATGCTTTTCTTCTTCAACAAATGAGGACAGTCACTCTAAAGACACCATGATAATGTACACTCATTGTAAGGACAGTCACAAATGAGGACATCTCATAGTGACTGTCCCTTGTGTAATTGCCACTTGAATGTATTGCTATTCAGCCACATTAATGCTTTTCTTCTTCAACAAATGAGGATAGTCACTCTAAGGACAACATGATAATGTACACTCACTGTAAGTGTACATTATCATGTTGTATTACAAATGGACCTTATGTTGGTCGGGATATAAGTGCAAAAAAAAAAAGGAACGTTGTCATTTGTGTTTTCAACAGCACCGAGAGAGATTCCCTCCGCGAAATCAAGCGGGTTATCATTTGTGTTTTGAACAAAGCGGGTTGTCATTTGTGTTTTGAACAGCACCAAGAGAGATTCCCTCTATGAAATCAAGCGGGTTGTCATTTGTGTTTTCAACAGCGCCGAGAGAGATTCCCTCTGCAAAATCACAGCTACAATTTCTGAGTACGTTGGGTTTATTTTTCTTTTGTCATTATTATTTAATCTGGTATTCAGCTGTTAGAGAGCTAAAATACCCAGAAATGAGGACATATCTGTGTCCAACACATTTTAAAATGATCACCCCCCCTATTATTGTATCACTTCCTCCTTGTTCCTCATTCAAGTGGCAATTACACAAGGGACAGTCACTGTGAGATGTCCTCATTTGTGACAAGGACAGTCACACATGAGGACATCTCACAGTGACTGTCCCTTGTGTAATTGCCACTTGAATGTATTGCTATTCAACCACATTTATGGGCCCGTTTGGACCACGACACACAGTAGCATCTACAGAGAAGAATATCCCAGGTGTAACAAGTTGTAAGAATATACCAACAGTTCTAAGAAGTTCCCTAGCACGTAGTAGCATCTACAGAGAAGAATATACAACATGAGGGCAGCCACTGTAAAGACAACATGATAATGTACAATCATTGTATATGTACATTATCATGTTGTCTTTACAGTGACTGACCTCATTCAAGTGGCAATTACACAAGGGACAGTCACTGTGAGATGTCCTCATTTGTGACAAGGACAGTCACACATGAGGATATCTCACAGTGACTGTCCCTTGTGTAATTTCCACTTGAATGTATTGCTATTCAACCACATTTATGGGCCCGTTTGGACCATGGCACACAGTAGCATCTACAGAGAAGAATATCCCAGGTGTAACAAGTTGTAAGAATATACCAATAGTTCTAAGAAGTTCCCTAGCACATAGTAGCATCTTCTAATTGTCTATACCACTTCACAAGGTATTGTTTGCACACACTGTTTTTGGTTCTTTTGATGAACCTTGTTTTGAAATTGCTATTAGGCCTTGTAGCTTATATGTTTTGATTGCTGGAGAGCTTCTAAAGCTAAGCAAGAAGACCATTGCATGAGTTATAGCCGCGCGCTCAGGTTTGAAAATTGTATATTTTTTAATCTAATGTATATTTTAACTAGACTTTTAGCTTATTTTTGCTGTATATTTTAATCTAAAGGGAATCATGGATGTGAACTTGAAAGAATTTTGTACTTAGTTCTTATGGAGAGAATAGTAGTAGTTTACGGTCTAATATCAAATTGAGTTTTCCAATTACAGAAAGTTAATGAATTCTAATAGCTTATATGTTTTGATTGCTGGAGAGCTTCTAGAGCTAAGCAAGAAGACCATTGCACGAGTTATAGCCGCGCGCTCAGGTTTGAAAATTGTATATATTTTAATCCTTTTGCCATGTCATGTAATATGTCTTACCTTGTAGCTTATATGTTTTGAAATTGCTGTTAGGCCTTGTAGCTTATATGTTTTGATTGCTAGAGAGCTTCTAGAGCTAAGCAAGAAGACCATTGCACTAGTCGTACCCGCACGCTCAGGCATGAAAATTGTATATTTTTTAATCTAATGTATATTTTAACTAGACTTTTAAAATATTAAAGGATTTAACTAGGTCTAAGAAGATTTGTGTACTTTTGACAATTTTGCTTAGTCACTGAAAGTTGTAGACCGAAGTTTTCATAGCCCAATTTTTTCTTCCTGCAAAGAACGATCATGTCAGATAATATAAGCGAAGAACAAAATAGGGAGACAATCACTAGATTGTGGTCTAACTTGAAAAGAAAAGGTGATGGAAAATGTTATTATCCCTGCAAAATTTGTAAGGGCTTAAACCGTAGAAGACTGCTAATCAAAATAGTTAAGAGACATTGTAGGGAGAATGGTCACATTGAAGGGGGGCATGACTATCATCCACTGGTAAGTTGTTCATTATATCATTTTAACAATTTATATACATATGAAATCACTTGATGATGAGTTGAAGATCATGGTTTATTTATGTTAATCAATTTTATATAGGTTGATCTCCCCAGGGAAGTACATGATATGGAGGAACATGGGGGTGCGAATATCCAAGGTGAAGATAATGATCCCATGGAAGATGATGATCATGCACCAGAAAACATAATTGAAGATGATGGTATAAATACATTGATCCATGACACATTTAGTCCAAGCGGATCTAATCATGATGATGATGATAGCCTCGATGTACCTCTACTTGAGAAGGCATACGAGCCCCTATACAAAGACTCCCTTATACCTCTACTTTTAGTTTATAAATGTTCATCAGCTTTAGTTCGTATGCTGCCATTTCAAGTATGAATAATGAAGTTACCTTTATCACAGGATGAAAGTGAGAAGTCAGCATACTGGTACGGAGCTGGCAGCATTGATACGGTGACTAGGGCATCGTTTAATGGTGGTATTGTGTTTTCCCATGTTTAGGGCATCGGCCTTTTGAAGCATTGCCTTCATCTTTCTTAAGTCTGAGTTTTAAGTTTGTTTATCTCTCTCGGCGCTATTGAAAATACAAATGACAATGTTCTTGTTTGTTTTGCCCTTATATCCCGATGTGATTTCGCGGAGGGTTACGGTGCTGTTGAAAACACAAATGAAAACACAAATCCCTTGTGTAATTGCCACTTGAAGGAGGACAGTCACTGTAAAGACAACATGATAATGTACACTTACAATGAGTGTACATTATCATGTTGTCTTTAGAGTGACTATCCTCATTTGTTGAAGAAGAAAAGCATTAATGTGGCTGAATAGCAATACATTCAAGTGGTAATCACACAAGGGACAGTCACTGTGAAATGTCCTCATTTGTGACTGTCCTTACAGTGAGTGTACATTATCATGTTGTCTTTAGAGTGACTGTCCTCATTTTTTGAAGAAGAAAAGCATTAATGTGGTTCAATAGCAATACATTCAAGTGGCAATTACATAAGGGACAATCGATCACTGTGAGATGTCCTCATGTGTGACTATCCTTGTCACAAATGAGGACATCTCACAATGACTGTCCCTTCTGTAATTGCCACTTGAATGAGGACAGTCACTGTAAAGACAACATGATAATGTACACATACAATGAGTGTACATTATCATGTTGTCTTTATAGTGGCTGCCCTCATGTTGTATATTCTTCTCTGTAGATGCTACTATGTGCTAGGGAACTTCTTAGAACTGTTGGTATATTCTTACAACTTGTTACACCTGGGATATTCTTCTCTGTAGATGCTATTGTGTGCCGTGGTCCAAATAGGCCCATAAATGTGGTTGAATAGCAATACATTCAAGTAGCAATTACACAAGGAACAGTCACTGTGAGATGTCCTCATGTGTGACTGTCCTTGTCACAAATGAGGACATCTCATAGTGACTGTCCCTTGTGTAATTGCCACTTGAAGGAAAAAAGCATTAATGTGGTTCAATAGCAATGTATTCAAGCGGCAATTACACAAGGGATAATCACTCTGAGATTTCCTCATTTGTGACTATCCTTACAGTGAGTGTACATTATCATGTTGTCTTTACAATGACTGTCCTCATTTGTTGAAGGAAAAAAACATTAATGTGGTTCAATAGTGATGTAGAGTAGTCAGCAAGAAACTTAGATCTATGTCCCAACCCACTTCAAGACACCAAAATGACTCAACCAATCAATTAGGGTCTGATTTCTATAGGTTAATGTTTAAACTCTGCAAAGTAATGAATTTGAAGGTTTCAAGGATCACACAACAACTTATGGACTCAATCCCATTCAATAACAAATTTCCTTTTAGGGACAAGTTCCCTGATTTTCTATCAAAAGAGACTTTTAAGGTTCTAGATCTTACTTCCTACAGAAAAACTTAGAAACCCCTTAGATATCATCTAAATAACAAGAATCATGCATTGGTTGTGATCTAAACAACCCAAGACATCAAAATAACAAACTGACCTAGTGACCCTAGTAGGTCTCCCAAACCTGCTCTGCAGCCATAACTCTGCAACTTGCCAAAGGACTCTAAGAAGTTATATGTTTTTTGAGTACCCTTTTTGGATTTCTAACAGACCACCAACTCATCCCAGACCCTGACTCCACTCCAGCATATCAATGTCTTCATTGAGTCCGCAGACCTAATGCATGCTTTTAGGTGTGGGTTCCAAAACAAAGCATTGAAAATGGGTGTATGAAACCAAGATCAGAGTTTTGGAGTGTTCTCCTAATCCAGATAAACAAGAATGCACAAGTTTTCAAGTCCTCAATATGATGCAAGCTTCTGATTTTATTCTGATTACCATCTTCCCAGCCAAAAACATGGTAGTTTTTGATCTAGGGCTCGCTCTCAACAAATGCAGATGCAACCCCCTGCCTCAGGGCTTTTAGAATATACAAATATACATCCTTAACTCTCATTCCACCAAGGAAGAAGGAATTCCAATGGTTGAAACGTGAGTTAAGGTCTTTACATCAGTCAAACCCTGAAAATGAGGGTTTGTAAACAATGCACAGAAAATTTGAAATAACTTAGATATAAAACAAAGAGAATCAATCAAACCAACTTCCAAAGCATCAGATGTCACTATTACAACTTCTAGGTAAATTTTATCATCCAACCACCATCCGTACAGCCGTACAGAGTTCATTTTTCACCAGAAATGCACTAAAACAGGGTTATTTTTATTTTTTATGAAAGCAAAATGATTACAATACTGGTTCTCTGTCTATCTTCAACCATTTGAAGCCTAAAATAGGCTCTCCAAATGTTGGTTCAACCATCTAGGTGGTTAGAATAGTTTATCCAACAAATGTCAACTTTGCTAAGCAACTTTTAAAGTTGCATTACAACTTTGCAAACAACTTTGCCGAGAAGGTTAAAAATGCGTTGTGAAACTTTAGGAACCTTATTAAAGTTATTTTGGACCTTCAAACTTCTTAACAACATCTAAAAGACACCTAATAAACACTTACTATGCTCATTTCATCCAAGGACTCAAAAGATGCCCAAGGTTTATAAGTCACCAAGGGGTCTTGTGTCCAACAAGTGGATGTTTATAAGGAGATAAAATCAATCCTTAATATTTATTACAAACCAAGAAAACATCTAAAACTCCTATTCTAATTTATTGTCATTCAAAAAGACTCTATTTTTTCATTCAAAAAGACTCTGATTTGTCAATCAAAAGGACCTTTCACCAGTCAATCCTTCAAAGCTCCAAGGTGAAAATCTTATGTTCCAATTGATAGGATTTGACTCCTTGGCTTCATGGAAACTTCCTTCAATCATGGTGTCTTTGGCTTGCATTAGGGATGCCCCTGCATCAAATAGCAATGCATTCAAGTGGCAATTACACAAGGGACAGTACATGCCCATTAAAGTTGGTGTTTTGTTATCTAGCATGACAATGGAGACAACATACTCTGTGTCAATTTTACTGATCAAATTTCCCTCCGCTAGGCAAAGAAACAATCTGGGTATGATAAGGTGAAATTTTGTAGTCCTTTTGGGTATGATAACAGTTCCAGTTTCCAATAAGATGGTTCATTTTTATAATCTAGCTTCAATTTCTCTTGTGAAAATCTTTTTTTCATTTTATGGGTGGTAAAATATAATTATTATGCTAGAGGTGTGTACTTATGGATGATAATGAAACAAAATGATAAGATTTAAGACTCTTGTTTTTTTTAAATAGCAATTTAAGTTTCCTTCTATTATAAATTACTGTTTTTCTATTTTTGAATGTATCTTTCCAGATCTTTTATATCAATTTTATTTATGAAATATAAATATATTAATAATGTTTTAGTGTTTTTAGGATTAGTTTATATCAATTCTATGTATCATCATTCGTCATTCAATTGTCAGTATTATTAATTTAGACTGTGCAATTGTAGAACTACTCGAATATGGGTTGGATGGATACTCAAGCAGGGGAACCCTCCTCAAATATCTCAAGCAGTGAACTTGGAAAAATGTGTCCTGAAGGAACCCTTTCCATCAGAGAGATAAAAGTACAAACAAGTAAAAGAAGCAGGCTCTGCAAATATGTTTTTGAAAAGAAAAATGATAGATTATTCGAGTATGGTTCATGAGGTATATCTAAAAAGACATTTTTTTTCTTATTATAATAAAAGAGGAAGTTGTGAATGTCAAAGTTGAGTGAAACAAAAATTATTTTCATCAAATTTTGTTAGGCTTGCTTTTGGGAATAGTTTCTTACAATATTGCTATTAAGATTTTTATTGTGTAGTTTTTAGATTAGGTTTATAAAATTATATTTCATGAGTAGTGATTCATATTAATCAATTAACGATACTTTTGGAAGGTATTTTCAATGTGTCAAATTTTGATATTTTTACAAGAATTAGATTGTGTAATTTTTTTAATTAAAGTCATTGACTCATATTTCATAAATAATAGTTCTCATGAATCCATCTCTTATAAGATTGAATAGTCTATTTAGGAAGTATTTCTGATAGTATGTCAAATTATGATATTACTATTACCATTAGATTGCATGGCTTTGAAGTCAACCTCATTGACCCATATTCTTCTCTGTAGATGCTACTATGTGCTAGGGAACTTCTTAGAACTGTTGGTATATTCTTACAACTTGTTACACCTAGGATATTCTTCTCTGTAGATGCTACTATGTGCCGCGGTCCAAACGGGCCCATAAATGTGGTTGAATAGCAATAAATTCAAGTGTCAATTACACAAGGGACAGTCACTGTGAGATGTCCTCATGTGTGACTGTCCTTGTCACAAATGAGGACATCTCACAGTGACTGTCCCTTGTGTAATTTCCACTTGAATGAGGACAGTCACTGTAAAGACAACATGATAATGTACACATACAATGAGTGTACATTATCATGTTGTCTTTATAGTGGCTGCCCTCATGTTGTATATTCTTCTCTGTAGATGCTACTATGTGCTAGGGAACTTCTTAGAACTGTTGGTATATTCTTACAACTTGTTACACTTGGGATATTCTTCTCTGTAGATGCTACTGTGTGCTGTGGTCCAAACGGGCCCATAAATGTGGTTGAATATCAATACATTCAAGTGGTAATTACAAAAGGGATAGTCACTGTGAGATGTCCTCATGTGTGACTATCCTTGTCACAAATGAGGACATCTCATAGTGACTGTCCCTTGTGTAATTGAATGAGGACAGTCACTGTAAAGACAACATGATAATGTACACAAGTACCATGAAGGTAGTTGCAAGTTAGGGCTGTTTCATTGCATACCTGAAACAATGAAGATGTTACGGTCCACAAAACATTTGTGCTTGAAAGATGAACAAATAAAATTAAACTTCTAAATAACCAAAGCCGCTAACAATAAATTCAACACAGATATGTCCTCATTTCTGGGTATTTTAGCTCTGTAACAGCTGAATACCAGATTACATAATAATGACAAAAGAAAAATAAACCCAACGTACTCAGAAATTGTAGCTGTGATTTCGCGGAGGGAATCTCTCTCGGCACTGTTGAAAATACAAATGACAACATTTCTCTACATTATCATGTTGCCTTTATAGTGACTGTCTCTTGTGTAATTGCCACTTGAAGGAGGACAGTCACTGTAAAGACAACATGATAATGTACACTTACAGCCCGTGTACATTATCATGTTGTCTTTAGAGTGACTATCCTCATTTGTTGAAGAAGAAAACCATTAATGTGGCTGAATAGCAATACATTCAAGTGGCAATTACACAAGGGACAGTCACTGTGAGATGTCCTCATTTGTGACTATCCTTACAGTGAGTATACATTATCATGTTGTCTTTATAGTGACTGTCCTCATTTGTTGAAGAAGAAAAGCATTAATGTGGTTCAATAGCAATACATTCAAGTGGCAATTACACAAGGGACAATCGATCACTGTGAGATGTCCTCATGTGTGACTATCCTTGTCACAAAAAGACTCTGATTTGTCAATCAAAAGGACCTTTCACCAGTCAATCCTTCAAAGCTCCAAGGTGAAAATCTTATGTTCCAATTGATAGGATTTGACTCCTTGGCTTCATGGCAACTTCCTTCAATCATGGTGTCTTTGGCTTGCATTAGGGATGCCCCTGCATCAAATAGCAATGCATTCAAGTGGAAATTACACAAGGGATAGTACATGCCCATTAAAGTTGGTGTTTTGTTATCCAGCATGACAATGGAGACAGCATACTCTGTGTCAATTTTACTGATCAAATTTCCCTCCGCCATGCAAAGCAACAATCTGGGTATGATAAGGTAAAGTTTTTGCAACAATTTCTTGCTGCTGCTAAGGTTACCATTGTTTATGGTTTCTATTATATAGTTCTATCTATATTGCTATATGGCCTTTTGTTTAGGATTAAGTAGAAGAGGGAAAATATTTCTTTTGTGGATTGTAAACAAAACATTTAATTATTTCAGAGAATAGATCTAAATCTATAAGATGCTACGATGGAGCACATGACCATGTACTTGTGAATATTAGGATCCATGTTAATCAAATGACTGCTTTATGTAAATTACTTTTGAGTAAGTAAAAGGCAATACAATTTTTCGAAGTGTGCAAGGATTTTTATGATATACAGGTGTACGAAGAAATGAATCTGTGTTTTTTTGTATCAATATCAAACATCTCTGATATATTTTCATGTTTTTATAATCTATTTTTCAGATGAAAAATATCCAACAGATAAAGATTGGGAACTTCTCCCAGCATCTGTACCTGCATCTCTCTTATATACTACAAGTTTCTTGCCATCAGAAATTGTAGTTCCCTCACGTGACATTGATGGTGAAGTGTTCTTTTCAGAACCATCATCTGTGGTTACCAATGCTCCTATTTTAGGCAATAAGTTTGTTGCATTCCATGAGCCATTGGTCAAGTTTCTTCTACGAGCTTCTGATGTCTCAAAATCTAAGCAGCACCTACGCATGCCTCGTTGTGGTTGATTATCATTCTGTACATGAATTATAATGAGTAATCAGTTTTGGGCCTTGGAATCTTGTATGTAACATGCACAAGCATTTCATGGCTAAATGAATCTATTTTAAAAGCATCAAATTTTCTTACATGATGCTGGATACATAAGTAGAACAAGCGTATATCAAATTGGAAGCAATCAGAACTCCACAATGACATATTATTTAGAGTACTCTTCAGTTTAAGTAATAATGCATATATTGACACTATAAAGACAACATGATAATGTACACTCACTGTAAGGACAGTCACAAATGAGGACATCTCACAGTGATTGTCCCTAGTGTAATTGCCACTTGAATGTATTGCTATTCAGCCACATTAATGCTTTTCTTCTTCAACAAATGAGGATAGTCACTGTAAAGACAACATGATAATGTACACTCACTATGAGTGTACATTATCATGTTGTCTTTAGAGTGACTATCCTCATTTGTTGAAGAATAAAAGCATTAATGTGGCTGAATAGCAATACATTCAAGTGGCAATTACACAAGGGACAGTCACTGTGAGATGTCCTCATTTGTGACTATCCTTACAGTGAGTGTACATTATCATGTTGTCTTTACAGTGGCTGTCCTCATTTGTTGAAAGAAAAAAGCATTAATGTGGTTCATTAGCAATGTATTAAATAATTTATTTTTTTTAATCCACCCACGAGCATCGCAATTGCGACGGGAGCCCGTCGTAATGCGATGCAGGCACCCATCGCAATTGCTTGGGAGGCCCGTCGCCATTGCGACGGCCCTCCAAAGCCATGCAAAGGGGGGGCGATGCCCATGCCGCTAACAAATCTTAGTGACAATGCGATGGGAGGGTGCCGCAATTGCGACGGCTACCCATAGACGTCGCAATTTGCGACTAAAAAATAGTGACGTCTATGGGTGTTGCTATTGCGACACATAGCCGTCGCAAAATGCCCCCAAATGTATTAGTGTTATGATCTCTAGAATAACTTGCCGAAGGATGTCTCTAACATCTTCTAAGATCTACTTGCTCTTGCTCTCCTTCCTCAATTTGTTTTGTGATGCCTTCCTCATGCACAATTACCCATATTTCCTTAATTCCTTGGGGTCCAAAGTCCTGGGGTCACATTCAAGTATCTCTATGATTTCATCTAGTGTGACTGGCCCTTTTCCATGCTTCTTTTTCTTCTTTTTCTCCTGTGGTGATGACTTTACAAAATGAACTAGGGCTTTTACCTCTGTGTTTCTCTTTTCTAGCTTGGTTGACACACTCTCTTCCTTTTTTTGTTGCCTGGTGACCCGAGTCTTGGTCAATTGACTAAGGGCCTCTATTGTTGTGTCAGTTGTTGTGTTAGTTGTTATTGTCTCTGTTGTTTCTACTAGCTTGGGGTTTCTCAGTGTTTGTGTTTCAACCTCTTTTTCTTTAGGCTCATTTGGCTCTATTGTGCCTTGTGTACTTGTGCCTTGCTCCCCTGTTGCATCCTTCTATTGCTCAGGAGTTGGGCCTTCGGGTTCCTTTTGAGAAATTATCTCAACTACTCATACTAAAATAGGAAGATCACTCAGTATTATACTTGTTGCTTCCTTAGTGGGGGCTGACTCTTCATTTTGTTCTACAACAATGGTTATATCCTCATCATCTTTCACATCATCAGGATCACCATTTGTGATGTCTTCAATCAAAACATCATTAGTACATGTTATTATCATCTACTCAGGTGGATCTTGGTAAACTTCTTGATATCTTGCCAGATAGTAATCTATGGCAATGGTTGTGTCTGGTACCTTGGTGTCTAATAAGTCTATCGATTCCTTGGTGTCCAAGTCTACATCATCTGATTGTAGGCCTTTGCCTTTCCTTTTACTTTTTCACTTAGGTAGCACAACCAATGCTAGCTTGTCAGCTTCAGCTTAGGCTTGGAGGATAGAAGTCAATAATAACTGACTATTCTCATCTACCTCCATCAGTTTTCTAGCTAAAATGCTCAATTCTCTTCTTTTTACCAAAAATCTTTTAGAATATTGCTTCATCAACTCTTTTATCTCGGGGACTGTTAATGTTGGAATCACTAATATTAAGGAGTGTTCCCTCATTTTCTTTTCTGTACTTAGAGTGTATGTCCATCTAGTAGATACCTTATCATATAAACTTTTAGGTACATATTTGGAAAATTCTATTGGTACCATTTTGAATTTTATCATCATCTGGATGACTACCTCCTCTATTTTGTTCTGGTCCTCGATTGACAAATGTACAAACTAACTTATTTTTGGATTGCTAAGGCCTCCATTATCTATTATTGTTTATCTTATTAAATTTCTCCTCTTCTTAGGTTCCTTGGGGGTGTACCTCTCTTCTTTTGATAGGTCTTTTTCAAAGTAGGCCTTGATATTTTACAACTCCCTTCTTCAATGGTGGTGAAGAAACAGTGATAGATCTTGTTCTTTCCCTTGTTTGAACTTATACCCACTTCTTCTTTGGAATGGTCTCAATCAGTGTAGACTCTATGTCTTTGTCAAACTTGGTTGCCTCTTCATCATATGTAGTGTCACCTAGAAGTAACTAACCTTCAGTTGCTACCTCAACTAGAATGTTCTCAGATGCCTCAACATAATCTACATCTTCTCCAAATTGTTTCACTAGTTTATCCATCATTTTCCTTTATTTCTTTGTAGCTTTCCGAATAAATAAATCCATTTTTATTCTTTTTTTTACTTCTTCATAGGTTCAAAAACTTGTAGCCTATGGATCCTTAAGCTCTTCCAGTAAAGCCTTAATTGATCTTAATGCCCGGTCAATATCAATTTCACAACCCATTGGTGCTAACCATTTAGTTCTTGATTCTACTACTTTAATTAGAGTATGGTTAGTATCTACTAAGAAACATATATCATGTTCATACTCCTTGACCAATTGTGTTGATATCCTTCTCCTTGCATTCATTATGTCTTTTAATTGTTCAAAGTAAACATCCATTATGCTCACAAAGTTCTCACCCAAACTTTGTATCAAATAATTAATTTTTAGAGTCACTGGCTTGTCGCTTGTCCAATTTACATTACCGATGGAAGGGAAAAAAAATTTCACATAAAAGAATATGAAAAGTAACAATGATCCAAACTTACATGTGTTTTATTTTGTTGACCAAATTATCCTCATATTCTCTTCAACTTGTTTCAGAAACAACTCGGCAAGATCCAACTAAAATCCTTTTTTCACAATTTTGTAAGCTATATCTACAACTCCACATGGTACACTTTTAGGTCTACTTGATTGGAAGATTTTGTACCCAATAAAATATGCACCAAACCTAGTTTCAGGATCAATAATTATGTTTACTTTCAATCCTCTACCATCCCATTCTACTCTAGTGTTTTTCTCTATCTTGATTCTTGATGTACTCCTTAGTGCTTTCACCTCATCAATTCTAGGATAACTGGTTATTGCATGAATAATATTTCTAGTGTCTTGACTCGTTCATCTAACCATTATTTTCCTATTGAACTATAATTGATTTGGAATCTAATTGAAGAATCTATGATCACAAGATCACTAAGGAGTGGCTGATTAGATATGTAATATGATTAAATCAGTATTATGTTGTCATTGATGTCAACTAGTTTGACAACACTTATCTTGTAAGTTACTATACCGAGACATCTGAAGAAAGGTGAAAAAGAGATGAAGAAAAGAGAAATCTACATGGAGAAAGATGTACATAATAGATGAGGATAAGGAACACATTGAGTAACTTGTTGATGAGTCTATGACTTGATGATATTGACTTTATTATGTTGCATTCATCTATGATGAAGTATAGAGATGAAAGACACAAAGCAGTGTTGTCAGTAAATGAAGTATTTCTAGTATACACCGATGAAGTGTAGTGTATACCAATCACAGTATTAACCGAGTAGTGTTCACCGACACATTTCTTTGTTAACCGAGCATAATAGAATTAATTAAATGATTAGTTTCGCTGATAAGATTGATGAGTTGGCAAGAGTATAACATCGAGGTAATAGATAATGTTTGTTACATAGATCGACGACTAACAAAATTTAGGGAAGATCTAACGGAGAAGATTGAAATTTGTTATTGACACAAGTACCCAGAAAGTTTGAAGCGGCAAAATCTATGAATGTGGTTAAGTGGAAAAATCTAATGGTGGAGAAGAAAATGATTTACTCGTCTATATAAGAGAACATAATTTCTCTATGAAAGGATGCCGAAAGAAGTAGAAGCTGCAGGAATATCATGTGAACAAGGTTTTCATGCATTCTGATCATACTGGTTAAGCAAGAACCAAGCTGCAGAACAATTACTGAGCTACAGAGAGCAATTACTGATGGACAGTAAGTTGATACAGTATTGAATCTGAAGTGAAATATTGATCTGTAATATGCAATTGAAGTTGTATTAAGGTAGGTCATTTACTGTTACATATTTAACCATTGTATATAGTCAAAATCTCTTAACCAAGTGGACTCTAAAAGTCTTATGATGTATCATTCATAGAATGAACATTGTTATCCTGTCAACCCCATAGTGAATGTTGGTTGGATGATAACTTCTAGTCTAAAATCCTCTAACAAGGTCACACCTGACAATGTGTTTGTAAACCTTTAATAGGGTTGGGTCTTAACTGACCTCACTTCAGAAGAGTGAACAATTTTGGGTTGCCAGTTCCAGGTGGTTTTTCCCTTTACAGGGTTTCCACGTTAAATCTCATGTGTTATGTGTTGATTGTGATATTTTTTTGTTATCATTCTTTACATGTTACATGTTAGATTTGATCGGTAAACTATTATAGTATTAGACTGGTAATTGATAAAAGCACAGACAGTGAAATTTTTATTGTTTACCGACGAGCAGAAATTGAAGATATAGTTTTGAATTATACATTTTGTTTTGGGACACTAGATAACTGATTCACCCCCCTCTTAGTTATTCTAACAATTGGTATCAGAGCACCAGTTGCTTGGAATAGAGTTTTAAGGACTTAATCATAAAGGTCTCAAGATGTATAAGAGGGAAGTACTGAAACTGAACAAAGAGAACTTCACAGTATGGCAAAGTAGAATGAAGCTGCACATATCTAGAATTGGGAACTCTGCACTAGATCTAATGGAGAATGGCTACATGCAACCACCCACTGGTCCCTTAACTCTTGATCAATTGAAGGAAAAACATGAACATAATGTTACTATGATGGTACTTGCTGCTTCCTATACCGACACAAAATTTGAAGATATTAAGACATGCACAACTACCAAAGGAATGTGGGATAAATTAACACAAATATACAGTGGAGATCTGAATGTCAAAAGAGCCTGAGCTGAAAGTCTAAGAGGTAGATTTGATGATATGAGAATGAAAGAAGGTGAGAACATTATCCAATATTCAAATAGACTCAAAGAGGTGGTACATGCTATTAGAGCATCTGATGGAGTAATAGATGATGAAATAGTGATAAGCAAGATTCTCAGAACTTTGCTACCGGTTTATGCAATCAGGATTTTTGCAATTCATGAAACAAGAGCTACATCCAACCTTACTCTTAACACTCTGATTGGTAAAATTACAACCTTTGAATTAAACAACTTTGATAATAGTGTTGTTCCTTCTATTGAATCCATTTTCATGTCTTATTTGAAGATTGGAAAGTCTAGCAGGAATAGTAAGAATTATGATAGTGATGACAATACCAATGATGAACCTGATGAGCTTGAAGCACTTATGGCCAAAAGATTGCCCAAAGGAAAAGGAAGGTATAGAGGTAAGCTACCTTTAGCATGCTTTAACTATAAATAATTTGGTCACATTACTGCTAGATGTCCATAGAAGAAAGATGATGACATATCCAAAGACCGATCTAAAGGAAGCTATGGGAGAAGAGTCAACAGAGGCTACCGACACAACAACAAAGACAACTGAGATGAAAAAGGAAAAAAGGTATGTTACATAGCTGAAGATATTGAAACTAAATCTGATTCTGATGATGATATAGAAGTTGTATTTGTTGCTATGAAAGATGACTCAGAAGAAGAAGAGAAACATGAAGAGACAACACTGATCTCTAAAGTAAGCAAAAATGATACATGGATCATAGATAGTGGCTGTACACATCATATGACCAGTGATGTAGAAAAGTTTGATCATCTTGTTGAATATAATGGAGGATCTGTGAGAATGGGAAATGATGCACCTTGTATGGTAAGAGGTAAAGGATCACTTTTGATCAATGACAGATTACAATGTGAAAATGCATACTAGGTAGATGGATTGAACTATAATTTGTTAAGTGTGGCTCAGTTGAACAATTCAGGCCACCGAATGGATTTTGAGAGAAAAAAGGTGAAGATCTATAATGATGGAGGAAGACTTGTCAGAATTGGTACACAATCCAGAGTTAATCTATTCTATCTTGATATGGATCAGTCTTCTTGTTTGTTAATAAAGGATGAAGATGCTTGGTTGTGGCACAAAAGGTTATGCCATGTGAACTTTGACAACATGATCAAGATTAGTAGAAAGAAAAGAGTTAGAGGATTGCCTAACTTGACAAAACATGATCATGCCATGTGCCATGAATGTCAGAAAGGTAAGATGACTAAGTCCAGTTTTAAAAGCAAAGACTCTGCAACAAAGAAGATACTTGAGTTGGTTCATACTGACCTATGTGGTCCTATGAGAACTCAGAGCTATTCTAGTGATATATATTTTATTCTTTTTGCTAATGATTATACTAGACTGATGACTATTATGTTCCTGAAAGAGAAATTTCAAGCTTTCAAAATGTTTAAGTGGTATAAAGCTAAGGTAGAGAAAGAAACTGGAAAGGAAATAAAATGTTTAAGATCTGATAGAGGAGGTGAATTTATCTCTGATGAATTTACTAATTTTTGTAATGAGCATGGAATCAAAAGATAGGTATCTACACTGAGGACACCTCAACAAAATGACATTACTAAAAGGAGGAATAGGTCTGTAATTGATTGTGCTAAAAAATTAATGATACAAAAGAATGTTGCTTAGACATATTGGAGGGAAGATGTTAGTACAGTTGTGTATGTTCTTAACCGAGTACAACTGAAGAAGGACTCCAACTGAATGCCTTATGAACTATGGTTTGGACACAAACCTACTGTAAGTTATTTTAGAATTTTTGGAAGTAAATGCTTTATTTTGAAAGATGAGAGAAATGGAAAATTTGATTCTAAAGGAGATGAAGGAATATTTCTAGGATATTCCACTACAAGTAAAGCATATAAATGTTTGAATAAGGCTACAAATAAGATAGTTGAAAGTACTAATGTTCATGTTGATGAGTTTGATAACAAGTACACAGAGGAAAGTACAAAGGAACTGGAAGACTACGGTAGATTCACTTACATTGAACATCCAGAGTATCTATCGACACCACAAACTGTGGCAACCGGTCAGCAGGGAAACAATGCAGGACAATAGACAACACAAACTGAGGAATAAGATGGAGCTACCGAGCAAGAAAATGACCCTGAGAAGGATGAACAAGAAAGGAGAAATCAATTTTTGGCTAGTTTTGTCAGAAGACATCATCCTAAAACATAAATCATTGGAGACAGACATGCTGGAATGCAAACTAGAAGCAAAACAAGACAAGGTACATGTTTAATTTGTGAATTTGAACCTAAAACTATGAAATTTGCATTAGAGAATGAAGAATGGGTTAATGTAATGAAGGAAGAAATAGAGAAAATAAAGAAGAACAAAACCTGGTACTTAGTACCCCAACCAAAAGATAAAAATGTTATTGGTACTAAGTGGATATACAAGGATAAATTGAATGAAAATGGTGAAGTCACAAGAAATAAAGCTAGATTGGTATGCAAGGGATATGCATAGGAAGAAGGCATTGACTATGGTGAAATATTTGCACCTGTTGCTAGATTAGAAGGAGTTAGAATGCTACTTGCATATGCTGCACACAAGAAATTCAAAGTCTATCAAATGGATGTGAAGTCAGCATTTTTAAATGGTATACTTGAAGAAGAGGTCTACATTGAACATTGTGAAGGATTTTTTGATCCCGACAATAAAGACATGGTATGTAGACTACATAAAGCTTTATATGGTTTGAAGCAAGCACCGAGAGCATGGTATGAAAAACTACATACTTACTTGTTAAGTATTGGATTTGTTAGAACAAGTGAAAACAACAATCTATATGTGAAAGGTGATACTGATGATACTATTATAATTGCTAAAATATTTGTTGATGATATTATCTTTGGAGGCTCAAATCTTGTCTGCAAGGTATTTGCTAATGAAATGCAAAAGGAATTTGAAATGTCTATGTTTGGAGAGATTAAGTTCTTTCTTGGACTACAAGTGATTCAATAGAGTGATGGGATATTCATCACACAATCTAAATACATAAAGGAAGTACTGAAGACATTTGGCATGGAAGATGCTAAACCTGTGGGAACACCGATGGCTACTAGATGCAAATTGACAAAGGAGGATGAAACTACAGAGGTAAACCAGACACTCTACCGATCCATGATTGGTAAGTTAATGTATGTAGTTCACAGTAGACCAGATATAGCACATGCTATGGGAATTGTTGCAAGATTTTCTGCTAATCCTAGAGAATCACACATGATAGCTACAAAAAGAATCTTAAGATACTTGAAGAAAATAGAGAATTTTGGATTATGGTATCCTAAGGAAGGGAAGTTTGAACTGAAAGTTTACACTGATGCTGATTGGGCTGGAAATGTGGATGATAGAAAAAGCACCACCGGAGGAGCATTTTTCTTTGGTGAAAGACTTGTAACATGGACAAGTAAAAAGAAGGCTTGTATTTATCAGTCTATAGCTGAAGCAGAATATGTTGCTATTGCTACTAACTGTTCAAATATTGCATATATGAAACAAGTGTTGGAAGGAATGAATGAGGTAATCACTGACCTAGTGATTATATATTGTGACAACACTAGTGCTATTAATATTTCAAAGAATCTTGTGATGCACTCTAAGATAGTATATATCTATTAAGTATCATTACTTAAGAGAAAAAGTGCAAGAGAAGCAAGTGAAGTTAGAATTTGTCACATCTAAAGAACAACTTGCAAATATTTTTACAAAACCCCTACCGAAGGACACATTTGAATACTTAAGGACTAGACTTGGGGTCCGTCCCCTATCTATCGATCACTAAGGTGATCTAGTCATTGCATCAGCCTACTTGTATCAGTGGATCATTCATGTTGATGCAACATAGTTCACACTTTGAATCATGTTCAAGGTTGTGATTAAGTTTGAGAACTTGAACCGATTGGAATATCAGTATTTAGAGATACAGAGGAAGACAAAATTATTTGTTTATTTGTTTCTTTGGCATTGCTATCAAAGGGAGAGATAAACAATATGAAATGAAAAGGGGAAAGATAAATGATATGAAAAGGAACAAGCACCGATGAGAATTATCTAAGGGAGAGACAATCTGAATGAGATAGAGTATTGAAGATTAGTTACAGAGAACAGAAGCAGGAACAGGAGAATTGAAAAGATCACAACTGCAGAATGGTAAAGTTGTACTATTTAATGTTGTTTAGTAACGTAGTGATTAAACATATTAAGTCTATTCAACTTACAACATTTTGTTCACTAAGTTGTAGAATATATGTTTGGTATGTGTATGGTACATTTCATATTACTTGAGTTGCCATCAGTGCCAAAGGGAGAGATTGTTTAACTACAATTGATTTGGAATCTGATTGAAGAATCTATGATTACAAGATCACTAAGGAGTGGCTGATTAGATATGTAATATGATTAAATTAGTATTATGTTGTCATTGATGTCAACTAGTTTGACAACACTTATCTTGTAAGTTACTATACCGAGACATCTGAAGAAAGGTGAAAAAGAGATGAAGAACAAAGAAATCTACATGGAGAAAGATGTACATAATAGATGAGGATAAGGAACACATTGAGTAACTTGTTGATGAGTCTATGACTTGATGATATTGACTTTATTATGTTTCATTCATCTATGATGAAGTATAGAGCTGAAAGATACAAAGCAGTGTTATCAGTAAATGAAGTATTTCTAGTATACACCGATGGAGTGTAGTGTATACCAATCACAGTATTAACTGAGCAGTGTTCACCAACACATTTCTTTGTTAACCGAGTGGAATAGAATGAATTAAATGATTAGTTTAGCTAATAAGATTGATGAGTTGGCAAGAGTATAACATCAAGGTAATAGATAATGTTTGTTACATAGATCGACGACTGACAAAATTTAGGGAAGATCTAACAGAGAAGATTGAAACATGTTATTGACACAAGTATCAGGAAAGTTTGAAGTGGCAAAATCTATGAATGTGGTTAAGTGGAAAAATATAATGGTGGAGAAGAAAATGATTTACTCGTCTATATAAGAGAACATAATTTCTCTATGAAAGGATGTCGGAAGAAGTAGAAGCTATAGGAATATTGCGTGAACAAGGTTTTCATGCATTCTGATCATATTGGTTAAGTAAGAACCGAGCTGCAGAACAATTACCAAGCTACAAAGAGCAATTATCGATGGACAGTAAGTTGATAGAGTATTGAATCTGAAGTGAAATATTGATCAGATGGATTTGTATGGACTAAATATTGATCTGTAATCTGTAATTGAAGTTATATTAAGGCAGGTCATTTATTGTTACATATTTAATTATTGTATATAGTCAAAATCTCTTAACCAAGTGGACTCTGAAAGTCTTATGATGTATCATTCATAGAATGAACATTGTTATCCTATCAACCCCATAGTGAATGCTGGTTGGATGATAACTTCTAGTCTAAAATCCTCTAACAAGGTCACACCTGACAGTGTGTTTGTAAACCTTTAACAGGGTTGGGTCTTAACCGACCTCACTTTAGAAGAGTGAAGAATTTTGGGTTGTCGGTCCCAGGTGGTTTTTCCCTTTACAAGGTTTCCACGTTAAATCTCATGTGTTATGTGTTGATTGTGATATTTGTTTGTTATCATTCTTTACATGTTACATGTTAGATTTGATCGGTAAACTGTTATAGTATTAGACTGGTAATTGGTAAAAGCATAGACAGTGAAAGTTTTATTGTTTACCGATGAGCAAAAATTGAAGATATAGTTTTGAATTATACATTTTGTTTCGGGAAACTGGATAATTGATTCACCCCCCTCTTAGTTATTCTAACATTTCCATCATGCACATGGCTTAGAACTATCCTGATCCATTCATTTCTAAAAATTTTTTGGGAAATGTAGGGCATTTATCAAACCCTTTACTCTCAAATGCTCATGATCATCCTTCAATTTCCTATCAACACTTAGCTCTAGAAATGTGGAAATGAGCTCAAAGTCACCAATCTCACCAATTTTATAGTGTATGTAGGTGCATGTCTTCAACTAGAAAAACCCTAGGCGGTATGCTCAAAAAAGCTTTGGTATTTTCTGTCTGCGAAGCAACTTCAGGATGAAGTTTGTACTTTAGCTCATCAAATATTGTAGATATGATTAACCTAACATCCTCCTCAACTACATTCTTATTTTTTTAAACTTTTGATGTGGATGCCATTTTTCTTCAGCTTAGGGCTTCGGGAAATAGCAATGATAGAACTTGCTCGTAACAGTGATGAATCTGCTTGAAAACCTTCAAATCTTTGATCAACTGCTTTGGAAATCCTTTGCTTAAATTTTCTCTTGAAATCTCTTAGCTCTTCATGTTCCCAATGTGAAAAATAAGCTAAGTGCATCATGTATTTATAGAAATTTTCATGTTCTCGCTCAAACTTTTTGCAATAAATGCTTTGACCTA
Source organism: Chamaecyparis obtusa (assembly GCA_027943335.1). Taxonomy (NCBI): domain Eukaryota; kingdom Viridiplantae; phylum Streptophyta; class Pinopsida; order Cupressales; family Cupressaceae; genus Chamaecyparis; species Chamaecyparis obtusa. Next base: position 882,687 of record BSBK01000029.1, read on the forward strand.
ACATGGCTTGGTAACAACAATTATGCTTGGTGTATACTTTGAAATATCCATAGCTTGGTTAACACATAAAATATTATTCGATCAATACTACGACTTGATTAACCTTGGCAATAGTTATTGACTAGCAACTTCTCACTTGGTCTAGCATATATCAACTCTAAATACTTAAAGTTCAAATCATATGAAACCATAGTGCATCTTAATTCATGTAGATTTGGTATGTGAACACTTGATATAAGGAACTGTATGATAGATATAACCAATTAGAATTAGCAGTTCCATACATACCTTTCCAACTTAGGTGGAGATGGAAATGTCACCCAATCAAATGGATAAGGTGTCACTGACTGCATTGCTTGACTCGATATTATCACTTGATGCTTTTCTCCACATAGTGTTTCTTATCCTCATGATATCTTCAATTGTATTTCCATTCTCATAAGTTTTTGTTTTTGGTGCTTGGTCTCTGCAATCTTTACTTAAGTGATTGACCTTGTGATAATGTAAACATGTCATACCAGTGTTTGTCCAGTTGCAAGATCTGCCTCTCAAGTTCTTCCTCATGCAATTAGCTACAATATGTCCATATCTTCCACACGTTGTGCAATTTACCCATGTTTTATAATCCCAAGTGTAAGTATTACCTTGTCTTCTTAGTTGATAGGTTTTGTTCTATCCTTTCTATGTCTAGACTTGCTTCATCTTTGGTCTGCATTCTTGTGCAATGTGTCCATGCATGTTGCAAGTGCGACAATGTTTCTCCATGTAGGTTTTGTTAGGAGTCCTATTTAACTTAGATCTGTACTCATGTTCCTAATGTCCAAACTTGTTACAACTATAACAATAACTATTAAACTTACGAGTGGATTTAGGAATACCTTTAGCTTTTCTCCGACTGCAAACATTAGATGTGTGGCCCGGTTTACCATAGTGATAACATGATAGTTTCTTTGGTCTTTGATTTGTGTAGGCATTCATATGTTCATCTTGTTTTGATGATTCACCTTGCTTGATATAGCCTAGTCTAGTAGTACTTCCAAGTCATTTTTGATTGATCATAAATTCATCAATTTTCTTAGAACCATCTTTAGATTTCTTCATCATTTCATTATGTTGTTGTTGCATCTTGACTTCATTTTTCAATCTCTCATTTTCTTCTCTAAGTTCACCGATGTCTTCTAGTTTCTTAGTAAGTTCACTATTCACTCGGTTGACTTCCTGACTTATAAAAACCATTTGATTAGAGGTTTCAAAGTGATGCTCGACAAGTCTCATTATCTTAGATTCTTTTTCTTGTAGTTTCTCAGTCACATGTCTTTTGTCTTCAACAACCAAGTTTCTCTCTTGTTCAACTTACCTAGCATTGTTCATGACATCAATCATTCTCACCATTTGTGCTTCTTGTCCAATCTACAAGGCTTTGACTTGTTCAATAAGATGTAGATTCTTCTCAGATAAATTAGAAATTTCTCCTTTAGATATGTCATATATACTGCCAGATCTAGATCTGGAATTCTCAAATGGGTCATCATTATCTTCTTCATGATAATCAGTCTCATAGTACCGAATAAATATATCTTTTCTTTGAATTAGTAACTTCTTCAATTCATCTTTGGCTTGTTTGAATTGTTCAATGAAGATTTGCATCTGAATCCTCTGATTCTCAATAATCTTGTCCAACCTATATCTCTCCATCCTGAGATCTTTCCTCTTCAGTGGTTAAACTTCCTTAATAAGAGATCTAGCTTTGATACCAATTGTTAGGATAGGAAAGATGTAGTACTGAGAGGGGAGGGGTGAATTAGTACCCTTAAAAACTTTCAACAATAAACAATTTGCAATAGTAGTACTTAACTAACCGACTGATTCCATTGTTTGTAGAATTCATCCATATAACTTGTAATAGTAAAATACATGTAAACAAAACAATAAAACATAAATGAAATTATTAACTCATGACTCAAGTATTTTGGTTACACAGAAACCCTTATTAGAAGGTAAAAACTATGGTGGGGATGACACCCACACATTCTTCACTACTGCAGTAAATAAAGTATGTTGTTTAAGGCTATAAATGTGATCACTTCTAATGATCTTACCCTATTAGGAGTAACATAAGATCGACTAGATCTACCTTGTTAAAGGATTTTAGCAACACCAAATAAGTGTACACTCGGTTAGGAGATTTACAAAAGATGATTAAGTCTACCCTGTTAAGAGATTTATAATCTTGCTACAATGGTTAAATTGATAACAATGGAATATCTGTAAATGATAACTTATGCTTGTCTAAATTAGATCGATGAAATATCAAATAGATATCACCTCAAAGTGTAGAATATAATCTTTTGTCCTACTCAGTAGCTTTTGTATGTTTTTGATAAAATGATATTGTCTCTGATAAACTTTCCTGTCATGCAAACCCTTCTTTGATCTCTAATGTCTTGTGTGCGGCTACTGCTTCATGATCTCCTTATCACGTGTTTAGAAAAATGACATATTTTACAAATATATAGAAAAATACTTTGACCTAATTAGGTTTACAACATTTTAAGAAAACCTAATATCAATGGTATACAAAAATAACCTAGATCTAAATGTTACATAGGAATCATCACAAAATTAAATGATTACATCCATATTAAATATGTTCTTAGTCTTGGTAAAATGTTTATGGATCCGTCTAAACCATTTACATAGAGATATGTGCCATTATTGATTACTATGATGTTTCCTCAATAACTCAGTAAACATGGCATTCACTATTCAGTGATTAAATTGATGCTCGATGTGTATAATTCTTGGTGTTCACTAGCTCGATACTCGGTAATTCCTGATGCTTGGCTAAACCTATATTTTGATAGCTTGATGTTCTACCTTGTAACTGCTCAGTGTGAGGGCTTTGTAAGTTCAATCGTCTAAATAACTTAGATTACTGACTAAACTTGTTTGATACTAATGACAATACTTAATGTCTAGATAGAGATAACACATTTTACATCATTGCATGCATCACCACCATGTAAAATAGATGTGTCTTTAAAATAATTAAGATAGGTATCAATAGTTGGACTAAGCATTCATCCATAGGTTCAAATGATATATTTAAAGATGCCATAGTTTAAGAGAAGGCTCATACAAAAGATTCACACTTTATTGGTCTTGGGATCTTAAGAATTTTTGTTGTTCTAATCTAGTTTAAAAGGATCAAGATCCTTGGGTGCCAAAATGAGACTACTAATAGTAGTAATCCCCACACGTAAATGTTTCCATGTTAGTTTGGCTCCATGAGGTGAACAATGCATATTATTACTCATGCCAATATTTTAATAAATAAAGATGAAGCTTTTTATAACATTTAATTCATTGCCACCATAGGCAAATGGATTTGATAGATGAAAAATGAGACAAATATGTGACCACCAGTCCCTAAATAGAATAAACAAAATTGACGCATTTTGTAATATTTAATTTATTACAACCACGAGAAAATGAATTTGAGTTGATGAAAAATGAGATAGGTGTGTGTAGTTTCTCATATCACCAATATATAAATAGGACACACACCTTATATGCTAGTTAAAAAATGTTTAGGTTCAACCTATCATGCTAAATTATATTTACTCTACTACAATCCTACATACATTGATTAACTTCAACTTTTATCCACTATCATACAAAACCATGAAATTTATATAATACTCATTATCATGCCATTTGTAACCGTAATAGTCATGAAATAACTATGAAGGAAGCTTGACAAGCTGGCTTAATGATTGTAGGAGATCACAAAAATAGACAATGATGGATATTTTGATGAAAACAAGAATTTTCAAGAGTTTATGACTTCCGTAATCTACAAAATAGTCCATTATCACGCTACGATAGTCATAACTATGTATTCCAAAATTACGAGACATCATGGGTGTGAAAAAATAATCCCTTAGTGTTTTCTCACTCACCTCAATCTATTCACATAGTTGATTTAGTGTAGTGCCCCTCTTGTTTGCAACATTTCGATGTGTTTATGTTGATTCTAGTTTTTGCTTTGTATCCTTACAATGTTTCATCTATTGTTTTCATTGGATGTTTATTTTATGTTTCACTTTTATATGTATTGTGTGATCATTAGGGATAACTTTAGTGGCAAATATTCACCTATTGGCAAATTTCACTCGTTGACGACCTAGAATTTGGCAAAAAAAATTAGACTTTCGGGGTGGCCATATCCCTCGCACTTTATAAAAATTAGGTCCCATGCATAGGCCAATCGCCAATAGTGATATGAAATTATTTTTATTTTAGCAATGACTTCACCAATAGAATCTAATTTTTCCACATGGTAAATTGAATATTTTCACCTATAATTTCCAAAGCTGGTCTTAATCAATGGTCACATTCACCAATATGTTATCAAAATTTAAGTTAGGGTATGGGTTAAGTACATAGATTTGACACGTGTCTCTATTCTCGAGACTTTTCATGGAACTTTTTATCCTTTCAAACTTTGGCCCGAAATAAATTTGATTGTGGACACATGTCTTTATTTCAAAGACTTTCTCTCTAACTTGGTGTCCTCTAAAAGTTTGGCCTAAAATAGGATTTAGGCCATTGGTTTACGATCATCCAACAATTATAAAAAATAGGTTTACTATATGTTAGATGATATAAAATTAACTTAGGACACCTTACTAAAATATTAAAATCCATTTGCACTTTCAGAGGTGCTGCCCCAAAACCCTCATTCAATTATTTGGAGGGAAATTGCAGTGATAAAAGTGGGGGAAATTTAACCTTCAAATGTGATAATTAATTAGGATCCATATAACAATAATGGTGAAATGATGGTTGCTAGGTATGTGGACTTCTAGCCCTAATTTTCTTCAACAATGAAAGATTCACCAGGATTTTATAAATTTTTCATACAATTAAAAAAAAATCGCCAGTTAAATTAATATTATTTCCTTCCAAATTAAAAAAATTTGTCAACAATATTTTTTTTTCCACCCAAAATAATGTAGGATTTTCCAGGATTTTACACCTTTTCTAGGGAGGGGATTTCTTAAAGTTTTCCCTATCGAGGTAGATGTTTTATCAAGATGAAGGTTGAGTTGGTCAAAATATGTTTGACTATTCTTGATAAAATAAATTGTAAGGGTCTATCATTTGGCCAACCTATTTGGTAAAGATGGTTGTTATGTTAGGATCTGTGTTTTGGCATAATCTCTCTGAGCGTGAAGATTGAAAAGTAGTTTCAAATGTGTTGGATGTTTTTTAGGGATGTGGAAGGATTAGGGCTTGAGAAGTGATATTTATATCATAAAATTAAAGATTTGTGTGTATAGATCATGGATGTGAAGGTACGATCAAGCTAGTGTGTACCAGAGTCTTTTGAGGAGATAATTTATGTGTTACACTAGAGGATCTAATAAATAAAAGGAGTTGTTATTTCTAGATCAAGTGACCCTAATAGGTTTCCTATTGTAAATCCCTTAACTAGGTAGACCCTAATAGGTCTTATTTTTAAATCTCTTAACATAGTGGCTCATTAACTTAATTTTGAAATCTCCTAATAGAGTTACTCATAACAGGGTAAAGCTCCTAACAAGGCTAGAGGTAAATCCCATAGTTGGGTGGCACCTAACAGTATTATTGTAAACTCCTAATAGGGTTAAGCTCCTAATAGGGCCTACTTTAGAAGAGTACATTATTCATGGGTCATCATTCCCATCATGGTTTTCACCCATTTTTGTTTCCATGTGAAAAATATTTTTTTTATGTGTTCCATGCATTATGTTGGCTATGTTTATTCGATTAAGTTTTATTTTCTTATCAATTGGTAAACTTGTGAATGTTGATTTTGAGTTAAAGAAGTGAAATTTTTAGATATCTTAGATTAATGATTCAACCCCCCCCCCCCCCCCCCCCCCCCCCCCCTCAATAATCTTGGACCCTTAGGACTAAAAATTGGTATAAGAGATTTTGTCCTCTTTGTGGAGAAGTTTAACAACTTGAGGTCAAGATTCAAGAATGACAAGGAAAGAAGGTCCTAAGTTCACAAGGGAGAACTACTCAGTGTGGAGTGGTAGAATGAAACTCTTTACCTAAAAGGTACGAGTATCTAGTATTGAATGATGTTTTTAATAAGTATGTTGCACCAACCAAGAGTCGCAATGGAGACCACCTAATGGAACAACAAGAAAATACCACAACTATGGAAGCTATTGCAAGTACATTATCTAATGCAAAGTTTGTTGATATACAAGATCTTAAAACCACCTATGATGTGTTGGATAAATTAAAGTTAGTCTATTGTGGTGACAAACATGTGCATAAATCTATGGTTGACATCTTGAAAGGAAAATTTGATGACATAAGGATGGTTGAAGGTGAAAACATTGAGAAGTATGGTTAGAGAATTAAAGAAGTGGTTTATGCTATCAAAATTTCTAGTGGAATTATTGAAGAAGATGATGTGGTAATTAAATTATTGAGAACCTTGTTACCTCTTTATGCTATTAGGGTTTCTACTATTCATGATTTAAGATCTGTAGGAACTGGAACTATCACTCGTGATGCATTGATTGGAAAATTGGATTCTTTTGAACTTAGAAATTATGATAATAGTGTTACAATGGTTGAAGCTACATTCAGGGCATCTATGTCTCTTGCACCTACAAGGAAAGGAAAGGAAGTTAGTCATGAATCTTCTTCTATTTCAAGTTACTCTAATGATTATGATTCTATCTTGTCCGAGGAAAATAAACAAGATAATTTGGAAGCATTACTTTCTAGGAGGATACCTAGAGGAACTGGTCAGTACAAGGGAAAACTACCTCTTAAATGCTTCTCGTGTAACAAGATTAGACACATTTATGTCAAGTGTCCTGATGGTGATAAGAAGGAAAAGTCTAAGGGATTCAAGGATAAGAGAAAGAAGACTTATTTTATTTTCTTCTGATGAGGGTTTTACTGATGAGGAATCTAAGGATACTGAATAATATGTATTTACCATTGTTTCTATTAAGGAAAATTCCTTTGTAGATGGTGAGAAATCCTTGATTTCTAGCATGGATCATGGTGAAAGTTGGGTACTAAATATTGGATGTACATATCATATGATTGGTGATAGGAGTAAGTTCACCAAGCTGGAAGAATGTGATGGTGGGGTAGTAAAGTTTGGTAACAATTATCTTTTCTTAATAAAAGGAATAGGATATATTGCACTAAATACTAAAACAAATTGCGGTGATGTTTACCAGATAGAAGGCCCAGAGTATAATTTGTTGAGTGTAGAACATTTGAATAAAAAAGGTTACCTTGTAGAGTTCAAAGGAGGTGTATGCAAGATACTTGGGAGATCTGGTGATATGATTGCTACAGGTATGTAGACTAAAGGTAACTTATTCCATCTAAATACTATAGTAAAGAGTTTTCTGATTGCAAAAGTTGATCGTTGGTTGTGGCGTATGATTTTTTTTCATGTTAACTTTTATAGTTTGGTCAAAGTGAGTAAGATGAATATTGTTAGAGGTTTTCCAAAACTAGTGAAAACAGACAATATCATGTGCAAGAAATCTCAGTTGGGGAACTTAACTAGCTCTATTTTTATCAATAAATCATTTTCATCTAAAGGTATTTTGGATTTAATTCATACTAATTTGTGTGGTCCTATGATAACAAGAAGATATAATGGAGATAAGTAATTTATGATTTTTGTTGATGATTACTATAGGATGATGTGGGTTGATTTTCAAAAAGATAAATTAGATGCACTTTATTTATTTAAGGTCTTTAAAGCATGAGTTGAAAAGTAAATAGGTAAGACTCTGAAGTAAATGAGTTGTGATAGATGTGATGATCATCTCCTAATTTATTCTTGTTGGAGATGATCATGGGATTGTATATGTTCAATTGGTGGAGCAAGAGGTTGAAAATTAGAATAATGAGGATGAACCAATTCAATTAGTCGAAGAAGATCCTAGACCTAAACCGATGATACCAAGGTATGTAAAATTAAATCATTCTATTGATTAGATTATTGGTGATAAGAATGTTGGTGTTCAAACTAGAAGAAATATTAGAGAAAGTACATATCTCATTTATGAGGATGAACTTGAATCTATAGGAGAGGCATTGAAAAATTAAGAATGGGTTCAGGCCATGGAAGAATAATTGGATCAAATAAAGAAGAATAATAATTAGGTACTAGTTCCTAGACCTGTTGATAAGAATGTGATAGGAACTAAGTGGGTTTTCAAAAATAAACTCAATGAAGCTGGTGAAGTATTCAGAAATAAGCCAAGACTTGTGGTTAAGGGATGTGTACAAGAAGAAGGCTTGGACTATGGAGAGACTTTTATACCTGTGGCTAGACTTGAAGGAGAAAGGATTTCTCTAGCATATGCTTCTTATATAGGTTTTAGAATTTTTCAAATGGATGTCAAATTTGCATTCTTGAATGCAATTATGGAAGAGGAAGTTTACATAGAATATCCTAATGGTTTTTCACTATCAGAAGATGAGGACATGGTGTGCAAGTTGTAGAAGGAAATTTACGGATTGAAGAAAGCACCAAGGAAATGGTATGAGAGACTCCACTCATATTTGATTGAGACTGGTTTCATAAGGACAAGTGAGGATAACAATGTTTACTTGAATATTGAGAAGGATGAACGATTGTTGATTTCTGAAGTCTTTATGGATAACATCATTTTTGGTGGAGATGATGAGATAAGAATTACATTTTTAGATGAAATAAGGATAGAATTTGAGATGATGTTTGGAGAGATCAAATCCTTTGTTGGATTGCAGATATCCCAGCTTAGTGATGGAATCTACATTAGATAGACAAAGTATGTGAGGGAAGTGTTGAAGAATTTTGGGTTAGAAGATTCTAAACCGGTTGGAAATCCAATGATGACCGATTGTAAGATATCCAAGGAAGATGATTCTATAGAAGTGAATTCAACTTTATACATAAAGATGATCGGTAATTTATGGTATGTTGTTCATAGTAGGTCTGATATAGAACATGCAGTTGGGATAGTTGCAAGATTTCAAGCTAATCCAAAGGAATCCCATATGGTGGTCACAAAGAGAATCTTTAGATACTTAAAAGGGACTAAAGAATATGGTCTTTGGTATGATCAAAAAGGAGGTTTTACTTTGAATGTGTTCACTAATGCAGAGTGGGAAGGTAAGGTGGAAGATATGAAGATCACAAGTGGAGGATCTTTCTTTCTTGGAGAGAGACTTATGTCATGGACAAGAAAAAAGAACTCTATTTATCAATGTACTATAGAGGAAGAATATGTTGTTGTTTCTATTAATTGCACTCAAGTTGCTTGGATGAAGCATTTATTGGAAGGTATTAAGGAAAAGGTAACTAAATTGGTGGTTATCTATTGTGATAATACTAGTTCTATAAACATATTCAGGAACCCTATGATGTACTCTAAGACCAAGCATATTACAAGTACCATTTTATTAGAGAGAAGGTTCAAGAAAAAGAGGTGATGTTGGAGTATGTGCCAACTAAGGAAAATGTTGCAAACATTTTTACCGAGCCACTACCAAAGGATATGTTCAAGTATTTAAGAGGAAATTTGGGGGTCATTCGCCTACCTAAGAAGAATTAAAGTGATTTTTTTGCACCAGTCCAAAGTTTTGTATTGAAAATATTTGTTGGATTGATGTAAAAAGGTGCTAATTATTAAGGGGAGTAGTCGGTGGTAAATATATTGAAGGAGAAGAAGTGATCTATGGTATGACATCTTTTGCATTTTTGTAAAAGAGGGAGAGATGTACTAAGAAGTGTCAAGAAAATAAATGAGACAAATGAGAAAGAGAGAAAGGGGGGACACATAGTTGCAATCGATTTAGAGATGAAGATTCAGTGTAAGAACATAAGAAGAGCGGGTTATTTGATTGAGAAGATGTTTTGATTATTGTGTTTCCATCAATTCCAAAGGGAGATATTTTTGGCATAACTGATGAAGTGATGGTAAGTGATGTGATGGTACAAATTTTCTATTGAGATGATCACTTATTTTGTTGTCATTGATGTCAAGTATTGACCTAGTGTTCTTAGTGTGTTGCAAGTGGCTTCACTGGTCAAAATCCTTAAGGGAGACTTCAGAATGCATACATATCATAATTGTATAATTGCAACTATTGAATATATTATTTTTGTAAGTTATGATGGATTGAAATATGACAGGAAAACTGCTAGAATAGTTTTTGATAGCAATGAGTGATTTGATTGGTTCATCAAATCTATGATGAGTTAGATGGCATGATCATGTAATTATGTTTTTGATACTATGTTGAGATCATGGTTATGATCATGACTAATTTGGATGATCAATAAGAATTATTTGTGGTTACAGAAGTTGCTGTTGGAAAAATGTCAGCTCTCCCCTCGGGATTTGTGACATGGCTTAACTGCCTTCTGTGTCTTCTATAAGTCTAATGGTTGTATCAAGCATTAACATATCGATCTTTTGGTGCAACGGAAACTACTACTTGTAACAAGTGGTATCAGAGCTTGGTCACAGGTTTGAATCCCCTTGGGTAACGCTGAGGGGGAGATTGTTGGAAAAATGTCAGCACTCCCCTTGGGATTTGTGACATGGCCTGACCACCTCCTATGTCTTCTATAAGTCTAGTGATTGTATCAGGCATTAACAGATCGATCTTTTGGTGCAATGACAACTACTACTTGTAACAGTTGTTTTAGTGAAAGGTGACAATTTTCTTGAGCTATTGATGGTAGATCTTCTATTGGTGACCAGTAATCGAGTTGTGATGAATTATTTATATTTTAGGTGTCATGATAACGTATCTCAATTAATTTATGGTGATGTGTTGGCATTGCATTGATTGAGGTATACATTTTATCAAGATAAAAGCTGAGTTGGTTGAAAAACATGTTTAACTATTCTTGATAAAATAAATTGTAAGGGTATATCCTTTGCTGACATGTTTAGTAAAGATGATTGTTATATTTGGATGTGTGTTTTGGTGTGATCTCTTTGAGCTCAAAGATTTAAAAAGTTTTTCAAATGTTTCAGATGAGTTTTAAGGGAGGTGGAAGGATTAGGGCTTGAGCAGTGATATTTATATCATGAAATCAAATATTTGTGTGTGTAGATCATGGATGTGAAGGTTCGATCAAGCTAGTGTGTACTAGAGTCTTTTGAGGAGAGAATGTGTGTGTTACAAAGGATTTGATCAAGAAAATGAGTTTCTATTTCTAGATCAAGTGAACCTAACATGTTTCCTATTTTAAATCCCTTAATCAGGTAAACCCAAATAGGTCTTATTTGTAAATATATTAACAAAGTGGCTCATTAAATTGAGTTTGAAATCTCCTCACATAGTTACTTCTAGCATGGTAAATCTCCTAAAAGGGATATAGGTAAATCCCATAGTTGGGTGGCACCTAACAGTGTCATTGTAAACTCCTAACTAGATTAAGTTCCTAACAGGGCATACTTCAAAAGAGTACATTATTTGTGGGTCATCATTCTCACATTGGTTTTCACCCATTTCAGTTTCCATGTGAAAATATCTATGCTATGTGTTGCATGCATTGTGTTGGTTGTGTTTATTTGATTAAGTGTCATTTTCTTATCAATCAGTAAACTTGTGAATGTTGATTTTGAGTTAAAGAAGTGGAAATTGGAAATTTGTAGATATCTTAGATTACTGCTTAACCCCCCCACCACCCCCTCTTAGTAATTGTGAACCCTTAGGACTAACAAAATAGTATAAGGAATATCTTGTCAAGTGAAAAGATAGACCTGTGGAGGATTCTTTATGGATTTCTCAACATGATGTTGAACATATTGGTTTTCCTTTAGCCCTAGAAAAGTGAGAGGCACACTTTTCAAATAAACCCAGGTGTCTAATGGAGGAGCATCTTGGGTTCTTGCCAATCTTGCATCAACCAAAAATATTTGTTTTCTATTTTTGTACAAGTTTAGTCTTTAGGTTTCTTTTAAGAATTCATCCAACTTGGATCCTTTGCATCTACAAACCTTTTGGCACGTTCATGGACTCTTCCTGAACCTCCTCCTAGGTTCTCATTCTATTTGGTAGCTTTGTGTATGAGATCTTGCATATTCTTGGTGGGACTAAATTGTTCTTCATGTTTCTTGGCCAGCTTGTATTTCCTGATCTCACAAAGGATTTTCCTAATTGTTGAACCTTAATGGTGCATTTATTGATGGTGTTGAGTTCATGGCCAACTTATTTGAGGGATCACGATTCATGGCTCATCAATTAAAGGAAGATCCTTATGATTTGGGTCTTGACCTATATTTGTAATATTTTTTCTTCTCATTGGAGAATGTAATCTTTCTTAGGCTTACTTGTGGCTTGTGAAAGGCTTTATAAACTCTTGTAATTGATCTCTTAGGGTATCACAAAAGATTTGGGAAAAAAAGAAGCATCATTCGAGCTTTATAGTTAGATTCTAGATTAGATAATATAAAAACATAACCTACAAAAGGTTCATAAACATGCATGTATGCCTGAAATGGATAACTACACATTGCAAATCATTGTATTTGATTATCTGATAAGAAGAAGGTTGATCTTTCATTCTCTCTCTAGTATTTTATATATTTCTTATATTGAGTGAATCTTGTTGCAAGGACTAGACTGAACTCTTTGAGTTCCCCCTTTCCTTGGCTGCATCAAGATGACCCATGCTAATATAGTGGTTAGATCTTCAAGGTGACAACTGTGTTTATTGCTCAATCCTATCAACATGTAGCTAGTTTTTGGAGATAGCTCCTTTGTGGTTATAAATTAAGAGAATAGATTTTGTTTCTATTGGCATTTTACAATCTAAAACTTTGGAAGTAGATATAGCAACAGTTAGTTTTGTTTAAGATCTTAGTACAATTTGTCTCCTCTCCTTATATAGGCTTTATGATCAATTGTACTTGTGACCTCTCAGTGTTTCATGGAATATTCTATGACTTTCACTTATTGTATTTAATATCATCTTTTGGATTTGATTTGTGTTACTTATATTTAATGCTTTTGCAATTAGCTAGGATTTTGTAAGCTATAGAATCATGTTTGTGACTCTTTTTATGGTTTAAGAATCTGTTATTCCACTATGTAGTGGTCCTATAAAGTGTGAAAGTGTTGTACCAAATTTTGTTACGGTGTATCACCTTAGTTAGATTTTCTTTCACTATTTTTTCCTTCTTCCCTTTCACTCTAAAGTAGAAAGTAAAATGAAAGGCCGATGTCTATAATCATGGAGGTCATTTAGTAGTGCACAATATAAGTCCCCTAATTATTCAACTTCTCACAAAGGGGTTGTTACCTTTACTTAAATGTAAATTTTAGTATCAACATTACCCACACCTTCCTCTACTCCTTACAATTACAATATATTAATTAGTATCTCTAAGTCATCAATCTTATCTTTTACTTGTTCACCCTTATATTTGAAAAGCTTTAATTTATGGTGAACTCTATTTTACCATAATATTAATGTTCACTCGGTGTGAGGCTCTGCCTCTTTTTTTGTACACTTCAATGTAACTATTTTTTTTTTTTGTGATTTCCTTATAACTAATAGAAAAATAAATTAAGATTACTATACTAAGATGAAAATTTTGTATTATTAAAATATACATTATAATTGTTAGCTTAAATATTATATTTATGTAAAATAACAATTAAATATTATATAATTCTATAACATATATAATGAGATAAACTCATAGATAAAATATAGATAAAACATAATACATATTATATAACATATAAATACTAGATAATATAGTTATTAGTTTAATATTTTTTGCAAAAATAATTAAAAGAGGATGTTGAGGTGACATAATTTTATATAAATTTAGAAAAGGCAAAAGTGAATTAATAATTAATATTTTAAGCACTTGTTAGTCATAACAAATATTATAATATTTAAATAGTGATGCGACCTCTATGAATCATATCACAATTATATTGATAATATATATTAAAAATAGTCTAGTTACTATACCATTTATGCATCGTATTATTAAAAAAAGATATGAATAATATTTTCTCAATAGACATAAAGATTAATTAAACATTATGCATTAATTTTTTATATATTAATTTAATCATTTTTAACAAAACATTTACATATCATATTTTAATAATTACAAAAATGTAAAATTTTAAAAATAAAATATATTAGTAATAATAATTAATTAAAGAACTGGGAGTTGATTCGATTGACGAATTTCAAGTGATAGCGGTGAAATTATAAGATTAAATTTCCTTTGACTCTTTTCATATAATACACCAACATCACCATCACATTAAAAATAACTATTATAATTATCTACTAAATAAAAACTACTATAAACAAATACAATTATTTATTTTTATTTAATTTCCCATACATTATAAAGAGCAAACTCAATTTCAACACATATATCTCCAACAAAATTTTCACTTTCATTAACCATTATACCAAATACCTCCGAATTTATTTTTGATTTACTTCAACACAAGAGCAAGGCTACGCGCATTATAGTCCCTTAGATATGACAAAAGTAATTAATAAAGAAAAGGCCTTGTTTGACCTAATGTTGTCCTCAATCTTGTCACCTTACATCTGGCATAAAATGATATTTCTTATCACATCAATAATTGTTTATCATGTGCACATCCACATCTTGTGAAATTCGTCTCTTTCATGGACAGCTTTTATACCAACCAATACCACTTTGTCTATATTCCATTATGCAATAAATTGTCCTTTGTGTGTGCTCTTTTTATGTTGTAGATATGTCATTTCACACCTCTCGTTTTATAGAGTAGTGAAGCACTTCAATATCCCTTTGTTTTCCTCTTTTATAAATGTTTTATATGTTGCCCCCAATCAAGGAAAATGGTCATATAGCCATAAATGTTCATCACGTGAATTATATAGCTATTGTCTTATTCAATGATAGGATCATGGCTTTAACTATTTAAGTGATGTTTTCCAAAAGTATATTAATAAGTTAACTCATGGTTAGTGCCTTTTTTGGAAAGGGTTGGCTTATGTTTACATGTTTTGGTTCAATTTATAGGTTAAATGGTGTAGAGATGAAAAATTTATATTTGTAAGAAAAAATATGATTTTGACTTTTTATAATTTAATTTAATTATACTAATAGGTGTCCTATATGGGGATCGATTGTCAGAAAGTTGTCATCTATCCTGTAAAAAAATTCATCAGCTTTTACGGTTCTACTTTTCACTTTCTGGTGATGACATGTTTGTTGTGTTCACTTACCGATAGCCAAGATGTCTCGCTCCCAATTTCACATTTCTTGCAGTGAGGTGTCTGCTATTGCATTTCCTGAGGGTCGACATATCACAGTTTTCATTTGTAAAATGGGGATAAATTAGCTTTGAAGTTGTTGGAAATTAATGTGCATTCAATAGAATGTACCAACTTCATTTTTGTGGTTATGGCAATTGTTTTTTGGGTTCAACTTACTCATTTTTGACATTTGATGTTGGTTTAGTCTTGTCTAGTTTTGGGTTTTGTGTTTTGCTAGTGTTTGTGTTGTAGAGGATTTTGGCTATGTTGCAGAGGATTTTGGCAATTAATGTGTATTGAATGAAATGTGGCGACTTCTTTTTTTTGGTTATTTCGATTGTTTTGTGGGTTCAACTTACCTAGCTTTGGCATTCGATGTCGATTTAGTCCTCTTTGGTTTAGGGTTTTATGTTTTTCTATTGTTTGTGTTGCAAGGATTTTGGTTTTTGCAAAGGACTTTGGCATTTGTAATCAATTAAATGTTATGTTGCTTTTCTTTTGTTGTTGTTTATGTTGCATAGGATTTTGGTTGTGTTGTAGAGGATTTTGGTGGTTGATGTTGTATTCAATGGAATGTGTTGAGTTCGTTGTTGGTGGTTATGTCAATTATTTTTTGGATTCAACTTACTTGTTTTGTTGTGTCAAGATTATTTCTAGTGGTTATGTCGATTATTTTATGGGTTCAACTTACCAATTTTTGGCATTCGACAAAGGTTTAGTCCACTCTAGTTTAGGGTTTTATGTTAGTTTTTTTTCATTGTTGTTTGCACTGCAAAGGATTTTTATTATCTTGCAAAGGATTTTGGCAATTAATGTGTATTCAATAGAATGTGCAAACTTCTCTTTTGGATGTTATGTCAATTGTTTGTGGGTTCAACTTACCTATTTTTAGCATTTGGTGGTGGTTACAGTTTACTCCTCTCTGGTTTAGGGTTTCATGTTGCTTTTCTTTTGGTTTTGTTGTAGAGAATTTTGTTGGTGAGGAGGGCATGAACCAGAAGCTTTGCAAGGTTTTCCTTGAACCTTTTGTGTTTGTTTGTTCATTGCATCATGGTTTTTGTTTTTTATGTGAAAAAAAGTTGAAAAGGAAAAGAGGGTTTGAAAAATTGCCCAAGTTCTTCTGATATTTGTAGATAAACTTTTTTATGTGTTTAATAATATTCTTTGTACATTTACAATACTAGAAATTATGTCAATACATGAACATGTGGGACTAACATTCACCTGGTACGGTCTGCATTTTTAAAACAATGACAATTTGTCTTTGCAAGGTCTTGGCAGTTAATGTGCATTCAAGGCAACAAATCAGAAACCTTCTCATGTTTTCATTGACCATTTTGTATAAGGTTGTTCGATGCATTATAGTTTATGATTTTATGTTGAAATTTTTTTGAAAGGGAAAGTGGTTTTTTTTAATTGGCCAAGTTCTTCTATTATTTTTAGATGAAATTTATGTGTATTGTTATGCATGTTCTCTGTATTTTTGTAATAGTAAGAACTATGTTAATGGATGAATATGTTTGATATTTTTAGATTAATTTTTTGTACAGGGGTGATTTCATTTTGCAAGGTGTTGGCTGTTAATGTACAAAATAGGCAACGAATTGGAAGCTTTCCCAGGTTTTTGTTGGCCCTTTTGCATTTGGTTATTTTTGGATCATTGTTTATGATTTTAATATGAAAAAGTGGAAATGGAAAGAGGGTTTTCTAAATTGGCCAAGTTCTTCTACTATTTTTAGATGAAATTTATGTGTGTGATTAAGAATTTTGTCTGTATATTTATAATATTAAGAATTATGATAATCGATTAATTTATGGGTATAACATTTCATAGTCATGTTATTCATTACTTGCAATGTAGATTGTTGAATCATTTCATTTATTCCTTGTGGTGACATTTCCTGGTTAATGTCATTTTCGCATAGAGTTTGTATATTGTCTATGTTGTCTTGGTGACATTAACACTTTTAACATTTTGTAATCATTTCACTCATTCCTTCGCATAACATATGTTGGTTATTCTACAACGATTTCATTCATTCCTTGTGATGATATCTCTTTCTTGTTAGAGCTTGGTGGTTATGTTAATTATTTTGTGGGTTCAAACTTATATATTTTTGGCATTTGGTGTCGATTTAGTCTTCTCTAGTTTAGGATTATGTTTCACTATTATTTGTGTCATAGAATATTTTGGTTGTGTTGTTCATTCTGCAATGATTTCATTCAATCCTTGTGATGATATCTTGTCATTCTACAATGATTTCATTCATTCCTTGCAATGTTGTCTCCTCATGCTTAGTGTATTGACATGTCCTCGTGTGATTTTGAGAAATAGTTCATGTTTGGTCTATGTTGTCTTGGTGACATTCACAAACAATATTAACATTTTGTAATCATTTCTTTCATTATTTAAAAAAAATTATTTATATTTTTACATAATTTAAAATAATAATTTTTATATTTCATAGATTATAATAATTAAAATAATAATAATTATGTCTAAACTTTAAAGAAATTGATAAAAATTTGTAAATAATTAATTATATTTTTACATATTTTATAATAATATTTGTATATCATAAAATATAATAAATATTATATTATAATATATAATAGGTAAAATTTAAAAAATTTAATTCTATGTTAAAATTTTTCAAGAATTGATATATTAATATTATATTAAGATCATAATTTAAATAATTAATTATATTTTTACATATATTAAAATAATGTTTTTATATTTGGCAAATTATAATAGATTTTATATCAAAATACTAATTTAAATAATTAATTATATTTAACATATATTAAAATAATGTTTTTATATTTGGAAAAGTGTAATAGATTTTATATCAAAATATTAATTTAAATAATTAATTATATTTTTACATATATTAAAATAATGTTTTTATATTTGGAAAATTGTAATAAATATTATATTAAGATCATAATTTAAATAATCAATTATATTTTTACATATATTAAAATAATGTTTTTATATTTGGCAAATCGTAATAAATTTTATATCAAAATATTAAACAATCCGTGAAAAATTTAAACATGGAATCAAATATTTAATATTTTATTGATTATATATTATAATATAATAATTATTATAATTAGATATTTTATAATATATTGTAGACACCTAAATATGATTACCAATTGAATAATCAAATTTAGTCATCTCGTAGGGTATTTTAATTAAATATTATTATTTAATTAATTATAGTCTGATTAATCTAATGGTAAGCCATAACCATTTAATTAATTAAATCCCCCTTCTTATATTAATTTAAATAAATAGACTTATCTATTTAAATTTATTTATTTATCCCAATTATTCCTCTTATGATTAAATAAATCCTATTTAATCTATTTGAGCACATGGCTCTTAACTTTAACCCCCAATATAACCATTCTCCAACCACATAACCCAAGGTTCTAACACAACCCAACCCTTTCATACATACTAATCCCTCCTTAAGTTGGTTAATCACACTTAACTAGTTAAATGACCCTCCACTCATTCTCTCTCCTCCCATCACACCCTCTTAATTCTCCCACTTGCCCACTAATCCAATACCAATTACCCACTAAACATTTGCATAATCCTAATACATGGATTGAGAAATCCTAACCTAAACCAAAGTCAACCTCGTGTCACATCTCCTCCAATCCCAATCCATCTCCCACTTCTCAACCTTAAATTCCCTTACACCCTCAACCACATTCTTACATCTTTGTCTCCCATTCTCAATTCCCAAAATGGTCATAATGCTCAAGGCTTGACCTTTGGGATTTGAGACAAGATGTGTCTTTATGGCATATCTTTCCAACCCCCCAAGTCCTCTCAATATCTCTCCTTGTGACATTTGTCACAAGGCTATGAGTTTGAAGAAGCACAATCCATGAGCTCACCTTCAAATGCATCTTGACGATTCACAAGGTTTCATTCCTAGCCCTCTATTTTCCCTCATCCTTGCCTATAAATTGAGCCCTCACTTCCTTAATTTTAATCCACAATATAAGAAAAATTATCATGCCCATTTGGGTCCCAAAATCATAGAAACATAACCTTATAATGCCAAAATCGCTCCAAATCCTTGAAGATTGAGCATCTACTTTGAGCACACATCCAACCATTTGGACAAATCCACATATCAAAGGATAATTCATGGTTTTATATTGAGGTTTGCATGATTGTTTCATGATTTTGTCTCTTTTTGTCTTATCACATATATTTCTTGATTATTATAGTTGAATGTTTAGACTTGTTTAGGTATTTCATTTACTATTACTTTTTATTGCACACATTTTGGCATGCCCGATGGGACCCACTCCAAGGGTCATTTTTTAGAATGATTTAGAATAACTGAGAGGGGGGGTGAATCAGTTATCCTCAAGTCTAGATGTAGTAATTTAACTTTTAAACTCTTCAACAAACTTAGATCTAATCATAAAATTACTCAGTCTTTATTGAATATATCAGTAACATAAAAATTGCAGTGCACTGTCCAAAAGTAATAAACTTGCAAAATATAAAACTTTCAACAACATTCACATCAGATAATATTCACACAAGTATAACACCAGGATTTAACGTGGAAACACAATTTGGGAATAACCTCTTGTAACATGCTATTGATTTTTCACTCTTCTGAAGTGAGCTCTGTGAGAAGCCAACCCTGTTAAAGGTTTACAATGCACACTGTTAGGTGTGACCCTTTTAAGAATGGCCTGATTAGAGGGCTTAAGAACATTCCATCAGAATGTCACCTTGATTAAAGGGTTTAGAAAATGACTATTAGGTCAACCTTGATTAAAGGATTTTGACTAATACAATAGTTAGAAAGTAACAGTAGGTTCTGTTCTAAAATATACAGCTTACTTTGCAAATACAGATCTAATGTGCTCTAATGTTGATTTACTGACTGACCTTCATTACCATCTCCATCTTTGATCTACTCAGAAATCCCTTCAAGAGATCACCTCAACTCTGTTCAACTCTCCTTAGCCTTCTGCTTAGATTCATCAATCAATAACATCAAAATTTTCCACCATACACATAACCTCATGATTAGGTCATCGTTATACCTCCTTGATTAGGTAGAGTAATCTTTTGCCACTTAATCTCTTCTGTAGATCTTAGGTTTAGGACAGATTCATCAAATCCTTCCATCATTTTGTTGTCCTCTTTTCCTTCTAGATACATCCCCAAACTTCTCCTTGAATCCATAGGAAAATGGTTAACCATGCATTAAATTCTCCATACCATTCATTAAAATTTCAACACATTTTACATATCCCAAGAATTCAACTATGTCTTCTGGGATTCTCAATTCTTTTACAAATTGTAAATTATTAATGCTCAGTCAATACTATACTATTCATCTACTCAGTCATCACTAGATATATTGGTCATTGCTAAAACTTTCCATCTCGGAAAATACTATCTTCACTTGATTAATTCTCTAACACTTGGCAATCATTGATGCTTGGTCGACACTAAAATTTGCTCAGCTTCTATTGGCGCTCGGTCGACACTAGCATCACCCTGCTTAAACTAAATTTCTTCACTTTTTCTTGGTTAAGCCTATGTTTCCAGTCTTTCTTCTTCACTTAGTTTTAACCATAACTAACACATTATCTTGTCAATGTGCCAACTAATCAAGTACCCATTGTAGTATCACATAACGCAACCTTTTCTTAGGTCCTCTTGTTATCTCCTCTTTTCAAATCCTCTTCATCAATCAAAAGATATGGTACTCTACTAGATAGAAACTATCTCACCAGTTAAGGTTTGACATCAATGAAAATATAACAATTATTTCAATTGTAGTTTCCAACACATGTCTCTATCTTTCATCCCTTTTTATTTACAAAAACTAACCCAAAAACTAATGATTGTTATTTTTGAGTGTTTTGCAAGGGTTTTTGGTGTTTGCAGGGTGAAAAGTAGAAGAATAGACATTTGTGTTCCCAATCATATCTTAAAAATTTACAAAGAAACCAAATCTAAAACTTAGTGGGATCGCATTGATAGAAGGTGGGAACGTGAACAGGGTCTGCGGGATCATGAACATGCAGACTAGCCCTTTATGGCCAACGGAGACCATTTTCCCTTCTATCTTCTATCTTTTCTTTCTTCTTAACCGAATGGCAAGAACATAGTTTGACTAGGTAGGAACATTGTCTGATGATTGTATGCCATAAGATATTTAATGTTGATAATCTATGATAAATCTCCAACTCTATAACTTAGCGGAACATGATTTGACCATGTAGGATTGTTGATACATCATTGATTAGGCAAGATCAATCATACGATAGGTATCAATTTTATTCATTTTTGTTAGTTTTATCACTTGACCTTTTTATTTATTGAAAGATCAGAGGGACTGTTGGTAAGGCCTACGAGATCTCATTTCCATGGTTGGTATTTTTTGTGTTGTGCAGATAGGCAAGATTATAGGTACAGATAGTGGGTCACTATTTTTTTAAAATAATAAAATTAACTCATTGTCAATTGGTGCTTTAAAATTTACCTTGTATGTCCCACATCATTTCACACTTCAAATTTGGGTTTAAAATTGAACAAGGTTAAAATTTTACAAATGAAGACCTCACATTTCATTTGGTTGTATGTTAAAAATTGAACATGTTTAAAATTGAACAAACAATTTGCACACTTCATTTTGGACTCTTAAAATTGAAGAAGAAAAACAATATTTGGATTTGGTGCATACAATTTACCCAATTGTAAATTTCCTTAAATTGTAGGACATAAATCACATTTCATAACTTGAGGAAAATTTACCGTGTGTCTTGAGTTGTTGGTGCACTTGCATAACCTCTATAAGAGCACAACCTCACATCATACATATACTCTCCCACTATCTCTTGTGGTTATTGGTGCAAGAGAAAAATTATTGTGAACACTCAAAAAAAAATTATTTTTCTTAGAGAATATTGTCTAAAGGGACCACTTCAACTTTAGAGGATAACCTCAAATCGATAAATACTTCGGTCATTATATAAATAAGGCTACACATAAACTCTACTTTTATATCCAAATAATCTTGGGTGTTGTGTGTGGATGATAGTTTGGATTGGGAAAAATTTCCTATAGAGATGATGTGGTCCACTAGGCTCTTAAGTGAGTCATGCATGTACAAACTGATTGGAGGGATGTCATGGACCTGACTAAAAATCCTTAAGTAGAAGGCACCCTTTTAGCCTTGGTATAATTGTTTATAGTGCAAGGTTATTACGTCATCCTTGGAAGCTACTCACCATATGTGTATCCCTAATTTTGAGACATAAGAATTTTGGATTTGATCACCAAAAGTTGGGAACGCCCTTGCAAGGGGATCCCCTATTTACCCATGCCTTGAAGGTCTATTGAAGTGCATAACTTTTCATTCATCTCTACATCATCTTACCTCTTAGATTGAGAGGGACACAACGTGCGAAGATTAGATACATCAAGATTGGGGTTTATCCCTATGAGAATATAAATATTATATTGAAAAAAAATTGGCCTTAAGCTAAAGAGTGTGTAATTTGTATTCATTGTAAATTGGCCAAGTGAAAATATTTTGAATATACATAATTGAAGTATTTTTTTAAAAAGTCATTTTTCCAAAAAGAGATAAAAAGAAGAGTCCAAAAGCTATTGTCTCCAATGATATTTCTTTGTATCTTGTGGGATTTCTTGTATACACCTCCAAAGTCCAAAAAAATCATGTTTAAAGTCAAGTCAAAGGTATACTTAGCATAGTCACTACCTAGATTGATATTCGCCAAAACCTTGATGTTATAAAAAATTCAATCATCTCACACTTAGGTTTTATAACAAGATCTTGAACCAATGTCTAGCATAGGTAAACATAAGAAATTCAAACTCTAGTTACCACTTGCTTATAGATAGAAAAAGTAGCCGAATGATCCATCAGACAACAAAAAAGTGTTATGAGAGAAACCTAAAAGTGTGCCAAACAACTTAAACAATATATGATAATGATTTACAATAACAAAGTTGCAAATTACTTGAGAATATACCAGATGAACCGTGCCTTTGTTAGCTTTGATACCAACTAGAACCCATCAAACTAGAGCATCATAGGTTTTTCCTTCACACTCTTTTACCAAAACTTGCATTTTAATCTTTCCTCAACTTGCATCTTAGGATCACTCTTAGTCATTTCTAGTCATCTGATCTAAATAAAAAAAATCAAACCCAATCCAAATATCCCCCACTTGGTGTCACAATCCTAGAGTTATCTCATACCTACATCTTAATCAAACCCATCTTATAGTTTCACTCTTTGACTAAGCATTGTCTAGGGTAGCTCATCCTTTCCTTTTTTGGCCTCATCACTTTGATCCAAAGTTTGGTTACATTATAATTCTTACCTTCCAAAGACCATTCTTATGTCCTAGGTTGACAATCACACCCATCAAAACTTGCACTAGGTATCAACTTCCATATTTTCAACACCACTTCATCCTTTAGGTCCTTAGGTCACCATCATCTTGCATTAGTCTCATCACCCATCCTTAGTCATCCATAGGGTCATTCAAGATTCATATTGCATCATCATCCCCATCCTTTAGGAGTTCCTAGGCTCATTTTTGTCCATCATCACTCATACATACTAGATCATACATTCCATGCAACCTCAAACATTTTCAAAGAAGATAAAAGATATGGATCCTAACCTTAATGATAGTTCATCCACCATGATACCTGATCCTAAAAATTTCATGGGAACCTTTGATCCTCAAAACCAAGTACAAATAAAAAATGTATAGGAAAACCAAGAATAAGTCCCTACCACAAGCTCTATGGAAGCCTTCATGAGTTATCTAGGGCATGCAAATATGGTTAGTTCTATCATAAAACACCTCGACACAATCCTTTCCAATTTTTCATGATAAGGAACTCCATTTCCACTAGCGATTCTGAATTTAGTCATGCATGTCCTTTAATTGTCTCAAATAGCATATTCCACCCTATGGTAGAGAAAATAATTGACCCAATTCTAAGATTCACCCAAGTTGCATCATCCATACCCCACTTGATCCAACTAGCTACCACTCAGCCCATAGTGCATACCATAGCGTAGTCAACCACCTTCTCCATTGTTGGGGAAATGAATGTTAACACCTCAAAAATATCTACATCACAACCATCACAAAAAATCATCACCCAAGTCATTCACCCAACAACCACATAGCTAGTCATAACCCAATAGGTTTCTACTCAACCAACCACCACAATTACATAACCTATAGCCCTTCTACAAATCTTTGTACCAATATCATTACTTGATTTCATTCCTCCACCTCCACCATAATAGTAGCAACTATAATTCACCATAGGCATGCCACCCACAGGGCCTAAAAATTAACCCATATGTCCTAAAGGGCCTATTTTTCATGCTCCCCCAACCATTCCTCCAATAGAATCTCATGCTTCCCAACCCCAAAAAAATACCCAAGTGTAAAAAGAGCCTCATCCCTCTCAACTAGCCTTGTCAGTCACATGGAATCAAGAATATGTTGCATCACAAGCCCAAAATGTCCAAATGCAATCACGGTTTGTCAATCCTTTCACCATAGCTTGATATGTATCTCAGCCAACTCAACCTTAGTATTCAACTGCAACTTCTCCCACATTCACTAGCTACTTGGTCATTCCAAAATCCATCGTTGCTCAAACCTTAACCCCACCAAGCCAACCTAGTGCATCCACTTTCATGAACTACCTTTCTCTACCTCCTCAAAATGCAAATGTGTAAGGAACATACCCATCTTATGATGGTGTTGACATACAATGAACCTGCATAGGCCAAACCTATAGAAAACCTTTCTACTAACTCACACAATAGCTACCCCCTTTCTACTAGCAACTTTTATAGCCCTATAATGCCTTCCCCACTCATCAGAACCTAGCACAGCCTCCACCTTAGTATCACACTCAACCACCACTTCAACATCCATTGCAACCCATGTATGTAGTAGGGAAATCCCTTTATCAAACCTCGTAGTATCCTACCTAAAATCCCTAATATTCCCCAAACTCCTATAAGGCATCAAGATCCAACATGTTGGGGACACCCACTCCACCACCCACCAACTCAGAATGAGAAAAGATCAAGAATTCTCTTACAGATCTATGTGTAGGCATAGAGACCAAGACCTTTCAGATTTCAAGAAGTCTATCCATACCCATTAAACCATTCCATCACAACATTCCCCTTTCCTAAGCACTTTGAAATACCCAAATTTGATGAATATAGAGGGAAGGGAGATCCAATCAGTCATGTTAAGTATTTTTACATGGCTTTCCAATAGGTTTCCTAGAGTGACAACTATATCATGTGTCTCTTTCCAAAGAGATTAGGGGGAATAGTTCTTTACTGGTTTTGCAAAATCCCTATGGCATAATCTTAAAATTTGTAGAGCTATCTAATAAATTTATGTCATAGTACGTACATAATATAGAGATTGAACTATCCGTCCTAGATCTCTGTAGTTCCAAAAAAAAGAGAGGTTAAATCCTAGCTAAGTACCTTTAAATATGGAAATGCCTTACCATGATACTATCATATCAACCCCCTAAAAAGTATTTGACAAAGATATTCATTGACAACTTCCATCCCAAGTTATCCTATTACATGCACATAAACTATATTGATGCCTACCAAGACATTGAAGGAAAAGGAATGGATATCCATAGAGGCCTCCAAGAAGATGCTACCATCAAAATTACAAGGAAACCCACAATAAAAAATCCAGTAATGATCACCCTTGTTATTGGAACAAGACAAATAGTGTAGTAATAGATGGGGCCACATGTATGAGAAATGTCCAAGTTGTCATTGGTGGCCCTAAGCCACCACTCCCTATCTGTCATCCAATGGAAAATTAAATGAATTTCATGTCATTCCCCCAAGGAAAACCTAAACCACAAGTCCAGAATACCAAAAAGCACACATTCACATCTCTAGGTGAACCCCTGGATGCTATCTTCCACATAATAAATAAGGACAACTTGATTGTATACCCATAGACTCATCCATTTGATGAATCTACTCTCAAACATGCATGCTATAAGGAAAATAGGCACTGTGATTATCACCATGTCAAGGGACATTCCACTATGAAATGCATGAAGCTAAAAAACTACATCCAGGATCTCATAGATTGAAAGGAAATCATAGTTGACCCTTCAACACAGGCTTCACCTAACATAAACCTCCAAATATACTGAAATGTGTTTCCTCAACACAACACTGGCAAAGGTCAAAATAATACTAACCCATAGTCGTAGAACTAAGGAAAAAGAACACAATGCAACCATGGTGATGGAAAATATTACATCACAATGCATATCGACTATGAATTTTTTTTTGGTTGCATCACCCAAGTTGGACCCCTTGTCAATAAGATCCATGTCAAAGGTGCATATATTTAGTGTGTACTTACCACACACCAAGGAAGAATATCTATTATATGTGCTATTAGGAATAGTCCCAAGAGATAACTGAGAGGGGGTGAGGGTGAATCAATTATCTACAAGTTTTAATTATTTATCCAATTAAGTATACTTAAACATAAAGCATAAACACAATGAAAGAACACACAAACACAACACCAATATTTTAGTTACGGGGAAACCCAAATAGGTAAAAACCCAGGTGGGAATTGACACCCACTCATATTCTGCACTAGTGTATTATGATCCTTGTTAGAAGATCTTTAACCATGTTAGGAGTTACTTTACAATATATTTAGTATAGTAGACCTGGTCAAGGGTCAGACCCTATTAGGAGTCTTTTACAATTGTCCCTGTAAGGGGAGAGGCTGCACTATCTGAGTTCTCACTGCTCAAAAGGGTGAAGGATACAACCTTTTGAATAACAGATACACACTATATCTAGATCTTGGTGAACTGCACTTTGACTTTCTATCTGGATCAGTTCCAATGTATAGCACAAATACTTTACTTGGTCACATAGACCTTCTTCTAATGGCTCAACACTTCTCACACTCTACTCTGCTCTTCTTAATCAACCATGAACCACACTTAAGAAATCACAAATGACTGGCTATAAATATCTTTCCCCTAAATGATATAATCAAGTTAGCCTATTAGAACCACCTTGAAATCATATTAGAGAATATAAAAAACTCCAATAAACATTCTATTGGCTCTACTATGCATGCAACACATTTTGGGACCTGTCCAATAAGATAATTATAGATGCATGCTACACACTGTCGGCTCTACCAAAACAACTAAATATTTCTCCTCAAGCTGAATTACTTCATGCACTCTTAACCAAACATCAATAACTCTCCTCTAAGCTTAACTCCAAGAGTGCATACTCTAAAGATAGGCACAACTCAAGAACCAATAAAATCTTTGTCAGCTCTCCTGAACAAACATAGGAAACTGCTACTGGTGAATAGCGACTGCATAAATTCACTTCTACTTATCAAAAAACTATGCGTCCATAAATAAAACATCACTAACATGTCTTCAACATATATCCAAGTGCACAAGGCTCCATGATAACTATATGGACAACCATACATAGAACACTATCTATTACTCTGTCAGGAACACTGCTGACACCAGCTGCAATATAACTATCTATACTAATAGTTAACCTCTACACCCATGATATCATGCTGATATCATGTCCATGCTTCATATGCTGAAAGCTTACTATATAAGACTTCCATGCATGCTACTTTCCATATGTTGTCATCAATGACAAACATACAGTCAGTACTGGCCTGCTGGAAAATCTCCAATAATCTCCCCCTTTGGCATTGATGGAAACATGTGGAATGAAAAACCACCACCAACCTAAATGGACATTTATTTTATAAAATTCTCCATTTCCTCTTCAAAACTCCCCCAAAGATGAATCCTTCATCTGTTGCAATATTTTCCAATATTCTCCATTTCCTCAACTGTACTGCTATCATAACTGAATACTGCTCCCCCTTAGTATATTACTCCTCCTTTTGCTTCTATTTTTCATGACTCTGTATATTACTCCCCCTTTGAAATCAATGGCAAAGGGAACCATTCATTTTAATCACCGGTACTACTCCCAAGGTAGAGTAGTCAACCATCCATCAGTCCCCGAGGACTGATGCCTTTCCTTCTTTCTTCTAAGTAGAATTAGGGAAGGGAATTACTCCCAACTTCTCCTTGAGATACTCAAAATTATCCTTAGGCAAGGGCTTTGTGAATATATCTACCAACTGATTGATCTTTAGTACTCACATAGTCTAGCTTGACTTCTTTCTCTACCACTTTCTCTCTTAGGAAGTGATACTTGATCTCAATATGCTTTTTCTTTGCATGCATCATAGGGTTCTTTGACATATTGATAGTGCTAGTGTTATCATAGTGAATAACAATAGGATAATCAATCTAAATTCCAAAATCCTTTATCATCTGCTTGATCCAAACAATTGTAGAACAATTCAAGGCTACTGCAACATACTCCACTTCTACTATTGACTGAGAAATACAATTCTGTTTCTCACTTGTCCAAGTGACAAGTCTATCAGGGTAAAAGCACAATAAGCTGTCACCCTTTTACCAAGGAAAAGGCTAACAAAATCAAAGTTGTTCAACTTCAATAGTATAAAAATAACATTTATGTTTGGAATTTGAAGATGATGTAAACTAATTAAATGTGATAAAATGGGTGAAGTTTGTGATTAATATTTTTAATAATTTTCTTGAATAAGAATTTACATTTTTTTTTAATTTTTAGAGATGATTTTTCAGTTGCTGAAAAATGTTGAAAATTAGGGGTCTAGCTCCCACCAAAAAATTATATGTAAATCAATATTTTTTCCCCTAATTTCAGAATATGTCACATATGACATATATACCTGGTGCATGAAGAAATAAAAATTTATTTGTGACATATATTTTCTCTTTTATAACAATTCAAATTCCAACTCACTAAAATCAACAGTTTTCATCTCGCACGGTATTTTTCATAAAAAATCTATCCTAATCAAAAAAATAAATATGTATTCTTGAAGAGGACTCTCTCTTGTAGTGCACCATATATTTTTCAAATTTATTTAATATGATTTACTATTTTTTTCTTTCTCCATAACAACATCTCCTTGACTGTTAAAATACCGACTTGCAATATTTTTTAATTACAATAAACTATGTCTAATTAAAACACTATAAAATCTATATGAGGATATTATTGACTCTGATATCTACAAAAGGGTATTTTTTTATTTTTAATAAAATATCATTTAAAAGATTAGGACTTATTGAAATGCCACTTTTCTAAAATAATTTTATTTTTATGGTAATTGGACCCAAAGTGGTATAAAACATGCATTTAATGGACATTTCCAATTGGAAATGTTAAAGCACTTATCTAACTTAGCTAGAATGAATCTACCTAGACCATATGTTTGACCAAAATTAATATTTAGTTAGAAATACTAAAATTGAGTTGTGCTGATAAGTTAGCCTAAAAGGTGAGACCTGATTGTGCTTTTACCCATCACCAAGAAACACTGCTCCACCTGATGTACTCTTTCTATCATCAACACATCCTGCCCAATCTACATCAGTGTACACATGAAGCTCAACATTTTCTAAATTATGATACCATAGACCATAATCTATAGTGCCCTGTAAGTATCTAAATATTCTCTTTACTCCCATGAGGTGACTTTTCTTAGGTTTTGCTACAAATCTTCCAACTATGCCAACTGCATTGGAAATATTAGGTCTAGTCTAAGTAAGATATATGAGTTTACCAATCATAGACTTGTACAATGTTATATCTACTGTTGGTGAGTCATCTTCTTTTGTAATCTTGCATCCAGTGATCATAGGTGTTCCTACTTGCTTGCAAACATCCATCTTGAATTTCTTCAGTATTTCTTTCACATACTTGGACTGATTAATGAAAATTCCTTTCTCCGTCTGCTACACATTTAGTCCCAAAATTTTTTGATAGGACCAATCATACTCATCTCAAACTCATTATGCATTTCTTTGACAAATTCTACACTTAGTTTGTCATTACCTCCAAAGATAATGTCATCAACAAATATAGCTACAAGTAGTAGACCTTCAAATGTCTCTCTAATGAATAAATTACAATATGTTGCTCCTTTCTTGAATCCAATCTTTATTAGATATCCATCTAGTCTTTCATACCATGCTCTAGGGGCTTGTTTTAGTCCATAGAGGGCCTTCTTCAATCTACATACCATATCAGGTATGTCTGATAGGGTGAATCCTTCTGGCTTCTCAATGTAACTTCTTCTTTCAAATCTCCATTCAAGAATGCTGACTTGACAACCATTTAATAAACTTTGAAGTTTTTTACTGTAGCATAAGCTAGAAATAATTTAATAGCTTCTAATCTTCTCATAGGTGCAAATGTGTCTGAATAATCAATGCCTTCTCTTTGTGCATATCCTTTACATACTAATCTTTCTTTATTTCTTACTACTATACCATCTTCATTCATCTTGTTTCTAAATATCTACTTTGTTCCAATCACATTCTTATCACTAGGTCTTGGGACCAGTTCCCAAGTGTCATTCTTGATAATTTGATCAAGTTCATCTTTCATATCATGATGCCAATCTGAATCATTACAAGCATCTTCAACACTTACAGGTTCAATCTGAGATAGTAAACATACCGCTTCACTCCTAGCTGAGTTCTTTGCTTGTGATCTTGTCAAGACTTTTCCGCTCTGATCTCTAATGATGTCTTTCTTGGAATGATTTCTAGATGTAAAATTTGGAACTTTAGATGATGTTGACTCATCAACCTTAGGAGTACTTTCTTCACTTATCTCAGGGTAATTGAGTAATACATCAATACTGTTAAACATTTCCTCAATGACTGTCTCACTAGTGGAGGGTCTAGGTTCTTCTTCAATCATGGGTGAGTAATCATGATATCTATCTTGAACCATAAAATTTTCATCAATCTTAACATGAGCACTTTCAATGATCTTTTTCAATCTTAAATTGAAACATCTATAAGCTTTACTTTTAGTAGAGTAACCAAGAAAAATACCTTCATCACTTCTTGCATCAAACTTGCCTACTGCTTCATCCCTCTTGATGTAGCACTTGCTTCCAAAGATTCTAAAGTATTTTTTTGTGGGAACATTACCAAACCATAGTTCATATGGTGTTTTGTCAGCACCTAGCCTCAATTGAATTCTATTGATGGTATAGACTACTGTATTGACCGCATCTCTCCAATAGGTGTGTGTAACTTTTCCTTCTATCATAATGGTGTGTGTTGTATCAAGAATGATCCTATTCCTTTTCTATGCAATTCCATTCTACTAAGGGGTTCTAGGTGCACTCAACTATCTCTTTATGGCATGTTCTTCGCTAGCTTTGAATATTTGAATTTCTCAAATGCTTCTGACTTATCTTTTAAGAATGCAACACACATCATCCTAATATAATCATCAAAAAACAAAATAAAATACCTTTCACCATAGTATGATCTCGTTTGAGTTGGACCACATAGGTCTATATGAATCAGATCCAACTTGTTCTCTGCTAAATTCTGCTTACTCCTGAAAGAATTTCTCACATGCTTCCCCATCACACATTCCCTACATATAGTATCAACTAGTTTTTCTATGCTAGGTAGATCTCTTACTATCTTTACATTACCTATCTTTACTATGTTATCAAAATTGATATGACATAGTCTTTTATGCCACAACCAACTGTCATCAACTTTAGCAACAAAACAACTTGCTTCTGAATTGAGTTGAAAAACATTACCTCTTATTTTTGAGCCTCATGCAATCATAACACCATCCTTGTTACTTATGATGCTTTTTTCATCTTTAAACTCCAACTGATAACCTTTTCCAAGTAACTGTCCAATACTAAGAAGGTTATCTTTCAAACCATCAACATAAAGAACATCATTAGTACTATTCTTTCCATCCAAGGTGATGGCTCCTCTACCAACTATTGGTTTAGGAGTGTTGTCTCCAAATCTAACCATCCCACCATTGTATTTGTTTAGATGAACAAACATGCCTTTATCACCTGTCATGTGATGTGAACAACCACTATCTATAATCCAGTCTGTGCTTATGTCAGCTTGTGAAATCAATGCTAGCTCTTGATTCTCTTTCTTATCTTCATGAACTGTCTTATTATTCATTTTGTCTACAATAGTAATGAATCAAATTTCTTCTTCACCTAATTCATTATCTAAAACTTCATCTCCAGCAAAGTAGCATTCCTTAGAGTACTTAGGCTTGTAATCCTTTTTGAACTTTCTAGCTCTAGTAGGACACTTAGATGCAAAGTGACCGATCTTATTACATGAAAAGCACTTAAATGGTAATTGACATTCATATTTTCCTTTTCCTTTCTCTTATCTTTTGGATATCATAGAAATGAAATCATCTAATGTTTTCTCTTCATCATCATCATCATCAAAATTACCAGAAGTGTTTGAAGATTTCTTACCATGAACTATTGCTTTGAAGGTTGTCTCACTCTTTGGTTCTGTCTTCAATCTTGAAATCTCAAAAGCTGAGATTTTTCTGATCAAGGTCTCTCTCTTGAATTTAGATGTAAGATACATGGTCTCATCAAGTATGTTTATCTTGCATTCATATTCAGGAGTGAGAGTAGTCATTAACTTGTCCATAATGTCCTCATCTGAAATCTCTCCACCATTGTTCCTATTCCAGAAATTGCTTCATTAATTCTTTGATTATAAGCTCTAATATTTTCTTCAGGTAGCATCTCTAATGCATTGTATATTTTCTTCCATGTCTTTCTATGCCCATCCTTTACTTGTTTGTCTTCTTCAAATATGTCTTCTAGGTGCTTCCATATTTTGTAGGCTGTATCTACCTTTTTTATTTCTGAAAACACACCATTAGATAGGGTGCTGATAAGGGATTCTTTAGCTATATCATTTTGATGAAACAATTCCTTTTTCCTATCAGTAGCATCATCCTTTGCAAGGTCTCTAAGGTAGGAATCTTGGCTGCTTTGATAGTCACATCAAAAAATTCAAAAGGAATGCACTGCAAATGGGTCACCATCTTGTTCTTCCAATCAAGATAATTCTCTCCATTGAACTTAGGACTTTCTCTCCTAAAGTATGCCATTTGATCAACCTCAATCTATTCAAATTTCTCTCTAAGGCACTTAGCTCTAATACCAATTGTTAGGAATAGTCCCAAGAGATAACTAAGAGAGGTGGTGAATTAGTTATCTATAAGTTTCAATTCTTTATCAAATTAAGTATACTTAAACATAAAGCATAAACACAATGAAAGAAAACATGAACAAAACACCAATATTTTGGTTACAGGGAAAACCAAATAGGTAAAAACCCTAGTGGGAATTGACACTCACTAATATTCTACACTAGTGTATTATGATCCTTGTTAGAAGATCCTTAACCCCGTTAGGAGTTGCTTTACAATATATTTAGTACAATAGACCTGGTCAAGGGTCAGACCTTGTTAGGAGTCTTTTACAATTGTCCCTATTAGGGGAGAGGACACACTATCCAAGAGCTCACTGCTCAAAGGGGAGAAGGCTACAACTTTCTAAATAATAGATACACACTATATCTAGATCTTGGTGAACTGTACTTTGACCTGCTGTCTGGATTAGTTCCAATGTATAGCACAAATAATTTACTTGGTCACATAGACCTTCTTCTGATGGTTCAACACTTCACACACTCTACTCTTCTCTTCTTAATCAACCATGAACCACACTTAAGTAATCACAAATGCCTACCTATAAATATCTTTCCCATAAATGATATAATCAAGTCAGCCTATTAGAACCACCTTAAAATTATATTAGAGAAACCATAAAAAACTCCAATAAACATTTTGTCAGCTCTACTATGCACGCAACACATTATGGGACCTGTGCAATAAGATAATTGTAGATGCATGCTACACACTATCGGCTCTACCAAGAAAACTATATCTTTCTCCTCAAGCTGAATTAGTTCATGCGCTCT
Organism: Chamaecyparis obtusa; assembly: GCA_027943335.1. Lineage (NCBI taxonomy): Eukaryota > Viridiplantae > Streptophyta > Pinopsida > Cupressales > Cupressaceae > Chamaecyparis > Chamaecyparis obtusa. Next base: position 917,093 of record BSBK01000029.1, read on the forward strand.
TAACCAAACATCAATAACTCTCCTCTAAGCTTAACTCTAAGAGTGCATACTCTAAAGATAGGCACAACTCAAGAACCAATAAAATATCTATCGACTCTCCTAAACAAACATAGGAACTGCTACTAGTGAATAACGATAACATAACTTGAATTCTAATAATCAATAGACTATGCATCCATAACTAAAACATCACTAACATGTCTTCAACATATATCCAAGTGTGCAAGGCTCCATGATAACTATACGGACAACCATACATAGAACATTGTCTATTACACTTTCAGGAACATTACTGACACCAGCTACAATATAACTGTTTGTACTAACATTTAACCTCTACGCCCATGATATCATGCTGATATCATGTCCATGCTTCATATGTTGAAAGATTACTACATAAGACTTCCACACATGCTACTTTCCATATGTTTTCATCAATGACAAACATACAGTCAGTACTGGCCTGCTGGAAAATCTCCAACATGTGCCACTACTTATTCATCTACTGGTGCATAATAAAACCTCTTGGAACACCTTGGCATTTGCCAATATACTTATATAAATCTCCATCCAAGATCTCCTTACATCACCTATTCATCAAGAGATACTCAATAGGGCCTTACAAGAATCACATATACCCAATAACATTGACCCAACTCAATTCTAGGCCCTTGTAGGCCACCTATCAGCATCTTGTGGCCTCTCATTCAAACCATCTGACATGCCAACCATTGAGATAGATCATAACCTCCCACTCCATATCGCTATCATGGTTAATGACTTTACTGTCAAACAGGTCTTGATAGATAATGGTTCGGTCCTAAATCTATGTACTTTGAAATTCATAAATCAAGTGGTGTGCATTGAACCACATATAACATATGATTTCATAACTATCAAGGCCTGTGACAATCTAGAATGTACCTCTAAGGGTACTATCTCACTACCCATCAAGGTGGGCCTAGAAATACAAGATACAATATGTTATGTTGTTGATATTGACCTTCCATAAAACATCCTCCTTGGTTGCCCATAGATCCATTCCATCAAGGAAATCCCCTACACATTCTACTAGTGCATCAATTTTCAACACAATGGCACTAAGATGACCATCCATGTCGATCCCCATCCCTTTGCATACTGACCTAAGTTGGAGGCCTCATTTTTGCACTCAACTCATTACCCAAGAATTAACATAGGTACCTCTGTTTCCAATTTTTCTAGATCCCACGTGAATCCAAAAATCATTCTCACCTCCACACTCTCTACCATCAAGATCAATAGGGGATATGGATAATATAGCCTATCAAATATAATTGTTGTTGGAGCCTTACCTCTTGATCCACAGACCCAAGGGAATCTATCCCATCAAGGCCTACTAGAGAAAAATGACCCACAACTAAAGAGAATTGACTCCTCCATGTTCCTATCCAATAGAATTATAAACAACTAAGAAATAGGACTATACATTAACAAATGGTCATACCGAGATGATCATGTTAGAATAACTAAGAGGGGGTGAATCAATTATCTAGTGTCCCAATTCAAAATGTATAATCCAAAACAATTCTACTACTTCTGCAAGTTGGTAACCATAGAATACTTCCACTATCTGTGTATTTACCGATTGACAATCTAAAATCTATATTAATTACTGATTAAATCTAACATGTAATAGGCAAAGTATGATAAAAAACAACACATAACACAAGAGATTTAACATGGAAACCTTGTAAAGATAAAAACCACCTGGGACCGTCAACCCAAAATTGTTCACTCTTCTGAAGTGAGGTTAGTGAAGACCCAACCCTGTTAAAGGTTTACAAACACATTGTTAGGTGTGACCTTGTTAGAGGATTTTAGACCAGAAGTTATCATCCAACCAGTAGTCACTCTGGGGTTGATAGGATAACAATGTTCACTCTATGAATGAAACATCAAAAGACTTTCATAGTCCACTTAGTTAAGAGATTTAACTATGTACAATGATTAAATGTGTAACAGTAGGTGATCTGCCTAAATACAACTTCAATTTGTAGTTTATAGTTCAATGTTCAGCTCATTCAAATACTTTTGACCAATATAACACTTTAGATTCAATACTGTATCAACTTACTGTCTATCAGTAATAACTCTCTATAGCTCGGTAACTATTCTGCAACTCAATTCTTATTAACCAGTATGATCAGAAAAACTTCTCCACATGATTAGTCTGCACTATCTTCTTCTTCTACCATCATTTCATGATGAAATCAATGTCTCTTATATAGATGAGTAAATCATTTTCTTTTCCTTCATTAGATTTTTCCACTTTAAGCTCCCTTAGCTGATGTGTCAATAACACGTTTCAATCTACTCCATTAGATCCTTTTGATTTATGTTAGCCGTCAATCTTCATAACAAACATTATCTGTTACCTCAATTTCATACACTTTACAACTCATCACTTTATTGGCTAAACTGATCATTTAATTCCTTTTGGTTTTTCTCGGTTAACAAAGAAATGCATCGGTGAACACAAGCTCAGTTAATACTATGCTCGGTATACACTACACTTCGTCGATGTATACTGAAATGCTTTATTTACTGACAACACTTCTTTGTGTCTTTCAGCTCTATTTTTCATCATAGATGAATGCAACATAATAAAGTCAATTCCATCAAGTCATAGACTCATCAACAAGTTACTCAGTTTATTCCTTATCCTCATCTATCATATACATCTTCATCATGTAGATATTTTTATTCTTCATCTCTTTCACCTTCCTTCAGATGTGTCGGTATAGTAACTTACAAGATAAATACTGTCAAGCTAGTTGACATCAATGACAACATAATACCGATTTAATCATCTTTCATATCTAATCATCAACTCCTTAGTAATCTTTGAATTAGAGATGTTGGCATTAAGAAAAATTTCCACTAGTGACAACACTTATTTGCATTCTGGATACAAACCGAGCAGACAGTGCAAACCGAGCAGACAGTGCAAACTGAGCAGACAGTGCAAACCGAGCAGACAGTGCAAACCGAGCAGATAGTGCAAACCGAGCAGACAGTGCAAACCAAGCAGACAGTGCAAATCAAGCAGACAGTACAAACCGAGCAGACAGTGCAAACCGAGCAGACAGTGCAAACTGAGAAAGTTAGTACAAATCGAACAGGACAGTGTAAACTGAGTAACATCATGTCTACCGAGTCACCAGTATTTACCGAGTTCAAAACCTACCGAGTGATCAGTATGAACCGTGCCTTCACTTCTACCGAGTGCATGATGATGCCGAGTAATGCAGTGGACGCCGAGTATCAGAAAGTCACCGAGTCAGTTTGCAAGAACCGTGTAACCATACTTGGGCTGACTTAGTAGCACTTATGTTTATTTGTCAAGCCGACTTTGTAATTGTAATTGTAATTAATTGTTTAAGACTTGTATATAAACAATGTTGTAAAAATGTCAAGATGTATGAAGTAGATTATATGTGAAAGAGAAAGAAAGGCAGAGATAAGGGAATTACAGAAGGCTTCAGAAGTATAAGGTACAGCAAAGACAAATTCATCACAGAAGGTGATCAGTACATCAGCGAATCTCAATCAGCAATCCAGTTGCAAAGCAAGAGATCTACTGTTTCATTCTAACAGGTGAATCAGTACTAAATCCTTTAACCGGGTAGACTTAACAGTCTTTGTAAAATCTCTTTACCGAGTGCATACTTCATTGTATGTTTTGTAAATCCTTTAACAGGGTGGATTTAGCAATCCTTATTGCTCCTAACAGGGCAGATCATCAGAAGTGATCAAATTGTAAGCCTTAACCGACCAACTTTATTCTGCAGTATTAAAGCTTTGTGGGTTTCATCCCCACCCCAGTTTTACTTTCTTTTGGAAGGTTTCTGGGTAACCAAATCTATGTGTCATTATTGTGAATGCTTTTAAGTTTCATGCTTTCTGTATGCAAAGGTTAAAAAGTAAATTACATGTTAAAATTGTAAGAAAATTTGGAGTTACTGATTCACTCCTCCCCTCTCAGTAACTCGGTTAATTCCTGAATATTTCCAACAATTGGTATCAGAGCAGCATTGGTTCTCAAGATAAAGCTTAACTAGCTTGAGCAAAGATCCAGGACAATGGAGGTATTCAAACTGAACAAGGTGATTGAAAATGAAAAGCTAGATCTAGAAATGGCCATAGCTAAACTCAAAGAAGAAAAAGAACATCTTTCCCAATCCCTAAGAAGAAGGAAGGAACTTGCAAATCAGATGAATGATCAGAATTACATTGAAGAAAAGATTGAAGATCTTCTTCCCTCAAATAACTCAGATGAAGCAAACAATGCTGTCAAAGAACTCCTAGAAAAGAATGGGTCTCTGCAGGAAGAAGTGAGAAAATTGAAAAGAGAACAAGAGCTACACTCTACAAGATTCTGTGATATCTTGGAACAAAGAAACAAGTTGAAAGATGAATTATATGGAAGAAACATTGAAGTCCAAAATAAAACCCTTCAGCTAGAAAACCTAATTGATCAGATCTCTCATACAAATGAAGAAATTCTGAATCTAAGATCAGAAATAGAAAACACAAGAGAAGAACTAAGATCTGAAAAGGAAATCAATCTAAGATTGGTGGATGACCTAAACGTTGAAAAACAAATCAATGAAGGAATGCTGAAAAGTCAAGAAGACTTGAATCAGCTGTATGAGCGAAATCTTCATAGGCAAAAAGGAAAAGCAGGACTTGGATACAAAGGAGAAGGCGAATCCTCTAAGCAAGGTACTCAAAGAAATAAAAAACCTACTTGTAATCATTGTGGTAAAATAGGACATACTTCAAATAAATGTTGGAACAATGAAAAAGTAGAATTCAATGGAAAATGTTATAGCTGCAATCAACCGGGTCACAAAGCAAATGAATGCAGGGAAAAACCTAGATTCAGAGGTAATTGTCACAAGTGCAACAAACAAGGTCACAAAGCATCCGAGTGCAGATCCAAGACATTTAATCCAGCAGAACAAATTATGAAAGAAATGTTTGGATGGGACTACAACACCTGGTGTAGATGTCATTACTGTGGAGAATATGGACACATTGGCATGAATTGCATAAAACATCATCTAAGGAAAAGAGATACTACCGTAAGATGCTTCAAATGTACTAAACTCGGTCACATAGCCAGAAACTGCATGAATGCTAGTGAAGTTGAAGAAGGAAAGAAGAATGAAGCAACTAAGGTCAGGAAACAGGTGAGACAAAAATGGATTCCTAAAGCTACCGAGCAATCCAGTCCAAGTAATGGAATGGATGGCTCTACCGACTCAAACTAAATTTCCAAGGAAGCACTGGAACTGTATTCTCATAGACCAATCTCAAGCAGTTCCAGAACTGAAATTAAAAGAAAGATCTAAATCAGCATGCAAGATGCAGTGAGATCACAGGGAGGTCAGTATCAGTCTTCACCGAGAAAAGTCAGTACCCGTCTTTACCGAGCGAGGTCGGAGCAATATGAATTCTCGAGTTCACCGAGTTGCGAAGTCTTTTCTGAGCAATTAATTCTTAGTGGGTGACAGTCTGTCAGAATTCATACCCTAATTTGAAATGAGCATTAATGAAAGAGTTGTAAACAAAAAGCAAGTAATCAAACTCATTCTTCACCACGAATCTTTAGCACTTTGAGAGCAGAAAATTTCAAGAGCAACCCGACGATTCAATACTTTTGCGAAAGGAATTTTCTGTGAGCTACCATGGCATCATCCAGCACTTTAGCGAAGAAAGGATCTGATATGTTAGTCCAAGGGGAGTGGAAAGCACCAGATTTTAAGATCGTGCCCGCAATTACAGTAGCCCTAGATCCGAACGGAGCTCAATCTCAGATTCCTCCTAAGGTACTGCTTATTAACGATATCCGCAATCATTTTAACTGTTCAATTCATGAAATGGGGAACCTAGAACTAGATATTGTGCGTGAGGAACTATGTGTGGATGGTATTCTGAAACCTGAGCACAAACATCTGGAAGATAAAGGTTTAGTTCACATTGCACATCTACCTTGAAACTTTCGAGATAAATAGGTTAGATATATTCTCAGCAGTGTACATGATGGCAAGATTTGGATTGAGCAACCTATTGAGATCACAAAGAAGATGATTCAACAAGTCACCGGTCTTCCCATGTTGAACAAAGCTAAAACTACCAAAACCCTAGGTTGGACGGAACTAGAGAAGAAAACCCTAGCCGAGTGGGATGGTAGAGGCATGAAAGTTAGCAGCATTACGGACATTGAACTGAAGTTTGGTACACACATTATTGCCCATAAGATTTACAGCTCTAGTCGATAGAACAGTGTCTCCTGTGAAGCTATTGACCTAGCATACAAAGTGGTCAAGAATAACTTGACATTTGACCTAGCAGACTTATTGTTAAAGCAGTTTAACAAAAACATGGAAAGCATTAAAACTTCCAAAAACAATCCATGTAAGTTTGGATCCTTGTTGGTCTGTTTATTCTTCTATGTTCAGAAATTCTTCCCTTCTAAAGGAAAAGTTGTATGGAGAAAAGATGTGCCAGTCCTCTATGAAATAAATGAATACATCTCAGAAATGGGTGAAAACTTTGAAAGCATCATGGATAATTATTTTGAGTCTTTCAAAGAGAAAATGAATGACAGATTCTGGATTCCACAGAAGTTGGTGGAAGATTACAAAGATGACATCTGTTTTATGGTGGATTGTGATAATGTGTATATTCAAGCAGTTAAACCGAGGACTGTATATGTAAAACCTCTTCCTTATGAGGTAAATATTGATGAAACCAAGAATATCATTGAAGCTCTTCTTAATCAGCCTGTCAATCCCAAAGCTCCATATTTTGGAACATATGATGAAGCTAAGGTGAGAATTGAACTAAGCATAAAGCTTCCACAGGCGGTAAACAAAGGAAAGAAGAGGATAGCCAAAATGCAAATGATAACCGAGGACAAAGAAGAAAAAGATGAAAAAGAAGAGGAAAAGGATGAGAAAACAGAGGAACCAAAACCTGCAAAGAAGAAAGGAAAAGTTTTCATCACTAAGGCACCTATGCCTCCCACTGCTGTGTTTACAAGGAGAAATACAAGAGGCAAGACAGACAAGGTAGACAAGGCTGATAAAGACATAGTATTCAAAAGGCCTCCTCTAAACCTTCAAGAAAAGCTCAAACTCTTTAGAGACAGATCAGGATCTGGAGTAAGTAACATAAAATCCTTAAGATATGAAACCAGATCGAAAGCAGAATAGAAGGAAATAGAAGATGCTGTTATTAAGAAGATGGGACAGTGGAAATACTCTCCTGAAGAAATTGCCCCACAGGTTCTAGCAGTTCTATTGAATCCAATAAAAATGAGATGGAGCAATGCAAAGCAAACGGTGATAGACATATTTGATCAAAACCTGAGACAGTTGATGCCGAGCTTGAATAATGATGAAGTAAAGAAGGCATTAAAAGAAAATGAAAATAAGATGACATTGAAGTTCAATACTTGTTTGATTTTGATCAACAATATTGAATCGGTTGTGAAGGCTACAAATGCCACATGGAAGAACATATACCACCTTCACCAACCGAGTATTGAAACTGTAATAATAAAAGATATTGAAGATGACAGTGATGAACAAGAAGAAGACACTGAGGTAGATGATAGTGTGAGGATAGCAGCAGAAGTCATTGCATCCCTTCCTACCTCTCCAGTGAAAGTTTCTACATCCAGCCCGGAGACACCTTCAAGCATGGTTGTGACAACTTCCATATTTGTCCAATCATCCATAGCAACAACAGAAGTAGCTACCATTTCTTCTACCGAGCTGCAGTCTCCTGCATCATCAAGTTTTCCAGCAGTAAGTTTTCTAGTTTGTGAATCTTCAAGTGTAAATATTTTAAGTTCTCCAGTAGAAAGTATACCAGTATCTATAGCCAGCCCTACTTTATCTACTGTCACTACTACCAAAGCATTAAGTACAGATAAGCCTAAGGCTCTACCGAGTATAAAATTTTTGGGTAAAAATATAGTAGAGGATATAGACCTAGATGAAGAGATAGAAATTCCTACATTAGATTTTGCAAATCTATCAGCGGACCAGATGCAAAATATAGGTGAGATCCTCCAAAGGAAAGCAAAACAAAAGAAGCTTAAAGAGGAGAGAGACAAGGAGTATCAAATCATCAAGGATGCTAAGGACATTTTGTCTAATGCATTAGGTATTAAAGTAGACTCCTCCCAGCATGTTTTGTTACAATTAGCAGAAGCAGTTGAGAAATACAATGAGGATTCATCCGGGATAGAAAAGTTAGTTGAAAGAGCTGAGAAGAGATTCAACAATAAAGTGCTTGAGCACATTGCTCAGCACATAGCTATTAACCAAGTGGAATTATCTTCAGTTTTGTCTAACATTGAATCTATCTATTCGAATGCTACCTCTCTTTTGGCCAGACTGTGCAATATTGCCGAGTTCACAAAGGATGTTAAGGATAAAATGAATAAAATGGATGAGGATATGAAGATTAGCATACAGAAGCTGCAAGTTGAACCAAGTTCAAGCTCTGCTCATCACATGAAAATTTCACACCTATCTAATATGCAGTTTGATCTACTGAAAGAAGACACAAGGATCCGGTCCACACTGCTAGACATCCAACACATGATCCTTCCCATCATGAATACAATGTATAAGCACATTGAACATTCCAAAACATTGATTCATGACAATCAGTTCTCTATAGCAGATCACATGATTGAACTCTCTGCAGAAGTCCAAATTGCTATACAAACATGTAAGATCCTGCAAGAAAGTTGGGACAGAACCCTGGCACTAATAATGAAGGTACATTCTGATTTTCTATCAAATTTTGGATTCTCTCTGTAAATAACTTGTATATGCACCTTTGGCATTATCATCAAAAAGGGGGAGATATGTATAGAAGGAGAGATATGTATAGATTTGTATAAGAAACAGTTAGCACATTGAAAGGGGGAGACAATGTATAAAGCCATTTAACAAAGACAAATTTTGAAAAATCAAAATAAAACTCAGCATGATTCGTGTATATAAATTTTGGCCAATAATTGTTTTTGTCACTAATGCCAAAGGGGGAGATTGTTGGCATTAAGTAGAATTGCCACTAGTGACAACACTTATTTGCATTCTGGATACAAACTGAGCAGACAGTGCAAACCGAGCAGACAGTGCAAACCGAGCAGACAGTGCAAACTGAGCAGACAGTGCAAACCGAGCAGACAGTGCAAACCGAGCAGACAGTGCAAACCGAGCAGACAGTGCAAACCGAGCAGACAGTGCAAACCGAGTAGACAGTGAAAACCGAGCAGATAGTGCAAACCGAGCAAGTTAGTACAAACCAAACAGGACAGTGTAAACCGAGTAACATCATGTCTACCGAGTCACCAGTATTTACCGAGTTCAAAACCTACCGAGTGATCAGTATGAACCATGCCTTCACTTCTACCGAGTGCATGACGATGCCGAGTAATGCAGTGGACACCGAGTATCAGAAAGTCACCGAGTCAGTTTGCAGGAACCGTGTAACCATACTTGGGCTGACTTAGTAGCACTTATGTTTATTTGTCAAGCCGACTTTGTAATTGTAATTGTAATTAATTGTTTAAGACTTGTATATAAACAATGTTGTAAAAATGTCAAGATGTATGAAGTAGAATATATGTGAAAGAGAAAGAAAGGCAGAGATAAGGGAATTACAGAAGGCTTCAGAAGTATAAGGTACAGCAAAGACAAATTCATCACAGAAGGTGATCAGTACATCAGTGAATCTCAATCAGCAATCCAGTTGCAAAGCAAGAGATCTATTGTTTCATTCTAATAGGTGAATCAGTACTAAATCCTTTAACCGGGTAGACTTAACAGTCTTTGTAAAATCTCTTTACCGAGTGCATACTTCATTGTATGTTTTGTAAATCCTTTAACAGGGTGGATTTAGCAATCCTTATTGCTCCTAACAGGGCAGATCATCAGAAGTGATCAAATTGTAAGCCTTAACCGACCAACTTTATTCTGCAGTATTAAAGCTTTGTGGGTTTCATCCCCACCCCAGTTTTACTTTCTTTTGGAAGGTTTCTGGGTAAGAAAATCTATGTGTCATTATTGTGAATGCTTTTAAGTTTCATGCTTTCTGTATGCAAAGGTTAAAAAGTAAATTACATGTTAAAATTGTAAGAAAATTTGGAGTTACTGATTCACCCCTCCCCTCTCAGTAACTCGGTTAATTCCTGAATATTTCCAACAAGAGATTCTTCATTTTGGTTTTGAATCAATTGTAGTTCATCAATCTCTCCCTTTGGCATTGGTGGCAACTCAAGTAATATGAAATGTACCATACACATACCAAACATGTTTTCTACAACTTTGTGATCAAATGTTGTTTAGTGTAAGCTCTCCCTAGCTTAATATGTTTAATCACTACGTTACTAAAATAGCATTATAAAATACAACTTTTTCATTCTGTATTTATAACCTTTTCACATAACCTTTTCAGTTCTCAATTTCCTTTCAGATCATCTCTCTCTTAGATAGTTCTCATCGATGCAAATCTCCTTTTCTTTTCATATTATTTATCTCTCCCTTTGACATCAATGCCAAAGAAAAAAATAAATAATCAGCTCTGTAATAGCTAAATAACTCTTTGGTGTCCAATACTCCCTCTGTATCTGAGTATACTGATATCCCAAACTGTTTCAGTTCTTCAAACTTAATCACAACCTTGAACAAAATTCAAAGTGTGAACTATGCCACATCAACATGCATGATCTTATGATAAGATTAGGCTGATGCAACATCCAGATCACATTAGTGACCAATAGACAGGGGATGGACCCCAAGTCTAGTCCTCAAATATTCAAAAGTATCCTTTGGTAGAGGCTTTGTAAAAATGTCTGCAAGTTGTTCTTTAGATGTAACAAATTCCAACTTTACTTTCTTCTCTTGCACTTGTTCTCTTAAGTAGTGATACTTAATTGATATATGCTTTGTCTTTGAGTGCAGCATAGGATTCTTTGAGATATTGATTGCACTTGTGTTGTCACAGTATATGATCACCAGGTCAGTGATTACCTCATTCATTCCTTCCAACACTTGTTTGATATATGCAATGTTTGAGAAATTAGTAGCAGCTGCAACATACTCTACTTCAGCTATAGACTGAGAAATACAAGCATGCTTTTTACTTGTTCAAGTTACAAGTCTTTCACCAAAGAAAAATGATCCTTTGGTGGTACTTTTTCTATCATCCACATTTCTAGCCCAAACAACATCGGTGTAAACTTTTAGCTCAAACTTACCTTCCTTAGGATACCATAGTCCATAATCCTCTATCTTTTTCAGATATCTTAAGATTCTTTTAGTAGTAATCATGTGTGATTCTCTAGGATTAGCAGAATATCTAGCAACAATTCCCACAACATGTGCTATATCTGGTCTACTGTGAACTACATACATAAGCTTACCAATCATGGATCGGTAAATTTTCTGGTTTACCTCTATAGTTTCATCATCCTTTGTCAATTTACTTCCAGTAGCCATTGGTTTTCCTATAGGTTTAGCATCTTCCATGCCAAATGTCTTCAAGACTTCCTTTATGTACTTGGACTATGTGATGAATATCCCATCACTCTGTTGTATCACTTGTAATCTGAGAAAGAACTTAATCTCTCTGAACATAGACATTTCAAACTCATTCCTCATGTCATCAGCAAAAAATTTACATATATGATGTTGACCTCCAAAAATAATATCATCAACAAAAATTTCAGCAATGATAATAGTGTCATCAGTATCACCTTTCATGTACAAATTGTTGTTCTCACTGGTTCTTACAAATCCAATATTTAACAAGTATGCAGTCTTTCATACCATGTTCTTGGTAATTGCTTCAAACCATATAAAGCTTTGTGTAATCTACATACCATGTTTCTATTGTCTAGATCAATGAATCCTTCAAGTTGTTCTATGTAAACCTCTTCTTCAAGTATACCATTCAGAAATGTTGATTTCACATCCATTTGATAAACCTTAAATTTCTTGTGTAGCATATGCAAGTAACATTCTAACTCCCTCCAATCTAGCAACAGGTGCAAATGTTTCACCATAGTCAATGCCTTCTTCCTGTGCATATCCCTTGCATACCAATCTCACTTTATTTCTTGTGACTTCACAATTTTCATTCATTTTGTTTCGAAATATCCATTTAGTACCGATAACATTCTTATCTTTAGGTCGGGGTACTAAGGATCAAGTTTTGTTTTTCTCTATTTGTTCTATTTCCTCCTTCATTGCATTGCCCCATTCTTCATTTGCTAATACAACTTTCACATTCTTTGGTTTAAATTCACAAACTAAACATGTACCTTGTCTTGTTTTGCTTCTAGTCTGCATTCCAACTTGTCTGTTTCCAATAATTTGTGTCTCAAGATGATGTCTTCTGACAAAAATAGCCAGTACTCAGTTTCTTCTTTCTTGTTCATCCTGTTCAGGTTCATTTTCTTGCTCGGTAGCATCATCTTGTTTGTTGGTTTCCCTTTCCTGTTCCTCGAGGTTATTTTCTTGCTGACCGATTATCACAGGTTGTGACTTCGATAGATAGTCAGGAAGTTCAATGTAAGTGAATCTACCATAGTCTTCTAGTTCCTTTCTTTCTTCTATGTTTATGTCATCATACTCATCAAAATGAACATTAGTACTTTCAATCATCTTATTTGTAACCTTATTCAGACATTTGTATGCTTTACTCTTAGTAGAATATCCTAAGAATATTCCTTCATCACCTTTAGAATCAAATTTCCAATTTCTCTCATCCTTTAGAATAAAACATTTACTTCCAAAAATTTTGAAATAACTTACAGTAGGTTTGTGTCCAAACCATAGCTCATAAGGTGTCTGGTTGGTGTCCTTCTTTAGTTGTACTTGGTTAAGCACATATATAGCTGTGTTGACAGCTTCCCTCCAATATGTTTGAGCAACATTCTTTTGTAGCATTAGTGTTCTAGCACAGTCAATGATTGACCTATTCTTTCTTTCAACAATCCCATTCTACTGAGGTGTTATTGGTGCAAAGACTTGTCTCTTAATACCATTCTCATTATAGAAATTAGTAAATTCATCAGAGATAAATTCACCTCCTCTATCAGATCTTAAGCATTTGATTTCTTTTCCAGTCTCTTTTTCTACCTTAGCCTTATACCATTTAAACAACTTAAAAGCTTCAAATTTCTATTTTAGAAACATAACAGTCATCAGTCTAGTGTAGTCATCAACAAAAAGAATAAAGTATCTATCACCATAATAGCTCTGAGTTCTCATAGGACCACATAGGTCGGTATAAACCAATTCAAGTATCTTCTTTGTTGAGTAGTCTTTGCTTTTAAAACTAGACTTAGTCATCTTACCTTTCTAACATTCATGACACATAGCATGATCTGGTTTAGACAAGTTAGGTAATCCTCTAACTCTTTTCTTCTTACTAATCTTGACCATGTTATCAAAATTCACATGACATAACCTCTTATGCCACAACCATGCATCTTCATATTTCATTAATAAATAAGAGGATTGATCAATATCAAGATAAAATAGATTACCTTTGGATTGTGTACTGGTTCCAACAAGTCTTCCTCCATCATCATAAATTCTTACCTTTCTACTCTCAAAAGCAAGTCGGTGACCTGAGTTGTTCAGCTGTGCCACTCTTATCAAATTGTAGTTCAGTCCATCTACCCAGTATGCATTCTCACATTTTATTCTATCATTAATCATTAGTGAGCCTTTACCTCTCACCATACAATGTGCATCATTTCCCATTCTAACAAATCCACCATCATATTCATCAGTTAGATCAAATTTCTCTATATCACCAGTCATATGATGTCTGCAGGCACTATCTATGATCCATGTGTCATTTCTGCTTACTTTAGAGATTAGTGTTGTCTCCTCATGTTTCTCCTCTTCCTCTAAATTATCCTTCATAGCAACAAATACTACTTCTACGTCATCATTAGTGTCAGATTCAGATTCAAATTCCTTAGCTATGTAACATACCTTTTTCCCTTTGTCATAGCTATCTCAATTGTCTCTGTTGTTGCATCAGTAGCCTCTATTGACTCTTCTCCCATAGCTTCATTCAGATTGGTCTTTGGATCTATCATCATCTTTCTTATTCAGACATCTAGCAGTGATGTGGCCAACTTCTTTACAATTAAAACAAGCTAGAGGTAACTTGCCTCTATATCTTCCCTTACCTTTGGGCAATCTTCTGGCCATAAGAGCTTCAAGCTCATCAAGTTCATCATCGGTATTACTGTCACTATCATTATTCTTATCAATCTTGCTACTAGACTTACCAATCTTCAAAGAGGACATGAAAGTGGATTCAACAAAAGGTACAACACTATTATCAAAGTTATTCAATTCAAAAGTTGTAAGCTTGCCGATCATAGTGTCAAGGGTGAGGTTGGATGTAGCCCTTGTGTTAGCACCTAGAAAAATTTTCATGGCTTCATCATCTTTCCTCTGGTCTCTGCAGTGTTTTTCCTTGCCCCTGGCCTCAAACCCTAGTTCAAAATTTCAAAAATCTAGCCATTGGGATATGAAACCCTAGTTTTCCCTAGCCTTGTTCTAATTTTGTGTTACCTTTTTCAGTCACTAAGTCCTAAATTACCCATGTGGAAAAAGGTTAGATTCACTTTACATGTTTCACGGTTAGGTTTCATGTTGGGGTCCCCTTTTAATAAATTTCTCTAGGCCTAAGTCTCCCGCAGTAATATTTCCTATAGTTCTGCCCATTAAGAATTGTGTGGCTATCATTGTTTCACAAGACTGCAGGTTGTCATAATTTCTAACAGGTGGTATAGCGACGAAGCACCAGCTGTCCTGGCCGACCTGGTATCTAAGTCTAAGATTCATGATCTACGGTGGCCGTATGATCTCATGGAATCTTCTTACCCCATGAGATCATGCACCAACCGTCAGATCCTCCATTGTTTTCATGCTGACTGGAGTGGGTCCACTACCAAGTGTGCATGGGTGGCAGTTGATTATTGGTTGTAGAGCGGTGAGGTGGAAATATGTTAGATGGACCTATGTGCGATGAAAAAGTTATTTGTCTACCTGTCGGATTTTGCGACATGGCAATTTCTTATTGGTCGGTGGGTTTGCAGTGATTTGGCAATTGTTAGTGGGACTTGGTTGCTGGCATGTCCTTAGGGGTCCTAACATCTATAGAAGATCTATGGTTGGCGTAAGTTCTCATGGGTTTTGTCAGAGCTACGAGATCTTATGCCAACCGTCGATGTTACTTTATTCTCAAGCAATAAAAGAAGGTAGGTCCTCTGACAGTTGGAGCTAACATGTGTGATTTTCATTGATGGAAGGGATAACGATGCAATAGGCCCATTGCCAGGTGTTGCAGAGTTGTTTTATTTTGATTGGTTGGCATGTTTATGACTGGGACAATGTTAGTGGGGCCGGTTTCTCCAAAGAGGGTAATGCACTATAGGATCTTGTGGTTGTTGTTATACCACTGGGGTAAGATGCACGATGGTTAAGTGCATGGTATAATGAGAGCCGTTGATCTCATCTAGGGGGAGATAATTTGCAGTGGGTCCGATATGCTTAATGGTGCTGACATGCTTGATTTTGATTGGCCGAATGGTGGTGATGTGGAAAAGACTTTTCAACAGTTTGTGGATTGTTATGTGATTAATAAGAACTGCTCGATCTACTAGGAAAGTACTAGGATCGATGACCACATTTTAAATTCTATTTGGTTAGCCCTTGTAATTCAAATTCAAATTTTTAGAGGGTTTCTAGTGACAAAAAGGACTGAAATTGAATGTTTAAGCAGCTGGATTTGGTAGAATCAGTTTTATCAATTGTTGCAAAGTTATCCAGAGGGTTTCCATGACTGATTGTAGGGGTCTTTGTACTATGATGAATGAAACTTGTTGCTCGAGGCATGTTGCAGGTGGCCGAACAGGTTGATAAATATGAGCAATTCTATGGTTTTAGTACTTTCTCAGGGAATTACCATGATTACGGATCATTCTTGGATCTATTTTTCTCCAGGTTGCTTAGGTTTCCTCCCCTGTATTAAATTATGACTGATTCTAGTTGGTTTGGTGGGTGAAACCCTAACCCTAGTCATTTGTAGCTTGTTGCATCTTGTTTCTAGATCCCAAGATGACTAGGGGTATATATTTGTAGAATTTTTTCTATATTAAGTTGTTGTTGATGTATATTGGAAGTCAACGTAAAAGAATGAACAAGGAGAGCTTGGATTTAGGGTTTGTTTCCCAGCATTTTGTTATTTTGGTAATCTATTGATTCTACAAATTTTAATGAGAATACACTTGGATTCCAATCTTATGTTTGTGTATGTCTTCTTATTTTGTTCTTGGTCTCATAGATGTTAATGTCACAAAGTGGGTTAGCATATGGTAAACAAAGAGTATTGTGGAGTTATCTTTGAGTTCCTAACAAAGTTAGGATTAAAGTCTTTAAGGTGATTTCAGTGGGTCCATGGCTAGATAAGAATTTGATGTCCAAGTATGTGAGGGAAATGAATAATAGGCAAAACACTTATTCTGAGTCCAAGAGTGTTTGAGTTGGGGTTTTCAATTGATATGCATTGTTGATGACTCTATGCCCTTGGTTAAGGCACTGGTCCATTCTCTGGAAGTAGTTCATCATCATCAATCACACACACATAATATAAATGATAAAATCTTTATGTTAGTCAGTAAATGATATAATTGATTAATATTTTGTGGTTCCTTTGAGGAATTGAGCCAAAGGTATACCCACCTGAGCATCTAGGCTCAAAGTGTAGGAGGATCCCTTTGATCCTTGTTAATTGGCCCTTTTCCTTGCAGACTTTGGAGTGGTGATAGAGTCAATGACATTAAGTTGTCAATCATAGTGTAAACCTACAAGTAGAAATGAAAAGGGGAACCAACAAAATCGTGACTCTACTGGGGAGAGTCTAGAGATAAAGTTTTTAAGTGGACTCTTATTTTTCCTATTGTATTCAGTTAAAGATTTCCCACTTTGGTGGGTGGTGACTCAAAAGGTTGAGAACTAGTGCTATAAACTATGAATCAAGGAAAAAAGAAGGAATACTAGGTCCTTTGTCAAGAAAAATCTGGAGGTGACTCTGGAACAATTACCTAGATAGGAAAACAAGAGTTGGATCAGAAGAAATGGTAAGTCTACTAGTGCTCCCATGAGAGAACAAAGAAATAGCAAAGGTAGAACACCACATGTTTCCTCAAGTGAGGAGGGTTCACAACACAAGAGTTCTAGATCAGATAGTGGCTACTCTGAAGATAAATTTTATCATACCCCAGAGGTGGTATTTCAGGATAAGGGTTCATTACCTATAGGGCAGGATGAACAAGCCAGAGATGAACCAAATTTAGACCCTGATGAGGATATGTTCATAAGGAAACCCATGAGACCAAGATAGGTCCATTTCCCATATCAAAATGTCACTGATATGGATGTGTCATTAGGTTCTGATGATATTATGATAGATCCAGATGATTTGAGTGCACTAAGGTTACAGTTGGTAGAGAAAGATGCCATACATAAGAGGTTACAAAAGGAGAGAGAAGCTAAGAAAGTGAATGCTCTGATAGAAAGACTGTCTCTTCTTAGAAAGATTAATGAATTGAAGGAGAGAAACAAGATGCTTGCTTCTACTCCTAAAACTTTGCAGCATGATGTCTTTGGTGATCTTGATGTGTTGAGAAGTGAGCAGGAGTGCTTGCTCCAAGATCATGAGTTTGATAAAGAGGGCCCTGTGGTTAGATAGATTCAAAGTTATGCTTCTCTCCCTAAAGATAAAGATGGACATGAGATCACTAGGCTTGCTATTGCTATTAATGAAAAAGGAAAGCAAAAGATGGTGGGACGTCAAACAAGCAAATCATTGACAATACCAGGGGTCCCACCACCCAATTCAAATAAGGACATAAAGATAGAAAGAAGAAGAAAAGAAGATGAGGACCTTGTAAGAGAATTAGAGAGGGCTGAAATTGAAGCCTCCATTGTAGAAAAGAGAAGAAAGATCCAGTTCTTGAAGGCTTCATCTGCTAATGCTCTTGGCCCATCTGCTACTGAACTAGGTATGCCATCTATGACTACTACTATTCCACTTAGTAATGCTACTACTAGTTCAATTCCTTCTTCATCTGCTAGGATAAATGTTGATCATAGGAAATAGTCAAATGCACAAGTAGATGGAAATGTAAATGTAAACTTTGATCCTAGGGTCAACACTAGTTCAGGTTTTCAAAGAAGACCTATGCAATTAGAAGGCTATAGGAAAATTAGCTTTGATGGAATTCCTGGCTACCCAAATGTTTTTCCAAATGATATAAGAGATAAGGTACCTAAGTTTTCTAGTAACAATGCCATTAGTTTTGAGGAGCATCTTAGTTTATTTGTTGATATGCTTAATGATTATGAGGTAGAGCATGAGGATGTGGTCATGAAATTATTTGTTCAATCTTTGGTGGAGGATGCTAGAGATTTGTTTAAGAGACTTCCTGACCGTTGTATTGACACTTGAGATTATTTTGAGAGATGTTTCAAAGAAAAATATGGTCATAGGACTAATGCTAGTTTCATGTTGAATGAGTTCAACACCATAAGGAAAAATCAAAATGAATCTGCAACTGAATTTAATATGAGATTTTAGAAGGGTATGCATAAGTTGTTTCAAGTTATGCAGTTAGATGACAATGTTTGTCTGACCACATACTTCAATGCCTTTGATGGAAAGATGGGATACTTGTTGAGGGACAAGGAGCCAAGAACTATTAGAGATTCTTTTAGGACTGCTTTCAATATTGAAAATAATATGAAAATATCAAGAAAATTGGGTCAAAAAAGAGATGATCCAAAGTTGTTTGGGGATAAAAAATACAAAAGGGATAATGAAAGGAATGTTGGAAATAAGTAGGAGGAAGATAAGTTGGATAAGGTGCCAAATGCATTAAAGGATCTAAAAGCACCTATTAATAGGAAAAATGGTGTTCCTACCAATGAAAAGCCTCAATTCAACAATAATTTCAATAGGCAGAATAGATTGCAAAATTACCCCTACAACACCCAATGGAAGGATGGCAAGCCTATTGTCCCTACTGCAAGAGTAAGTAATAATAAATTTGTCCCTGATCCTTTACAAAGATCCTCTGTAAATGTTATAGAGGATACACCATGGTGTATAGCATGTCAATCCCCTCATTCTACAGAGCATTGTGTGGTTGCACAGTCCATGTCAGCATATCAAGATGGTAACAATGAGGAGTTAGATCAAGAAGAAAATCATGATGACATTGGATGCAACATGGTGACTTCATATTTGGGATATGAAGATGATTTTGATATTGATGAAGAAATAGATGTGTGTTTGAAAAGACACAATAGGCCCTTGTTCCATTAGGAGGTCTTTTCTGATAATGATGACATTGATGAAAAGACATGTAACATGAATTCCTCCTCAGAAACAGTAAATTTGAGAAGACCTTCAAAAGAGGAAATGGATAGAATTACTACAAAAATGATAGCCCAAGTGCAAACTAGAGGCATGGTGGCAAGAAATACAAATGAGAAAGCTACCAAAATGTTTATGAAGAACACCAATTTCGGGGAATTCAGTGGAAATAGATCAAAGGATGATCATTCAGCAAGGTTCAAAAATGTAAAAGGTAAGAAGTGGGAACCTAAGGGAGTTGGAGTTGAAAAAATTTCCAATGAGATAGAGAAGCCAGTTAACACAATGGCTAAGAATGAAAAGATGAAGGTCATAGCTACAACTAACATATCAGTTGTATTGTCTTAGATCACAGTTAAGGTTCCATTGTCAGAATCATTGAGGATCCCTGAACATAAAGATAGGGCTATTGCATGGGTAGACAATGTTCATAATAATGATGTTGCATGCAATGAACCTCAGGATAAAGTTTTGAAAGAAGTAGAGGTCCAAGGATTGGTATCTCATATACCACCTATTTACTTGGATAATTCTTTCAATGCTAGCCTTGAAAATATAGATCCATTCTTCTTGAGTATCCTTGTGAATGGAATGAAGTTAAGAAATTGTATGATTGATTTTGGTGCCTCTAATACTGTTATGCTTTTTTAAGATCATGGAGAAGTTGGGCCTTAAAGTTGATACAGTTCAAGGTAGATGTTGTGCAATGGATCAGAGGGAGGTACCAATCATTAGGACTATAAATGCTATGCCCTATAGGTTGGTAGCCTATCCAGAGAAAGAATTGACCATGAGTGTTTTGGTGGTGGATATCCCTCCTCATTATGGGATGCTATTATCTAGGAAATGGAGTGCTTCCATGGGTGGATGTTTGCAGTGTGATCTCTCCTCTGCAACTTTCAAGATTGATGATCAGTTTGTTAAGATTGAAAGAGAACCAAGGGTAACCTACATGATTGAAAGGAATATTGATAATGAGGTTACCTGCTTTATAGATACTGATGTCAATGCTTTTAGAGCTAAGGTCATTGTACTTGAAAAGGAGCTTGTATTGCCATGTATTGATGAAGAGGTAGGTTCTATGTCTATGAGGGGTGATTTGTGGGTGATGTACTTTGATGGTGCAAAATGCAAAGATGGAGTAGGAGCAGGTATTTTACTCATTTCTCCTGAGGGGAGTACTTACAAATTCTCTTTCACATTGAGTTTCTTTTGTACCAATAATATAGTAGAGTATGAAGCATTATTGCTAGGGTTGAGGTTGGCACAAAAGCATGGAATTAAATGTATAAAAGTTATTGGGGATTCTGAATTGGTGGTGTCTCAAGTCAGGTCAGTATATGCTTCCAAGAACAGGAGGTTGAAGCAATACAGGAATGTTGTTTGGGATTTGATTGAGTGTTTTGATGCCTTCAATATTGAGTGGAAGGATAGAAGTAATAACAAGATGACTGATTTGTTAGCCAATATTGCAATCAATCCCAGTGATATTACTTTTGCTGGCCTCTCTAAAGTTGAAATTTAGACTACGCCTAGTATACCAGATAATGTTGAGAATTGGCAAGTTTTTGAAGATGACCAAGATATCTTGATATTTTTGAATTGTGAAGATCAGTATCATGGTCAAGAATTAGATTGTTTAGCCCTAGTTGAGATTGCAGAAGGAAAGGAGGTTGTCCTTGGTAATGAAGTCATCCAACTTAAAACTAACAAGGTTCCTAAGGGACTTGTTGTTCGAGAAACTGTATTTGATAATCAGGACATAGTTCAGATAGGCACCAAAAAGGAGGATCATATAAATTTGGAAGAAATAAATCTTGGAACACAAGAAGCACCTAAGAAGGTTTACATTGGTAGGGACATGTCTCACAATGTAAGAAAGTCATTGATTGAATTATTAAGAAAATTCAGGCATGTTTTTGCATGGTCATATGATGACCTAAAGGTTTATAGAGAAGACTTGTTCCAACATGTTATTCCTTTGAAAGAAGATGCCAAACCCTTTAGGAAAAAACAAAGGCCAATTAATCCTACCTTGGCACCTAAGATGCAAGAAGAATTAATGAAGTTGAGAGATGCTAGAATTATCAAGCCAATTAGACACTCTTCTTGGGTTTCAAATTTAGTCCCTGTTAGAAAGAAGAATGGTGACATCAGACTTTGTGTAGATTTTAGAAATTTGAACATTAGCTCATTAAAGGATAACTATTGTCTGCCTAATATGGAGGCTATGTTGTAGAGAGTGACTGGATCTAAATTAATGTATATGATGGATGGTTTCTCTAGTTATAATTAGGTAATTGTGAAAGAATTAGATTAGTTTAAAACAACTTTCACTACACCTTGGGGGACATATGTTTATGTGAGAATGCCTTTTGGTCTCACAAATGCTGGTGCAACTTTTTAGAGGGCAATGGATGTTGCCTTTTTAGATTTTATAAATGATTTCATTGTCATTTATCAAGATGATTTAACTACTTATTCCAAGAAGGAAGAAGACCATTGTACTCATTTAGAGAAAATATTTGTGAGGGCTTTGGAATATGGAATTTCATTAAATCCAAGAAAATGTGCATTTAGTGTCACTGAGGGTAAGTTGCTTGGCCACTTGATTGGAAAGCAAGGAGTTAAAATTGATCCTAAAATAGTGGCAGCCATTGACAAGATTCAAAGGCCAAAAAATGTTAAAGGAATTCAGTCTTTCTTTGGTTAGGTGAATTTCTTGAGAAGATTTGTTACAAATTTTGCTGAAGTTACTAGACCAATATCCAAGATGTAGAATAAAGGATCTGAGATCAAATGGGAGGGTGAGCCTGATGAAGCTTTCATGAATATCAAGCAAGCTATTAAAGATGCACCTATGCTTAAGGCACCTGATTACAATATTCCAATGCATATCTTTTCTTTTGCATCTTTTGATACTATTGCTACAGTATTATTGTAGAAGAATAAGGAGGGTTATGAGCAGCCTATTGCATTTTTCAATAAATATTTGTAGGCTACTGAATTGAAATATGATATAAATGAGAAACAAGAATATGCACTTGTGAAGGCTATCAAGGCTTTCAGATGTTATCTGATGGGAGCAGTTGTGATTGCCTTTGTGCCTAGTGCTATAGTGAAGGATATCTTTTCACAACAAGAGGTGTCTGGAAGGAGATGTAGATGGATAAATAGGATCCAATAATTTGTTAGGAATAAGGTGTCTCAACCTTGGATAATTCATATTCTTATTATTTGTTTTGTAAAATGTATTTCTTGCAAATAATGTTGATGTGTCGACATCTTGAATTGTGTGTAAGGAGATCATGGCTAAAACGGTTATGACGGATTCCTATGACACGTAAGAGCTATGTGAGGAAGATTCAATGATAGGTGAAGACATGTGGAAACTAATAAATTTGAGTACTATACACTCTTTCCCAATCATGGGGTTCAGAGCATCACCTCGAAAAAAATTCTAGGGTTCCTATTTTCTCAGAGAATGGTAAAACCCTAATACGTTTATCTTTGGGAGTAGCCCTAAAAAGTGAAGAGCATGATATAAGCTTTTTTAGGGTTGCAAAGAGATGTGATGTGAGTGTATGGTTGGAATGTTTTTATGCTACCATGATTTGTCTTCAAGGTTTTTTTGGAAATCTTCTGAAAGAACTTGCATTGCAAGTGTATTGTAAGCTGTAATAGTTTTGATCAATACATTGTGCAGGTTTTGGAGTGCTGGGGTTTTTATCGAAAGGTTTCCCCAGGGTATATCATTGTGTCATTCTCTATTTTTCTGTATGCATGGTATGTGGTTGCAATATCTTTGTTAAAGTAGTTAACAAATCTGAAATTGTAAGGATTTATAAGAATTTGCACAATACTCTACTATAGAGATTAGCGTAGGAAGCTGTTTCCGCACCTGAGTTTCCTTACAAGTGGTATCAGAGCTTGATCAACTTTTGATCCTAGTTGTTGGGTAGGGTTTTTTGAGCTGATCTCAAGTTTGAGTGGGAGTTTTTTGCAGAGCATTCTGAATCTTATTTGTAGATTGAGATGGCAAGTTCATCATATGGAAGAATGGAGGTGGAGAAATTTAATGGCACTAATTTTGAGTTGTGGAAACTCAAGATGGAAGAAATGTTGGAAGATCATGACCTATGGGAAGCAACTTCAAATGCTACAAGACCAGCAACTATAGCTCAAGCAAATTGGGATATCAAAGACCGTAAAGCTAAGGGTCTCATAAGACTCTGTTTAACCAATGCAATTCTTTTGAATGTTCTAGATGAGAAAATTGCAAATAGTTTGTGGGAAAGACTTGCGGCCATGTATCAGGCCAAATCTCTAGTGAACAAGTTGTTCTTGAGGAAGAAGTTGTACTCTCTATGAATGGAGGAAGGTGGATCCTTAACGGATCATTTAAATGCATTTAATCTGCTGGCTGCACAGTTAACATTAGCTGGTGTCAAGTTAGAGGAGGAGGATCATTGCTACACACTTTTGTGTTCTTTACCAGATTCATGGGACTATATTGTGATGGCTCTCAGAAGCACGTTAGTCACCTTCAAAATGGATGATGTGGTGTCTTCACTGCTATCAGAGGAGATGCAGAGAAAGGCTTCTGTTTCGAAAAAAGAAGCCCTTGCTGTTCGTGGGAGATCCACTAAAAGAGGGAAGAAAAATGACAATAAGTTTGATAATAAGGGTAGATCCAAATCCCGTGGGAAGTCAAAGACTTCCAATAAGTCCAAGGTAAAATTTTAGAACTGTGATAAATTTGGGCACTTTCGTAAAGACTGTAAAGAGCCGAAGAAGAAGAAGAAAGGTTCAGATTCAACTTCAGAAAGATCTCAAGAAGATGGTGATGCATTCATTGTAGCTTTGGCAGCCCATGCATCTGATGATGTGTGGTTGGTTGACTCAGGTGCATCTTTTCACATGACCTCTCATCGAAACTAGTTCTCAAAATATGAAGAGTTCAATGGTGGAAAGGTGTACTTGGGTGATGATTCTCACCTAAAGATAGTTGGATGCGGAAGGGTCACTATCAAATTTCCTGATGGATGAGTAAAGGGAATCAATGGATTTATGCACATTCTAGGTTTGGCATGAAACCTATTATCTATAAGTATGTTGAATGATGTAGGTGTGCAAGTTGTTTTTTTGAAAGAAGGATGCAAGATGATGAGAGGATCGATAGTGCTTGCAAGGGGTACTAGGAGAGGTACCTTATTTCAGCTAGATGCATGTATTCCTTTATGTAATAGTTCTTCATCCTCACCATCTAAACAAACAGTGAAGAAGTCTATGGCTATTGGTTCCGATGGTAGTGCAAACACTTTGGAAGGTAAGCTTCCTATAGAAAAGATAATGTTGTGGCATATGAGATTTGGCCACATTGGTGAAAAGGGTCTTAGAACCCTGAAAAATAAAAATCTCATTGAGGGGTTAAATGATTGCATTCTCAAGTTTGACTTTTGTGAATATTGTGTCTATGGAAAACAAAATCATTTTTAGTTTTACTCTAGTTCTCACAAATCTTCTGATGTTTTTGATCTTATTCATTCTGATGTATTTGGTCCTGTAAAAGTTCCTTCAATCTCCAAGTTTGTGGTGGACATTACATGGGTAAAACTACTACTCAAAAAATCTCAAGAGTAGGATTTTGGTGGCCCACAATCTTCAAGGATGCAGAGCAGTTGGTAAGGAGATGTGATGCTTCTCAAAGGTTCTCTGGTAAGCTTAAATTTTTAGGCAATATGCCCTTAAGCCCAGTAGAGGTGCAAGCTCCTTTTCAACAATGGGGAATAGATTTCATAGGGGAAATACCAAGCAAGTCTAGTGCGGGACATTCATGGATATTAGTTGCCATTGATTATTTTACAAAGTGGGTTGAGGCTATCCCCACAAGGAATTCAACTAGTAAGGTGGTGACTAATTTCTTATTGAATAATATTGTCACAAGGTTTGGTTGTCCTGAGAGGATTGTTAGTGATAATGCAATGTGTTTTAGGTCTACTGAATACAAAGATTTCTGCAAAGGTCTAGGAATTCAGATGTCATATTCCTCACCCTATCATCCATAGGGGAATGGACAAGAAGAATCAACAAATAAGAGCCTGATAAAAATCCTTAAGAGGATCCTTGATAAGAATAAAAGAGCATGGAGTTCAAAATTGCCATTAGTTGTATGGGTTGATAGGGTAACTGTGAAGAAGGCAATTGGTTGTGCACCATTTGACTTAGTGTATGGGATACATGCAAGGATGCCTCAGAATAATCTATTGGAAATGTATAAGTTTGTTCAGTTATATGATGATGATATAGAAGATGAAATGCAACTAAGAATTCATGACCTTATCAGGCTGGATGAAACTAGGAGAGAATTAGTTGCAAGAACTACTAAGTTGCAATTGTAGGTCAAAAATTTGTATGAAAAAAGGACTGTTGATAGGAAGTTTGAGCCTGGTGACTTGGTATTAATTTGGAATGCTAGATTGGAGGACAAAGGAAAACATGGAAAATTTGACCCAATCTGGTTAGGGCCATATCTAATTCATGAGAAATGGGGCCTAGATTCATACATTGTAAAAGAATTAAATGGTGATGTTCAGGAATTTCTAGTTCATGGATAATTCTTGAAGAAATACTTCAATTGAAGGTATCATTCTTTTCCATTAATAGTAGTTAGGTCTGTATATTTTGTAAATTTTGTAAAGTGGCCTACCCCTTGTCTTGTTTTGTCTTGGTTTGTAGGGTTTTTGTCCTATTGCTCTTTGTTGTTCAGATTTTCCTATGGGTTGTTTGCTTTAACCAGTGATTCTAGATCCTTTCTATGCTTGCAAGATGCATACATCCCTAGACAGAGCCACTGTTAGCACCTAGAAAAATTTTCTTGGCTTCATCATCTTTCCTCTAGTCTCTGCAATTTTTTTCCTTGCCCCTGGCCTCAAACCCTAGTTCAAAATTTCAAAAATCTAGCAGTTGGGATATGAAACTCTAGTCTACCCTAGCCTTGTTCTAATTTTGTGTTACCTTTTTCATTCACTATGTCCTAAATTACCCATGTGAAAAAAGGTTAGATTCACTTTACATGTTTCACGGTTAGGTTTCATGTCAGGGTCCCCTTTTAATAAATTTCTCTAGGCCTAAGTCTCTCGCAATAATATTTCCTATAGTTTCGCCCATTAAGAATTGTGTGGTTATCATTGTTTCACAAGACTACAAGTTGTCAGAATTTTTGACAGGTGGTATAACAATGAAGTGCCATCTATCCCGGTGGGGCCAGTATCTAAGTCTAAGATCCATGATCTACGGTGGGCATATGATCTCATGGAATCTTCTTCCCCCATGAGATCATGCGTGGGCCATCAAATCCTCCATCGTGTTCATGCCGACTGGAGTGGGTCCACTGCCAAGTGTGCATGGGTGGCAGTTGATTATTGGTTGCAGGGCGATGAGGTGGAAATATGTTAGATGGACCTATGTGTGATGAAAAAGTTATTTGTCCACCTGCCAGATTTCATGACATGGCATTTTCTTATTGGTCGATATGTTTGTGGTGATTTGGTAGTTGTCAGTGGGACCTAGTTGCTGGCATGTCCTTAGGGGTCTTGACATCTGTATAAGATCTACAATTGGCATAAGTTCTCAAGGGTTTTATCAGAGCTATGAGATCTTATGCCAACCGTTGATGTTACTTTATTCTTAGGTGACAAAAGAAGGTGGGTCCTCTGATAGTTGGAGCTGATGTGTGTGATTTTCATTGGCGGAAGGGATAACGATGTAGCGAGCCCATTGCCAGGTGTTGCAGAGTTGTTTTATTTTGATTGGTCAGCATGTTTGTGACTGGGATGATGTCAGT
Organism: Chamaecyparis obtusa; assembly: GCA_027943335.1. Lineage (NCBI taxonomy): Eukaryota > Viridiplantae > Streptophyta > Pinopsida > Cupressales > Cupressaceae > Chamaecyparis > Chamaecyparis obtusa. The sequence goes on from BSBK01000029.1 coordinate 944,481, forward strand.
GGGGCCGGTTTCTCCAAAGAAGGTAAAGCACTACAAGATCTTGCAATTGTCATTATACCACTAGGGTAAGATGCATGATGTTTAAGTGCATAGTATAACGAGAGTCATTGATCTCATCTAGGGGAGATACTTTGCGATGGGTCCGATATGCTTCATGGTGCCAACGTGCTCAATTTTGATTGGTCGAATGGTGGTGATGTGGAAAAGACTTTTCAATGGTTTGTGGATTGTTATGTGATTAATAAGAACTGCCTGATCTATTGGGAAAGTACTAGGATTGACAGCCACATTTTAAATTTTATCTGGTTAGCTATTGTAATCCAAATTCAAATTTTTAGAGGGTTTCCAATGACAAAAGGGACTGAAATTGAATGTTTAAGCTATCGGATTTGGTAGAATCAATTTTATCAATTGTTGCAAAGTTGTCCAAAGGGTTTCCATGATCGATTGTAGGGGTTTTGTACTATGATGGATGAAACTTGTTGCTCAAGGCATGTTGCAGGTGGCCGAATAGGTTGACAAATATGAGCAATTCTATGGTTTTTAGTACTTTCTCAGGGAGTTACCATGATTACGGATCATTCTTGGATCTATTTTTCTCCAGGTTTCTTGGGTTTCCTCCCCTGTATTAAATTGTGACTAATTCTAGTTGGTTTGGTGGGTGAAACCCTTACCCTAGTCATTCGTAGCTTGTTGCATCCTATTTTTGGATCCCAAGATGATTAGGGGTATATATTTGTAGAATTTTTTCTGTATTAGGTTGTTGTTGATGTATATTGGAAGTCAATGTAAAAGAATGAACAAGGAGAGCTTGGATTTAGGGTTTGTTTCCCAGCATTTTGTTGTTTTGGTAATGTATTGACTCTACAAATTTTAATAAGAATACACTTGGATTCCAATCTTATGTTTGTGTATGTCTTCTTATTTTGTTCTTGGGCTCATATATGTTAATTTCACAAAGTGGGTTAGCATATGGTAAACAAAGAGTATTGTGGAGTTATCTTTGAGTTCCTAACAAAGTTAGGATTAAAGTCTTTAAGGTGATTTCAGTGGGTCCATGGCTAGATAAAAATTTGATATCTAGGTATGTGAGGGAAATGAATAATAGGCAAAGAACTTATTCTAAGTCCAAGAGTGTTTGAGTTGGGGTTTTCAATTGATATGCATTGTTGATGACTCTATACCCTTGGTTAAGGCACTGGTCCATTCTCTGGAAGTAGTTCATCATCATCAATCACACACACACAATATAAATGATAAAATATTTAAGTCAGTCAGTAAATGATATAATTGGTTAATATTTTGTAGCTCCTTTGAAGAAGTGAGCCAAAGGTATACCCGCTTGAGCATCTAGGTTCAAAGTGTAGGAGGATCCCTTTGATCCTTGTTAACTGGCCCTTTTCCTTGTAGACTTTGGAGTGGTGATAGAGTCAGTGACATTAAGATGTCAATCATAGTGTAAACCTGCAAGTAGAAATGACAAGGGGAACCAACACCTTGTTTCATGAATTGTAGAGATCCTGATCGCATAATCTAGAAGCAAAGTTCTGAGAATCTTGCTTATAACTATTTCATCATCAATAGCTTCATTAGATGCTCTAATAGCATGTACTACCTCTTTTAATCTATTTGTGTATTGCACAATGTTCTCACCTTCTTTCATCTTCATATCATCAAATTGACCTCTTAGGCTTTCTGCTCTGGCTCTCTTGACATTTGCATCTCCACTATATATTAGAGTCAGCTTGTCCCACATCTTCTTAGCAGTATCACATTCCTTAATATCATTAAATTCAGCATCTGTATAGGCAATAGCAAGTTCCATCATAGTAATATTGTGTTCATGCCTATCCTTCAGTTGATTAAGAGTCAGGGGAACTAGTGTCAGTTCAATGTAGCCATTCTCCATCAGTTCTAGTGCAGAATTCCAAATTCCAAATATGTGCAACTTCATCCAGCTTTGCCATACTCTGAAGTTATCTTTGTTCAGCTTTGGCACTTCCCTCTTATACATCTTGAGACCTTTTTTCTGAAGTCCTTAAAACTCTTTTCTAAGTAACCAATGCTTTGATACCAATTGTTAGAATAACTGAGAGGGGGGTGAATCAGTTATCCAGTGTCCCAATTCAAAATGTATAATCCAAAACAATTCTACTACTTCTATAAGTCGGTAACCATAGAATACTTCCACTATCTATGTATTTTTCAATTGACAATCTAAACTCTATATTAATTACAGATTAAATCTAACATGTAATATGCAAAGTATGATCACAAACAAATACCACAATCAACACATAACATAAGAGATTTAACGTGAAAACCCTGTAAAGGGAAAAACCACCTGGGACCGGAAACCCAAAATTATTCACTCTTCTGAAGTGAGGTTGGTGAAGACCCAACCCTGTTAAAGGTTTACAAACACACTGTTAGGTGTGACATTGTTAGAGGATTTTAGACCAGAAGTTATCATCCAACCAACAGTCACTCTAGGGTTGACATGATAACAATGTTCACTCTATGAATGAAACATCAAAAGACTTTCATAGTCCACTCAGTTAAGAGATTTAACTATGTACAATGGCTAAATGTGTAATAGTAGGTGATCTGCCTAAATACAACTTTAGTTTGTAGTTTACAGATAAATGTTTAGCTCATTCAAATACTTCTAACCAATATAACACTTCAAATTGAATATTGTATCAACTTACTATCCATCGGTAATAACTCTCTATAGCTCAGTAACTATTCTACAACTCGGTTCTTATTAACCAGTATGATCAAAAAAACTTCTCCATGCGATTAGTCTACAGTATCTTCTTCTTCCGACATCATTTCATAATGAAATCAATGTCTCTTATATAGACGAGTGAATCATTTTCTTTTCCTCCATCAGATTTTGCCGCTTAATCATATTCATAGATTTTTTCACTTGAAGCTCCCTCAGATGATGTGTTAGTAACATGTTTCAATCTACTCCATTAGATCCTTTTGATTTATGTTAGCTGTTGATCTTCATAAAAAAAATTATCTATTACCTCGATTTCATACACTTTACAACTCATCAGTTTATCAGCTAAACTGATCATTTAATTCCTTTCAGTTTTTCTTGGTTAACAAAGAAATGTGTCGATGAACATAAGCTCGATTAATTCTATGCTTGGTATACACTACACTTTGTCAGTGTATACTGAAATGCTTTATTTACCGACAACACTGCTTTGTCTCTTTGAGTTCTATTTTTCATCATAGATGAATGCAACATAATAAAGTCAATTCCATTAAGTCATAGACTCATCAAAAAGTTACTCAATGTATTCCTTATCCTCATCTGTCATATACATCTTCCTCATGTAGATATTTATGTTCTTCATCTCTTTCACCTTCCTTCAGATGTGTCGGTATAGTAACTTACAAGATAAATATTGTCAAGCTAGTTGACATCAATGACAACATAATATTGATTTAATCATCTTGCATATCTAATCATCAACTCCTTAGTAATCTTTGAATTACAAATTCTTCATTCTGGTTCTAAATTATTTGTAGTTCATCAGATCAAACCCATGATGACAAGCTCCTTGATTACTTTAAGGAGAAATAACTTAACTCACAGACTGGCTATAGAGAAATGGAACTATCAATGGTGGTTTAGGCCATGAAGAGAGTAGTATGAAGACTCCTCTTGAAGCCTCACTATGACCAAGGAACCAAGGTCTTATATTTTTCCTAGACACAACCAGGGGTACCAATGAAACTAGTTATACCTATTGTAATACCCTGGGAAATTTTTTTGAGGTCGAAGACATCTTTAAAGAGGAGAGATCCTATGCTAATATTGTTGAGCATCATTTTTACACGAGACAATGGCTAGGAATTTGTGTGAGAAAATTTCCCTCTTGGAAGAATGATATAAACCAATCTCAAGGTTCCTTTTGGGTTGGGTCTCAACTACTTAGATAGCTCAATTGAAGATAAATGTGTATCTGTTCATGAGGATGCCTTTGTTCATTCAATCTTCGAGGGACTACAAAACAAATCTAAAAAAAACAACAATCTTTCTTTCTTTTTTAATTTTTTGAAACTTTAGATGCAAGCAACATAAATTAGATCTAATCTATTGTGACTAATTTTGTAAAAAAATGAGAAAAGTAACAAGAATAGGGTAACGAGAATTCAAAAGGGAATTGCAGAAAGTAAACTAATGGACATAAATCAATGTTACGTTTCTTTTCAAATTAAAGTACCAAGAAGATGGAGGAAACTCACAAACAAAGATCTAAACTAATCATAATCACAACTTAGTAGATGCAATCATCAATGGAAATAAACATAGATATAAGATATGTAAAAATTCATTAGATCATGAATCCACCACAGATGTGCGCACACATGAGACAAATTTATCTTAAAGCACCGAAGAACAATCTTCCCAATAATTCATCACAACAAAGCAATGCAATAAAGATAAACACCAGACTAATAGAATCACAGATCAAAATCACCATACAATCAATTGGCTCTTTGAAATAAAAGAATGAGAAAATACACATTCATTAATTTCTCAAAGATAGTAGAAGAATAAAACCACGGTTGAAGCACCAATTTTAAGTATTGTATTGCAAAAGTAATCGACCTTAATTACATTATTCTCATAAAATTTATAGACTTGTGCTCTCAATTTTGTAGCTAGGGTTTTGGCTACCCATAAAACTTGAAAATAAATCTAAACTAGAGTTTACATGAAAAGGAACTATCCCTAAAACAAGTTTAAACTACTTTAGCATGGAATTAAACCTTGTGCATTACAATTTGGGAGAAAAATATTCATTAAAACAAATCTAGATCAATTTTGGAACTCATGCATGTTCTCTATTGAAACTTGTAGTTCTACCCATTTATTCCTTGTTGCATCTCTTCTCCATGGATCCAATTGAAAGATGTCCTCAAATCATGTAGAAATGACCCAAGGCATGTGGTCAATTTGACTAAAAAATCAACTAGAGAAGACTAGAAGTTGTTGGCGGTGACGGCCCAGAAATTTTGAACCCCGACCCTTGCTCTGAAAAAATGAAGGTAAAAAAAAGGTTAAGTGTTTGAGGAAAATTTTAAAAGTTTCAGACTTTTAGAGGCCGAAAATCTTGGAACTCAAAATTGGCTAAGTCCACAAAAGTTTTTTCCTTTACTCAAAAACTGGCTAAGTCCAAAACTAGACACTTATCAACTTGGAAGGATTTCTAGATGCACATTATGGAGCCTATCCACAATCTCCTGCACCTCTTCAAAGTATGCCATTTTGATACCTTTGAGGCATTTTGTTACTTCTCTTAGAAGGCAACTAATTCATTAGCAAAGCCACTTATTTCCTCTTCCCAAGACAATATTTTTTGCATCTCCTCCTTGTGATAAAATATTTGTTGGAGCTCCTCCTTTGTTCTAACTCTATTAAAGATATCAAGGTATTGATTTACAATATCTTTAATAGGATGCATAGTTTTCTCATCATCCTCATCATAGAGGTCTAGGACCAAACCTTCAAAAAACTTGTGCATCTCTTCGACCCAGAGTAGTGCTTCATCCCTCTTCTTGTCAACTTTACTCAAGGATTTGTCATAGATATTCAAAGCTTCAATGATATATCTAATCCATTCTTCAAAATTATCGAGCTCTGACCCCTCATATATTTTAACCAAAACTTGGAAGCTTTTCTTCCCTATTATTACAAGATCATCAAGGGCCTTTTTCCACTTAAGAATCTTTTCCTCAAGACCATCTTTTCCACTCATAAGGTCCACCAAGTAGGTGATCCCCTTCATAATACCCCTAAAGGGTCTCAAAATTATCCTAAGGGAAGATATAGAAAACTCCTCAAAATCATTTTTGCAATATGTACAAGCATGAATGAAAGAATGTGGAATATCTTTTAGCAACTTTGAAGCACTCTTTCTCTCCAAAATAGCCTGTAATGAGGCCTAAAGGTTACTTTGGTCAATATGACCCACCTTTTTAAGAATAAAATTTTTCATAGCCTCATTTTTCTCCATCAAGGCTTTTATTTTCTCCTCATCCTTATCCATGAAGCCTAAGGCATGCTTCAACCCCAGTGTAGCCAATTTTTTACTCCCTTCCCTTATTGGCTCTCCTAGGTCCACCTCCTCTATCACATAGTCTTTTGGAGTGATTTTGACCATACTAACATTCATCGTGGGTATAACTACCTATGCCTTCTAGCTACCCACTTGATCTTGCATTACATAAGACAAGGTCCTTGCCCAGGCACTAGATTCTACTTGATGGAATGCTCGTCCAAGCACTAACATATCTGTGTCAACTTCATTTGTATATACCCTCACCCTTGGTTGAATTTGTTTCATAAACTAGGTGGGTTTAAAGAAGGAATTTATTGGCTCATATGGTGTGACTGAGCTAGAGATAGTAGCTCTGCATTCTAGCATAGGTTCCACCTATCTTTCCTCTTCTTCTCCTACAATTACCTATTCTTCTCCTATACTTTGTTCCTCTCCTGTTATTTTTTTCTTCTCCTCTAGTTTGTTCCTCCAACTCGGCCTTATCTTCTGATAGAACCTCATTCACTACTTAGTCTATTTTTCTGGCCCTTAGGGTCCTTGTACAACATTCTAAACATGAGAGGGTGGAGGTGTTGGTGCTGATGGAAGAGGGTTCTATGCAGGGGCATGGGAGAAGGAGGAGGAGTAGGTGAAGGCACTAGTATTCACAGAGGAGGGGGAGTAGGCATAGAAATTGTAACCCAAAATTCCTTGATTCCACACAATTTTGGCCATAGGTTGAGCTTTATATGACAATTTTCATTAAATCCTATCAAGAGCCTTGAGAAATTTTTATGGTCTTGTGCCTTTTCCTCTGGTCTCTACAATTATTTAAAACTATGGTCTGATAGCCTTTTAATTTGAAAATATGACTGTTAGAGGTAGAAAACCCTAAAAAACCTATGGCCTGTACTTTTTCACCATTACCTTTTTTGGCCACTTAAGTCTTCTATTTTCCATGTGCTCTTTTCCATCATTGGCTAGTCGTGAGGTCTCTAAAGCCCAGCAGAATATTCCTTTCAATATCCCGATCCTGCGACTCCTTTTATCTCTTTGTCTCCTAATTAGAAAGCATATTCCATTTTCATTTGGTGACTTGGAGATGGTCCCTTCAGTCGGGTGATCTCATAATGTAACCTTGAGTTAGTAATTCGTTAGGAGATCCCGCGACTAGTCTATTTTTCCTAACTATAGTTATAACTCATGTCAGTGATGGGTTAAGAGTTTTTCTTTAGTCAGGAGGTCTTGTGATCAAACCCAGGGTTAGCAAAATTTCACAAGACTTTGAGTTTCTTCAGTCAAGTGGTCGCCAGATTTAATCGTGATCAAAGGTGGTTAGCTCAAGGTAAAGAATAATACAAATCATAAAGTGCCACATGTCTCTGGTGGGCCCAAGCTCTGTAGGCTTAGTCTCTTAGTTGCATGAAGTAGACCAAATATTCCAATCCATTCAGAGATAATGAGATTTTCCTTAGTTGGGTGATCTCAGAATAGAAGTGGAATATTCTTTCTGTCGAGTGACTTGGAGGTTAAGGTGCAGTAACTAGATCTCTGAATTCAAATACATGGTAAAAGCTAGGTTATATTTCCTCCAGTTGGGGAGTGTCATGATCAAACCCAGGGTTAGAAAAAGTTCATGAGACTTGAAATTTTATACAGCTGCCCAATCTCTAGATCTCCTGCGGTTAAGATAAGGTGGGCCAATTTCAGAATAGTCAACGGTTGTTAGAGTTGATGAAGCAGTTGAAAGAAAATGAAAGAGTGACACATGGCAAGGTGGGCCCAAGGTTTGATATCTCGATCGCATGATCTCATAATGCAGAGAAAATATTCTATATAGTTGAGAGATCACAAGACTTACACAGTCAGGAAGTCTCAGTGAGAAATGGCATATTCTTTCCCAGATAAGAGACTCAGTGACTGCTATCGGATTACAATAAGATCAACACTTGTCAAGTGAGCACTCAATAAAGGGAGAATATTCTTTTCTATTTCATGACTATGAGGTTCTCTTCAGTCGAGCAACCTCCTAATGAGAAGGAATATTTTGAAGACTTCCAAAGACTCAGCGACTATCAATAGGATCAACACTTATTGCATGATCGCTAGACTAGGCCAGGGTTAATAAAAGGTCATGAGATTCAATGACTAAAGGGAGAAGAGAAACTAAGGTGAATGCAGGGTTAGGGTTAAGATTGGATACGGTGCTCAGGTAAACTAGAAAGATACGATGGCTACATTTTAAAGATAGATCAATTTTAAATATCAGCCGCTGATGGATAAAAACTTGGTGCCATCTGTGACTATTTATATTTTTAAATTCAAATATTTGAGAAGTACCAGATTTGAATAGTTATGGCAAGCTCGAGTTGCAAAGAGGTAGATGGATCAAGGTGGCTCGTCTATAGGCAAATATAGTAATGAAATGGACACGCAAATACATATCTAATTGATCAGGATATTTTCATGGGCATTTATGATAAAAAAATGATAGAATTAGGGTTTGCTATTATTCTATGAAAAATATATGTAACCCTAATTAGATTTTTTTCTCCTACCTATGTGCAATAAACGAGGTGTATATATTAGTTTTTGGAGCTTTTAGAGCTCAGAGTTTACAATTGTAAAAGAGATGTTTTCTTTCTTAGGAGTTATCCGAGGCATTCTTTCTGCCCTCTAGCTTCTACAATTTGTAACCTTTCGTTGGGGTTTAGATAAAAAAGGTATTTTGTGACATTCTTTCTATCCCTATGCTTTTTTGTCTAGATTTTCTCTTAATGGATTAAGTATATGTATGTTTTTATAATATCTTAGGGTTCCTGATCCCTCTTTCTTTCTGCAATTCATGTGTATTCCTATGGATGATTTGATTTGAATGATCTTGTGGGTATAATTCAACCCCCTAACAATCTGTCTCATTCCTATACCTAGTTGCAGAGGTGAATGTTTGTTTGTAGGGTATAGATTGTGTCTAAATTCTTAGGAATGCTATTGTTTTTGAAATTATCTCTTTCCTTGAATAGCCTCTTTCTATTGCAGACCCTTCTATGAAATATTGATGCAAACCTATTCAATGAGTTGTGATCTCCTAGACCTAAGCTTGTGCACTGATTTCATCCTCCATACTATAATTCATATAATCTTTTTGGTGTATCACCTAGTAGGATAGTTTTCTTTCAGTCATTTACCTTTCAACATTTCTTCTATCCCTTTTCCCTCAAGAGTTTACTTTCATGTCAAGAAGAGAAAATTAAGGTGATTATCCAAGAAGAACTAGCCTAGAACCTAGATATCTCATCTCAGTTAGCATACGTCCCACAACTTAGAGATGATTCCCATGTTATACTAGGTTATGAAGACCAAGAGATCTTGAAACAATGGTGCAAACTTAGTGTATAACATTTCTAGTATGCCCGGTGGGACAAGAAAGAAGTTCATCTTTAAATATTATGCTATCTCTGATATAGTAATTGCATAATACAGACTTTTAGAAGTTTTTCTATCAAGTATATCTGGTGACTCCATTGGTGTAAGATTCAGGCTAACCCTATTCAAAGTTTATGAGAAAGATAGAAACAAGGAGCTCAAAGCCCACTGAATTCTCACAGCTTCCCTCAAAGAGAAAATATAGAGGAAGGTTATCTCAAAGAGCATCCCCTGTAAGAAGAATATAGTCTACACCACCTGATACTTCAGAAAGGAGACCTTTTCCCTTTCATCTCAGAAGAAGAGGAAGATCACCAACCAGAGATCTAGAAGAAGATTCAATTCCAATATCAAATACAACTTACACAGTTGCTACTCAGAAAATTTCAGCTCCTACAATGGCTAGGAAGTTTTCTTTTTCACCTTTCAACCAGGGAAGTCCATTGATTTTTTCTCAACATCATGATGTGCCCTTGGTGGCACTGAAAAGTCTACCTAATTTCATAGGTGAAGGACAAACTATAGTTTTTGAACACATTAGAGATGTGACCACTATCTGCAATATACATAATATAACTCAAGAAGATGTGGCCACTAAGTTATTAGCAGCCTCCCTCAAAGGTAAGGCTCTTGAATGGCTTAGAACTTTAGTTGTTGGTTCCATTAATTCATGGGATGGATTAGGGGACACATTGAGTAAACACTTTGAAGATAAATCAGACAACCTATCATTGGTTGAGTAGTTAACAACTATAAAGAGAGACCCTCAAGAGCAAATGATAGACTATAACAATAGATTTCTCAAAACATGGAATAGAATTCCAGTCTCGATGAGGCCATCAGCTGATCATGCTTTCTTATACTTCTTGCAAAGTTTGAATAGTTAGATCTTTGTCATGCTCCAATCTATGGGAGGTACCTCTCTACCCCAAGCTTTTGACATAGCTGTCAAGGCTGAAAATTGTTTAATCCAAGCAAACATGATAGCAAGATGGCCACCCATGCCCATCTTTCTTAGCCTTCAGCCCATTGCACCTCTAAAAATACCTCCTTTTACCCCTATTCCCACCATATTAGCACCTCAAACTAGTACTAGTGGTGAGAAGTTAAGGGCAAGTTTCTCTCAGGAACTGCAAGAAATGAGGAATAGTCAGCAAGAAATGACAAATTTTCTACAGACTTTAACTAAAGAGGTTACGAACCTAAAGAAGCAAGGGCAAGGAATCAGACCCTCCTTTCAGCCACAAGGCCAAGGTCCTAATCAACAAAATCAAAATCAAGGATAGCCTTATCAGAAAAATAGTCCACCATAACAAGGAGGATATCAGGGACAAAGGAAAATTTTTAATCAAAGACCTTTCCAACCATACAACCCTACACCTCTTAATTCACAAATCTAGTTAGGGACATGGCTCCTAGTCAAAATAATATGGCCTTGGACAATGAATGGTGTTTCCCTTGTAATCAACCTCACAATTAGGCTACATGTTCAAATAGATGGATGAATCAAGCACTAATGGTTCAAAATGCCTCATATACTCAATCAGAGGCCTCTTCCAGTGAATCAATTCCTCAGCAAGAATCACAAGTTGATGAGATTTCTCTTTTCAATTGGGAGAAGAAGGACTTTGATGGAGTCAATGGTGAATTTTCCATTGCTGCCAACACAAGATCAAAGAGAAGAGCTCAAGATATGGAGTAAGCAAATTCTGGGAGTAAAGCTACTACATCTGCAGAACCACTGTAGCCATTTGATCCTATCATATTTAAGAAGGCTCCTATCATTAGAAGAAAAGAAGGCCAAATTTCCAAAGAAGTGGAACCCATCATAGTAAAAGCACAACAAAGAGTACATAGTGTGACACCTTTCTACATTGTAGACAACATGAAGAAGGTGAATGTTACTATGTCTATGTGGGACTTTTTGGCTATTCTAGGATAACCTGAGATTTTGAAGAAGGCCATGGGTGAAGTAACAGCTCCTCAGCCTACAAAAGAGACTGCAAAACTAGTGTTGGTCAACACTGATCAAGAAAAGGAGGCTCCAAGTTGTAACTCCAAAGCCAATACCATTCAAGGTAGGAACTCAAAACCACCCCCCTTTTATGTATCTTTAATTATTGGAAAATCCTTAGTACATAATTATATGGTAGATAGTGGAGCTACTAGTATTGTAATGCCCAAAAAGGTAGTTGACCAACTAGGACTTAAATATGAACCCTTCCAAAAAAGGGTTACACAACTTGATGGATCCTCAGTCAATACAGTGGGTGTAGCCAAGGATACCAGTCCAATCCTTCATGAAAGTCCTAGTTTCTCCATCCTACTTGATATATATATCATAGATCTCCCTGCTTTATTTTCCATATGTCTATCAAGGGAGTTTACAACCAAGATAGGAGACTACCTTTCTTTTGACTGGTCTCACATACTCTTCCACACAAGATATGGTAACAAGGTCACCATCAAATCTGAATCATTGGTAGCTCACCATATAGAACCATATATGTCCAATGCCATCAATACAAACTGACTTGCACTTGATAGCAATGACTTCCCAATTATCAGAGAAGCAAATACTAAGATATAAAATATCCCTGATATTTTACTTAATGAACTAGAATTAGAAAAGGCTTCAGAGGCCCCAGAAAATGTTATTTGGGATACTGGTTTGGGAAGCTATTTGATACAAGAAAGTGGATCCATAGAGCCAAACCTTCTCAAAGAGGACACTGATTCAGAGGATCAGAGCAACCAAGTTTGGGAATTATTTTTTGATGGAGCTAGAAGTAGACATGGCTCTAGTGGTGGTGCTATGCTAGTGTCCCCAGAAGGAGAAAGATACTATACAGCTTTCAGATTCAGTTTCTCCTGCACTAACAACACTGAAGAGTATGAAAGTCTACTGAATGGACTGGAGTGGGCTAGAAAAAGAGGGCTCAAAGCCCTAAAAGTTTATGGTGACAGTGAGTTAGTAGTTAGCCAAGTGAGAGGGATAAGTGCAACCAAGAATGACACCATGAAAGCATACAAACATAGAGTTTGGGATACAATTGAAGACTTTTGAGCTTTCAATATTATTTCCATCCATAGGAAGCTAAATCAAAATGCAGATAGATTAGCTATTGTTGGATCTTAGTATGATATTGTTGGCATTAAGCAGAATTGCCACTAGTGACAACACTTATTTGCATTCTGAGTGCAAACTGAGCAGACAGTGCAAACTAAGCAGACAGTGCAAACTGAGTAGACAGTGCAAACCGAGCAGACAGTGCAAACCGAGCAGACAGTGCAAACTGAGCAGACAGTGCAAACCGAGCAAGTTAGTACAAACCGAGCAGGACAGTGTAAACCGAGTAACATCATGTCTACCGAGTCACCAGTATTTACCGAGTTCAAAACCTACCGAGTGGTCAGTATGAACCGTGCCTTCACTTCTACCGAGTGCATGACGATGCCGAGTAATGCAGTGGATGCCGAGTATCAGAAAGTCACCGAGTTAGTTTGCAGAAACTATGTAACCATACTTGGGCCGACTTAGTAGCACTTATGTTTATTTGTCAAGCTGACTTTGTAATTATAATTGTAATTAATTGTTTAAGACTTGTATATAAATAATGTTGTAAAAATGCCAAGATGTATGTTGTAGCATGTATGTGAAAAAGAAAGAAAGGCAGAGATAAGCAAATTACAAAAGGCTTCAGCAGTATAAGGAACAGCAAAGACAAATTCATCATAGAAGGTGATCAGTACATCAGCGAATCTCAATCAGCAATCCAGTTGTAAAGCAAGAGATCTATTGTTTCATCCTAATAGGTGAATCAGTACTAAATCCTTTAACCGGGTAGACTTAACAGTCTTTTGTAAAATCTCTTTACCGAGTGCATACTTCATTGTATGTTTGTAAATCCTTTAACAAGGTGGATCTAGCAATCCTTTTTTGCTCCTAACAGGGCAGATCATCAGAAGTGATCAAATTGTAAGCCTTAACCGGCCAACTTTATTCTACAGTACTAAAGCTTTGTGGGTTTCATCCCCACCCCAGTTTTACTTTCTTTTTGGAAGGTTTCTGGGTAACCAAATCTATGTGTCATTATTGTGAATGCTTTTAAGTTTCATGCTTTCTGTATGCAAAGGTTAAAGTAAATTACATGTTAATACATCTGTAATTGAAAGAAAATTTGGAGTTATTGATTCACCCCTCCCCTCTCAGTAACTCAGTTAATTCCTGAATATTTCCAACAATTGGTATCAGAGCAGCATTGGTTCTCAAGACAAAGCTTAACTAGCTTGAGCAAAGATCCAGGACAATGGAGGTATTCAAACTGAACAAGGTGATTGAAAATGAAAAGCTAGATCTGGAAATGGCCATAGCTAAACTTAAAGAAGCAAAAGAACATCTTTCCCAATCCCTAAGAAGAAGGAAGGAACTTGCAAATCAGATGAATGATTAGAATTAAATTGAAGAAAAGATTGAAGATCTTTTTCCCTCAAATAGCTCAGATGAAGCAAACAATGTTGTCAAAGAACTCCTAGAAAAGAATGGGTCTCTGCAGGAAGAAGTGAGAAAATTAAAAAGAGAACAAGAGCTACACTCTACAAGATTTTGTGAGATCTTGGAACAAAGAAACAAGTTGAAAGATGAATTAGATGGAAGGAACATTGAAGTCCAAAATAAAACCCTTCAGCTAGAAAACCTAATTGATTAGATCTCTCATACAAATGAGGAAATTCTGAATCTAAGATCAGAAATAGAAAACACAAGAGAAGAACTAAGATCTGAAAAGGAAATCAATCTAAGATTGGTGGATGACTTAAACGCTGAAAAACAAATCAATGAAGGAATGCTGAAAAGTCAAGAAGACTTGAATCAGCTGTATGAGCGAAATCTTCATAGGCAAAAAGGAAAAGCAGGACTTGGATACAAAGGAGAAGGTGAATCTTCTAAGCAAGGTACTCAAAGGAATCAAAAACCTACTTGTAATCACTGTGGTATAATAGGACATACTTCAAATAAATGTTGGAACAGTGAAAAAGCAGAATTCAATGGAAAATGCTACAACTGCAATCAACATGGTCACAAAGCAAATGAATGCAGGGAAAAACCAAGATTCGGAGGTAATTGTCACAAATGCAACAAACAAGGTCACAAGGCATCCGAGTGCAGATCCAAAATATTCAATCCAGTAGAACAAATTATGAAAGCAATGTTTGGATGGGACTACAACACCTGGTGTAGATGTCATTACTCTGGAGAATATGGACACATTGGCATGAATTGCATAAAACATCATCTAAGGAAAAGAGATACTACCGTAAGATGCTTCAAATGCACTAAACTCGGTCATATAGCCAGAAACTAAATGAATGCTAGTGAAGTTGAAGATGGAAAGAAGAATGAAGCAACTAAGGTCAGGAAATAGGTGAGACAAAAATGGATTCCTAAATCTACCGAGCAAACCAGTCCAAGTAATGGAATGGGTGGCTCTACCGACTCAAACTAAATTTCCAAGAAAGCACTGGAACTGTATTCTTACAGACCAATCTCAAGCAGTTCCAGAACTGAATTAAAAGAAAGATCTAAATCAGCATGCAAGATGCAGTAAGATCACAGGAATGTTGGTATCAGTCTTTACCGAGCAAGGTCGGTACTAGTCTTTACCGAGCAAGGTCGGAGCAATATGAATTCTCAAGTTCACCGAGTTGCGAAGTCTTTACCGAGTAATTAATTCTTAGTGGGTGACAGTTTGTCAGAATTGATACCCTAATTTGTACTGAGCATTAATGACAGAGTTGTAAACAAAAGGAAAGTAATCGAACTCATTCTTCACCATGAACCTTTAGCACTTTGAGAGCAGAAAATTTCAAGAGCAACCCAGCGATTCAATACATTTGCGAAAAGAATTTTCTGTGAGTTACCATGGCATCATCCAGCACTTCAGCAAAGAAAGGATCTGATATGTTAGTCCAAGGGGAATGGAGAGCACCAGATTTCAAGATCGTGCCCGCAATTGCAGCAGCCATAGATCCGAACGGAGCTCAATCCCAAATTCCTCCTAAGGTACTACTTATTAACGATATCCACAATCATTTCAACTATTCAATTCATGAAATGGGGAACCTAGAACTAGATATTGTGCATGAGGAACTGTGTGTGGATGGTATTCTGAAACCCGAGCACAAACATCTAGAAGATAAAGGTTTAGTTCACATTGCATATCTACCTTGAAACTTTCTGGAGAAATGGGTTAGATACATTCTCAGCCGTGTACATGATGGCAAGATTTGGCCGGAGCAACCCATAGAGATCACAAAGAAGATGATTCATCAAATCACCGGTCTTCCCATATTGAACAAAGCAAAAACTACCAAAACCCTAGGTCGGACGGAACTAGAGAAGAAAACCCTAGCTGAATGGGACGGTAGAGGCATGAAAGTTAGCAGCATCACCGATGCTGAACTGAAGTTTGGTACACACATAATCACCCATAAGATTTATAGTTCTAGTCGATAGAATAGTGTCTCCTGTGAAGCTATTGACCTAGGATACAAAGTGGTCAAGAACAACTTAACATTTGACCTAGCAGACTTATTGTTAAAGCAGTTTAACAAAAACATGGAAAGCATTCAAACTTCCAAAAACAATCCATGTAAGTTTGGATCCTTATTGGTCTGTTTATTCTTCTATGCTCATAAATTCTTCCCTTCTAAAGGAAAAGTTGTATGGAGAAAAGATGTTCCATTCCTTTATGAAATAAATGAATACATCTTAGAAATGGGTGAAAATTTTGAAAGCATCATGGATAATTATTTTGAGTCTTTCAAAGAGAAAATGAATGATAGATTCTGGATTCCGCAGAAGTTGGTGGAAGATTACAAGGATGACATTTGTTTTATGGTGGATTGTGACAATTTATATATTCAAGCAGCCAAACTGAGGACTGTATATATAAAACCTCTTCCTTATGAGGTAAATATTGATGAAACCAAGAATATCATTGAAGCTCTTCTTAATCAGCCTGTCAATCCCAAAGCTCCATATTTTGGAACATATGATGAAGCTAAGGTGAGAATTGAACTAAGCATAAAGCTTCCACAGGTGGTAAACAAAGGAAAGAAGAGGATAGCCAAAATACAAATGATAACCGAGGACAAAGAAGATATCGATGAAGAAGAAAAGGAAAAGGATGAGAAAATAGAGGAACTAGAACCTGCAAAGAAGAAAGGAAAGGTATTCATCACTAAGGCACCTAAGCCTCCCACTACTATATTTACAAGGAGAAATGAAAGAGGTAAGGCAGACAAGGCAGATAAAGACATAGTATTCAAAAGGCCTCCTCTAAACTTTCAAGAAAGGATCAAACTCTTTAGAGACAGATCAGGATCTGGAGTAAGTAACATAAAATCTTTTAAATATGAAATCAGATCAGAAATAGAACAGAAGGAAATAGAAGATGCTATTATTGAAAAGATGGGACAGTGGAAATACTCTCCTGATGACATAGCCCCATAGGTTCCAGCTGTCTTATTAAATCCAATAAAAATGAGATGGAGCAATGCAAAGCAAACTGTGATAGACATATTTGATCAAACCCTGAGATAGTTAATGCCGAGCTTGAAAAATGATGAAGTAAAGAAGGCATTGAAGGACAATGAAAATAAGATGACATTAAGGTTCAATACTTGTTTGATTCTGATCAACAATATCAAATCAGTTGTGAAGGCTGCAAATGCCACATGGAAGAACATATACCACCTTCACCAACCGAGTATTGAAATAGTCATAATAAAAGACATTGAAGATGACAGTGATGAACAAGAAGAAGCCACTGAGGTAGATGATACTGTGAGGATAGCAGTAGAAGTCATTGCATCCCTTCCTACCTCTCCAGTAAAAGTTTCTACATCTAGCCCGGAGACACCTTCAAGCATGGTTATGACAACTTCAACATTTGTCCAATCATCCATAGCAACAACAGAAGCAACTACCATTTCTTCAACCAAGTTGCAGTCTCCCACATCATCAAGTTTTCCAGTTTTTGAATCTACAAGTGTAAATATTTTAAGTTCTCCAATAGAAAGTATACCAGTCTCTATAGCCAGTCCAACTATGTCTATTGTCACTACTACTAAGGCATTAAGCACAGATAAGCCTAAAGCTCAACCGAGCATAAGATTTTTGGGTAAGAATATAGTAGAGGATATAGACCTAGATGAAGAGATAGAAATTCCTACATTAGATTTTGCAAATCTATCAGCGGACCAAATGCAAAATATAGGTGAAATCCTTCAAAGGAAAGCAAAGAAAAAGAAGCTTAAAGAGGAGAGAGACAAGGAATATCAAATCATCAAGGATGCTAAGGACATTTTGTCTGATGCATTAGGTATTAAAGTAGACTCCTCCCAACATGTTTTGCTATAATTAGTAGAAGCAGTCAATAAATACAATGAGGACTCATCTGGGATAGAAAAGTTAGTTGAAAGAGCCGAGAAGAGATTCAACAATAAAGTGCTTGAGCACATTGCTCAGCATATAGCTATTAACCAAGTAGAATTGTCTTCAATTTTGTCAAACATTGAATCTACCTATTCGAATGCTACCTCTCTTTTGGCTAGATTGTGCAATATTGCCGAGTTCACAAAGGATGTTAAGGATAAAATGAATAAAATGGATGAGGATATGAAGATTAGCATACAGAAGCTGCAACTTGAACCAAGTTCAAGCTCTGCTCATCACATGAAAGTCTCATATCTATCAAATATGCAGTCAGATCTACTGAAAGAAGACACAAGGATCTGGTCCACACTGCTAGACATCCAACACATGATCCTTCCCATCATGAATACAATGTATAAGCACATTGAATATTCCAAAACATTGATTCATGAAAATCAGTTCTCTATAGTAGATCACATGATTGAACTCTCTGTAGAAGTCCAAATTGCAATCCAAACATGCAAGATTCTGCAAGAAAGTTGGGACAGAACCCTTTCACTAATAATGAAGGTACATTCTGATTTTCTATCAAATTTTGGATTCTCTCTGTAAATCACTTGTATATGATTCTTTGACATTATCACCAAAAAGGGGGAGATATGTATAGAGGGAGATATATGTATAGAAGATCAAAGATATGTATAGAGGGAGATATATGTATAGAAGAAGATTTGTATAGAAAAAGTTTGCACACTGAAAGGGGGAGACAATGTATAAAGCCCTATAACAAAGACAAATTTTGAAAAATCAAAATAAAACTCAGCATGATTCATGTATATAAGTTTTGGCCAATAAGTGTTTTTGTCACTAATGCCAAAGGGGGAGATTGTTGGCATTAAGCAGAATTTCCACTAGTGACAACACTTATTTGCATTCTGAGTGCAAACCAAGTAGATAGTACAAACCAAGTAGACAGTGCAAACTAAGTAGATAGTGCAAACTGAGCAGATAGTGCAAATCGAACAGACAGTGCAAACTGAGCAGACAGTGCAAACTGAGCAAGTTAGTACAAACTGAGCAGGACAGTGTAAACCGAGTAACATCATGTCTACCAAGTCACTAGTATTTACCGAGTTCAAAACCTACCGAGTGGTCAGTATGAACTGTGCCTTCACTTCTACTGAGTGCATGATGATGCTGAGTAATGCAGTGGATGACGAGTATCAGAAAGTCACTGAGTTAGTTTGCAAAAACCGTGTAACCATACTTGGGCCGACTTAGTAGCACTTATGTTTATTTGTCAAGCCAACTTTGTAATTATAATTGTAATTAATTGTTTAAGACTTGTATATAAATAATGTTGTAAAAATGCCAAGATGTATGTAGTAGCATGTATGTGAAAAAGAAAGAAAGGTAGAGATAAGCGAATTACAAAGGGCTTCAGCAGTATAAGGAATAGCAAAGACAAATTCATCACAGAAGGTGATCAGTACATTAGTGAATCTCAATCAGCAATCCAGTTGCAAAGCAAGAGATCTACTATTTCATCCTAACAGGTGAATCAGTACTAAATCCTTTAACCGGGTAGACTTAACAGTCTTTTGTAAAATCTCTTTACTGAGTGCATACTTCATTGTATGTTTGTAAATCCTTTAACAAGGTGGATCTAGCAATCCTTTTTTGCTCCTAACAGGGTAGATCATCAGAAGTGATCAAATTGTAAGCCTTAACCAGCCAACTTTATTCTGCAGTACTAAAGCTTTGTGGGTTTCATCCCCACCCTAGTTTTACTTTCTTTTTGGAAGGTTTCTAGGTAACCAAATCTATGTGTCATTATTGTGAATGCTTTTAAGTTTCATGCTTTCTGTATGCAAAGGTTAAAGTAAATTACATGTTAATACATCTGTAATTGAAAGAAAATTTAGAGTTACTGATTCACCCCTCCCCTCTCAGTAACTCGGTTAATTCCTGAATATTTCCAACAGATATTCCTAATAGTGTTTCTAAAGAAAGGGACCAACAACATATCAAAGTGATTGTCTGACCTTCTATCCCTGATAACAATGTCCATTGGCAAGTGTTTGACAATGATGAGAAGATTCTGCAATTCTTGTTTGAAGAAGATGTTTTCTCAAAACATAATCAAGATAGATTATTGTAGAACTATGGTGACCAAGTAATACAACTTAAGTCTAATAAGATGCCTAGAGGTCTTGTCACCTTAGAAATTGTCTTCAACAAGGATGATCAAGTTAAGAAGAACAAAGCTGGCCTGGTAGTTCAACAAGAACATTGTGTTGAATTAGAGTTGGAACCAGGTAAAAGCTTACAATTTGGAAAAGTAAATACTAATTTGGAAAAGTAGGCTTATACCCAATTATTCAAAGAGTTTAGTGATGTATTTTCATGGCAATATGAAGACCTTAAAGGTTTTAATCCAGCCCTTGCTCAGCACACTATTGAACTAGAGCCTAATGCCAAGCCAGTAAGGCAAAAACAAAGGCCTATTAATCACAAGCTTGAGCCACTTATGCATAGAGAAGTGCTCAAATTGATAGAAAGTGGTATCATCTACCCCATCAAGCATACTAGTTGGGTTTCCAACCTTGTTCCTATAAGGAATAAGAATGGGGAGTTGAGATTATGTGTTGACTTCAGGGATCTCAACAGAGCTTCTTTAAAAGACCACCATCCATTACCCTCTATGGGACAAATCTTACAATGTGTCTCTGGGTCTGAAAGATTTTCATTATTGGATGGCTATTCAAGATATAATTAGATCCTAGTTAATGAAAGGGACCAATACAAGATTGCATTTACAACCAAGTGGGGAACCATGGCTTATCAAAAGATGCCCTTTGGTTTGTCAAATGCAGGTGCTAATTTTCAAAAGACAATGGATATGGCCTTTAAAAGCCTCATGTACAAGTTTGTACTAGTCTACTTAGATGACATAACTATTTATTCCAAACATGTAGCAGATCATATCAAACATCTGAGGAAGATCTTTGAAAGGTATAGAGAGTTTGGGATATCTCTTAATCCCAAGAAAAGTGTGTTTGTAGTTCATGAAGGGAAATTGTTAGGATATATAGTATCTGAGAAAGGAATCATAGTAGACCTTGAAAGAATTGTAGCTATCTTAGAGCTACCCTTGCCACATCATAAAAAACCCTTCAATCTTTCATAGGAAGGATTAACTTTGTTAGGCATTTCTTGCCTAATATTGCAAATTTACTGAAGCCTTTGACAACCATGTTAAAGAAGAGTTTAGCCTTCAACTGGACTAAAGAAAGGAAAGCCAATTTCCAAGCTATCAAAGAAGCCTTGATAGAAGCTCCTGCTATATTAAACTCAAATTTTAGTAAGGATTTTATCCTTTATACTTATGGAGGTCATGATGCTATATCTGTAATGCTGACTTAGAAAAATTCAAAAGGGTTGGAGCAACATATTGCTTTCTTCAGCAAAGGTTTAGAAGAGTATGAACAGAGGTACTCTTTTGTGGAAAAACATGTACTCACTGTAGTAAAAAGTCTTAAAAAGTTTAGATATCTATTGACCCATAGAAAGGTACACTTGAAAGTTACTCATCCAAGTGTCAAAGAATTTTTTCTTTCCAAAGACCTAAATGAGAAAAGAGCTAGTTGGATTACCAAAGTAATGGAATATGACATTGATATCCAAATCACCAAGCTGGTTAAAGGAAGAGGTCTTTGTGAGCATTTGGTAGAGGATGAGAATTCAAAGAAATCAGAGCAAATGGATGCATCTCTGGTTGTGCATTCTAAAAAAGAACATGCCAAGGCAGCAGGTTGGTTGCCTAACATGAATCATTACTTGAAGACAGGACAATGTCCTACAGACCTAGATTCACCAAGAAGATATTATAGATTAAAATCTGTTCCCTTTGTGCTGATAGATGAAGTTCTTTTTAGAAAGGATCACAATGGTGTCCTTTTGAGATGTATTGATTCAAAAGAGATAGTTGTTCTCCTATTTGAATTTCATGATGGACCTTCTGGAGGTCATTTTTCTCCTAGGACTACTACTTTTAAAATCATGAGTGCTAGATACTATTGGCCATCTATCTTCAAGGATAGTCATGATTATGTGAGAAAATGCATCAAATGTGCCATGTTTGCAGGACAAGAAAGGCTTGTAGCTTTGCCCCTTCAGCCAATCAGAATAGAATAAACTTTCATGAGATGGGGCATAGACTTTATTGGCATGATTAATCCTCCATCTAGTGTAGGCCACAAGTGGATAATCACTACAATAGATTATTTCACTAGATGGACAGAGGTAGTTGCCTTGAAAGAATCAAATGAGAGTGTTGTCTTAAGTTTTTATGATGATATAATTAATAGATTTGGCACTCCAAAATCCATAATATCAGATAATGCATTGGCATTCAAAAGCCTTAAAGTCTCAGAATGGGCTATCAAAAATGGCATTTATCTGAATACAAGTTCAAATTACTACCCTCAGGACAATGGTTTGGTAGAATCAACTAATAAGAACTTGATTAGGATAATCAAGAAGACTCTATAGGATAACCAAAGGGATTGACATACTAAATTGAAATCTACCTTATGGTTGGATAGGATTACCCCAAAGAAGATCATTGGGAATTATCCTTATGTGTTAGTATATGGTAGAGAAGCTAAGCTATCCATTTCAACTGAATTGCCAGTGTTGGATTTAGCCACTCAATATGTCCTATTTGAAGAAGGAGATCCCTTACAAATCAGGTATGCTTATCTCATAGAGCTAGAAGAACTCAGAGATAAATCCATGAAAGATATGGAGTTCCATCAGGTACAAACAAACAAAAGTTTTGATAAAAGATCCAGGGCTAGAAATTTCAAGATTGGAGATATAGTCCTCAAGTGGGATGAGTTCAGATCAAAGCCTGGTAGACATACAAAGTTTGATTCCTTCTAAGGTGGACCATTTGTTATTACAGAATGCAAGGGGCCTAATGCTTTTCAGCTATCAACTCTTGAAGGAGATGCCTTCCTATATCAGTTAATGGGTTCCATTTGAAGCCTTGTTTTGAGGTCAATCCTTCCTTGTAAATGCCTATAATTATGTTTCCCTACTTTTATGTCCCTGCTTTCTAGGTTAGTCTTTCCTACTTTTCAAGAAGTGCTCATGCACATTTTTTGTTCCTCCCAATTCTAGGTCTATCTCTCTATCAGGAATTTTTTATGTTCAAAAGATGACTCCATGCCCAATGAATTGTTTAAAGGCCACTAATCTAATGTCTAGTAGGTTGACCTCCAATAGAAATTGCCAAAATGTTACCCAAAATTCCCTTATTCCACACAATTTTGGCCATAGGTTGAGCTTTATCCAAAAAATTTCATTAAATCTTGTCAAGAGCCTTGAGAAATTTTTATGGTCTTGTGCCTTTTCCTCTAGTCTCTACAATTATTTAACTCTCTAGTCTGATAGCCTTTTAATTTGAAAGTATGACCATTGGAGGGAGAAAACCCTATGGCTTGTTCTTTTTTGCCGTTACCTTTTTCAGCCACTTAAGTCTTCTATTTTCCATGTGCTCTTTTCCATCATTAGCTGGTCATGAGGTCTCTAAAGCCTAGCAGAATATTCCTTTCAATCTCCTGATCCTGTGACTCCCTTTATCTCTTTGTCTCCTAATCAGAAAGAATATTGCATTTTCATCTGGTGACTTGGCGATGGTCCCTTCAATCGGGTGATCTCATAATGTAACCTTGAGTTAGTAATTCTTTGAGAGATCCCATGACTATTCTATTTTCCCTAACTAAAGTTATAACTCATGTCAGTGTTGGGTTAAGAGTTTCTCTTCAGTCGGGAGGTCTCGTGATCAAACCCAGGGTTAGAAAAATTTCACAAGGACTTTGAGTTTCTTCAGTCGAGCGGTCGCTAGATTTAATCATGATCTAAGGTGGTCAGCTCAAGGTAAAGAATGATACAAATCATAAAGTGTCACATGTCTCTGGTAGGCCTAGGCTCTATAGGCTCAGTCTCTTAGTCACATGAAGTAGACCAAATATTCCAATCCATTCAGTGACAATGAGATTTTCCTTAGTCAAGCAATCTCAAAATAGAAGTGGAATATTCTTTCTATCAGGCGACTTGGAGGTTAAGGTGCAGTCACTAGATCTTCAAATTCAAATACATGGTAAAAGTTGGGTTAGATTTCCTTCATTTGGGGAGTCTCATGATCAAACCCAAGTTTCGCAAAAGTTCACGAGACTTCAAATTTTATATAGTAACCCAATCTCTAGATCTCCTGCGGTTAAGATAAGGTGGGCCAATTTTAGAATAGTCAGCAGTTGTCAGAGTTGATGAAGCAGTGAAAAGAAAATGAAAGAGTGACACATGGTGAGGTGGGCCCAAGGTTTGATAGCTCGGTTGCATGATCTCGTAATGCAGAGAAAATATTCTATATAGTTGCGAGAGCATGAGACTTACATAGTTGGGAAGTCTTAGTGAGAAATGGCATATTCTTTCCCAAATAAGAGACTTAGTGACCACCGTCGAATTACAATAAGATCAACACTTGTCAGGTGATCACTCAATAAAGGGAGAATATTCTTTTCTATTCCATGATTATGAGGTTCTCTTTAGTCGGGAAACCTCCTAATGAGAAGGAATATTCTGAAGACTTTGGGAGACTCAGCGACTATCAATAGGATCAACACTTGTCGCATGATCGTTAGACTAGGCCAGGGTTAATAAAAGGTCATGAGATTCAGTGACTAAAGGGAGAAGAGAAACTGAGGTGAATGCAGGGTTAGGGTTAAGATTTGATACGGTGCTCGGGTAAACTAGAAAGATCTGACAGCTACATTTTAAAGATAGATCAAGTTTAAATATCAATAGCTGATGGATAAAATCTTGGCGCCACCTGTGACCATTTATATTTTTAAACTCAAATATCTAAGAAGTACCAGATTTGAACAGTTATGGTGAGCCCAAGTTGTAGAGAGGTAGATGGATCAAGGTAGCTTGTCTACAGGTAGATATAGTAATTAAATGGACACACAAATACATATCTGATCGATCAGGATATTTTCATGGACATTTATGATCAGAAATGATAGAATTAGGGTTTGCTATTATTCTATGAAAAATCTATGTAACCGTAATTAGATTTTTTTCTCCTGCCTGTGTGGAATAAAGGAGGTGTATATATTAGTTTTTGGAGCTTTTAGAGCTCAGAGTTTACAATTGTAAAAGAGATGTTTTCTTTCTTAGGAGTTATCTGAGGCATTCTTTCTACCCTCTGGCTTCTACAGTTTGTAACCTTTCATTGGGGTTTAGATAAAAAAGGTATTTTGTGACATTCTTTCTATCCCTATGCTTTCTTGTCTAGATTTTCTCTAAATGGATTAAGTATATGTATGTTTTTAGCAATATCTTAGGGTTCCTGATCCCTCTTTCTTTCTACAATTCATGGGTATTCCTATGGATGATTTGATTTGAATGATCTTGTGGGTATACTTCAACCCCCTGACAATCTGTCTCATTCCTATACCTAGTTGCAGAGGTGAATGTTTGTTTATAGGGTATAGATTGTGTCTAAATTCTTAGGAATGCTATTGTTTGTGAAATTCTCTCTTTCCCTGAATAGCCTCTATTGTAGACCTATCTATGAAATATTGATGCAAACCTATTCAGTGAGTTGTGATCTCCTAGACCTAAGCTCATGCACTAATTTCATCCTCCATACTATAATTCATATCATCTTTTCAGTGTATCACCTAGTAGGATAGTTTTCTTTCAGTCATTTCCCTTTTAGCATTCGTTCTATCCCTTTTCCCTCAAGAGTTTACTTTCATGTCAAGAAGAGAAAATTAAGGTGATTATCAAAGAGGAACTAGCCTAGAACCTGGAGGTCTCATCTGAGTTCGCATTGGTTCCACAACCTAGAGATGATTCCCATGTTATACTAGGTTATGAAGACCAAGAGAGCTTGAAACAAGGGTGAAAACTTAGTGTACAATAGGAATATGAGTAGGTAGAGTTTGTGGTGGAGGCTAACTGGTTTGGACTTGTGGTAGAAGTGAAGTGGTAGATAATGGAAGAATTGGTTCTTTTTATGGAGGTGAAAGTGGAGTTTTTTTGTAGAGGTGGAGGTGGAGCTAGAACTTGTTATTGGGATGGAGGGATTGGAACTCCAATGTCTTCTTCAAAAGTGACCCCTATAGAAGAGTCCTTCTCTGACTCAGTAGTCTCCCTTTGACTTCTATCTACCACTTCCCTAGTTGACACTTGGGATTCCAGCTAAACTTCCTCTCCCACATTGTCTAAAGGATTTGTAGATGTGAACTACGTTGGGAGGGATGTAAAATATAACTGCTTAGTAGAAGGTCCTTTTGCTAGGATTTGTTGTCTCTTTGAATCCATGAAGGCCTTTGAAGTCAGATATATTAAATTCATCATCAACCAGAGCATCCATTGGATTTAATTTCTCTTCTTGTGCTTCCTCTTCAACATCTATCTATATATCTCTTCCTGTAGCTTTCTTCTCTTTAGGAATCCCACAGACTGAGTTCTTCTATTGAGGGGTATTTCATCCTCCTTATCTTCCTTATCTTCTTCATCTTCCTGGAGAAGGTTCTCCATGTGAGTTTGCATTGAGGATCTCTTCCTTTTACACACATGTCCCTTAATTACTCTAGCATGCCTAGGTTAGATTATCTTTACTTTTGGATCCTTCTTGGGTGCACCTGATGATTCTAGAATTCTTGAAGATGGAACATCTGGTGGTGCTATACTCCCAGTCATCCTAGTATTTGGATGTTTTGAGCTAGGATGTGACCCATATGCATTTGGGAGTTCATGTCGATATACCATCTCTGGCCTTAGTGGCACAACCTCTTTGAATTGTGGCATTAACACTTTTTCTCCTTTCTTCTTTTTCTCCTTTGAAGGTTGAGCCAACTATTGCTTCATAGGAATAGGGTCCATTTGGAATGGATGGGAAATACATGCCTTTGTCACTTAAATGACATGTGAGGCGTTAAATTTTGTATCATCATTTTCATCCCTATCCACCTCGCATTGAGGAAATCCCTGGTGTATATTTTTTCCTAGTTATAAATTGGATCCAAGACATCCTCTAAATCAGCCTCATTGACCTTTTGTGGTATACAAAGTAGTAGGGCATTCTATGCCAAGTCTAGACTCATCTGGTAGTAGTCACAGATTCTAACTTCATAACCATTAGTGTAATTCATCCAATGATCCTTAGTGTGAGGCTCATGCATATAATGCCTTCCCATTATATGGTTGTAGGTGAGAATGGGATCAAACCTAGTCCTGGTCAAATTAAAGTTCTATAATGGGCACTCATCCCACTCAAAAGAAAATGATTTTCAAATATTAATGTCTTGTAGACAATGGGGGCCTATCGAGATAGGGAAATCCTAGCAGTGTTTCTTCTTATTCTGGATGTGCTCGTGAGTATTTGACAACTATCTGGCCATTACTAATAGGACTATCCTATCTGAAGGATATCTCAGCAGCTTCTTTGGAGTGAGAGTACTCCCTACCACCCTGATGTAAGTGAAGGTTTTAAATTGAATATAAAATTCCCCAAGGGCCTTCACTTTGGAAACTACTTCTTTTGACATCTTCTTGGCATAATCACCTTCAATTAAGTGGATGATGGAGAAAACAAAAGCATTGTTGATAATGTGGTATTCTGAGCTATCCTCTATGAAGAAATATTTTATGACCAATTGGGGATAAACCATGAATGGCCAACAATTTGGTTGGCCCATAGCTGCAACCTTTATCAAAATTGGGTATATTCCCCTTGTATCTAGTAGATACACAACATATGATGTGATGTAGAAGTGAGGATCATTCTTTACTGTGATCAATTACTAATCCAGGTTGTCACTGAGGGTGGTTGCCCAGTCAAACCTAGCTTGTCTTTATTTTATCCTTTGAATACAAAGGATCATCCATGGCTCTAGTTGTATTTATTTCTACACTCCATACACTTGACTGATCATAGTGATGGCTTCTTGGATATCCTCCTTTATGTAGCCTCTCCTCATATCTATTTTGTCAAGCTTATTCTTTGGTAGAGGTTGCATAAGGTAGTCCCTGTTTACAATTCATGGGATAATTGGATGTCTTTGTTGTAGAAATTCATCCCCTTGCCTATTGAGAACCCATAGGATTTGTCTATCCCTTTTGGTAGATGGAAGACATCCTCAATTTTATCTGGTCAGAGGTCCAACACCACTTCTCCCATATTGTTCTTCACCAGCCTTTCATCTAGTATGTAGTGGTTCACCAATGTGACTATTAGGTCTGAAGAGAGTATGGACACAATGTGTGCCCCTGTATTCACTAGTGTAAATTATACTAATGAAGTGCAATCCTCAATATTCCTTCTAGTTGAGCACATTTCACCAAGTAGTCATTCTGGCTAACATTTCCAATGTCAATATCTGCAATCTCAAAGTGTAGATTATAGATATTTCATAGAGGGGGAGTTCACCTTTTTTGATATTCTAAAAAAATAAGGGGACATGAATCAACAACCAATACATGATATTTAGGAAGAAGTACTGATGAAAAGTATGAAAAAATAAGATATCCCAAAAAAACTAAGCGTGAAAGCTCCAGAAGGGTAGTTTCAGAATTTCAGACCTTTGGTCTCTAAAAGTATACAGTCCCTCTGAAACACTAAAATGGAGAAAAGGCCATCATTTAGTCCAAACTTCAACCTTTTGAAGGGTGAAAAGTGGTGGAGACTTTAGTGTCTAAAACACTGAAAAGGCAAAAATGACGAGTTGGTTTTGGGATGTTCTTCAATTTTTGGCACTTCAGATTGCGAGATGTTTCAGTGTGTGAAAGGCAAAAATGCTAAAAAGTTGGACTTAGTAGAAATAGTTTGGACTGGTTTCTTTTTGGAACTTTTAGAGTGCAAAAGTATGAAACTTTTAGGGCTGGTTGACTTGAAAAAAGGAAACAAGGGTTAGAGCTTGAAAATGAGCTCGAATCAAGTTCGACCATGAACTTGACACTAAGGGGTCCAAGAAGACAACCCCAAGACCCTGAAGCAACACAAAAAAAGACCTAAGACCGAAACCCTAGTGTAAAAAACCCTAGAACTAACTAAAAAACAAGAAACAAAAGGAGAGCCAAAGAAACCTACCTCGAAACAAGTAGAAGAGGGTGAGAAAACTGAAGAATTGAGGAAGTTAAAGGAGCTAGAAGGAAACTAGAAGCAAAGAATGCTTAGCAAGCTCCAAAAATAAATAGTAGGAAAAAACACAAAGTGACCAAAATGGTTGACTCTCCACCTTATATAGGCCTCTGATGGGGGTGACATTAGCCATCCCCACTTATCGACCTTTTAGAATTTTAGAGGTCTGAGACCTCTAAAAGACCAAAATGCTGATTCCCAACTCAGGAAATTAGACTTTTGGTGTTTCATACCTCCAAAAGTCAAATAATCTGAGGATGTGAAAAAAGGGTTTCCAATCGGTTGGTAGGAAGACTCTTTTATCTTTTCACACCTAAAAAATGTCAAAAGTGTGAAAGGTTGAAACTAGACAAAAAATCAAGAGATGGTCCCAGACAAGGATCTAACTAACATACATAACTCAAAAAGAAGCCAAAGAAGGGGGGCCCCTTGGCCAAGTGGCCAAAAAAGGGGAGTGTGGTTGTGGAACCACAATAAACAACCCCCAAAAAAGAGGGAAATAAATCAGGTATCCCCTAGTCATCCCACTATGAAAAATCCTATCTTGCGATGAGATGGACACAAAAAACTTTAGTGATAGTAATTCTCCCATCATCATATCAAGATTAAAAAATTCATTGTATCCACATCTAGTGTGTGCATGTATGTGTTCATATTCTCCAAATTCTTCATCAAAGGTTTCTCAGATTTTTAACCAGTCATAATCAAATCTCTATCCACGGGTCTAGATTCTACCAAAAATTATTTTAACCTTGCTCTACTCCCACATAGGCATTTATAGCCCTGATAGAGGTTTCTAAAGTCACCTTTCTCCTCCTTTAAATGAGCTTTTTTGAAGTTTTAAACTTCTTTGGAGGGCTCTTAGACTCAACATTCATCATATAGAAAGTGACTCCCTTGAGTTATCATATTCAGGATATTTTGTTTCTTATTTTATTCCAGCTTCATTGTTCTTACTAAACCAAGGTAGTGTTTAGGATGTGACACCTCTTCATTTGTATTTCTAATTTTATCTTCTTCTTTTTTTTTTAAACTTGGGCAACAATTAGATTGTTCTACCCAAGTATTTGAACTTTTCTCTTTTCATGTTGATTTTGTCTTTACACATTCCTCCTTCTTTCTTTTTTGCTCTTTCCTATTAGTTTGTATTTCAGGTGAGAAAGGGTTTTGAATCCTAGCTTCCTCCATGACCATGGGTGTTACTTGGTTCTAATAGGGATCCTATCCAAGAAACATCCAATTCAAAATCCTTTAAGATGTGTGTTAGTGTCAAGGATGGTCAACTCCAATGAATCTGCTTGAGAATTCTAAGAGGAAAACACTTCACTTTCAACCTCTATATCTAGCTCCTTGCAAGATAGAATCTAATCAAAGTGTTCAACAAAGAAAGACCTTCATCCTTTTCCCAAAATACCTAGTGTAGGAACACTTAATTAAAATAAAGCTACCCCCTTGACAGACACAAACCGGCTGACCCAAAGAAAAGACACAAGAAAAGACACTAAACTAGGAGAATGTATAAGAAAAGATCAGAGTCCTTCAAGACCTAAAATAGTGTTGTAGATACTGGTCATTGACAGGAAATGGGACCAGCTCCCCATCAAGAGAACTAATTCTACAAGTGTTCTCTCCTAAGATCTCTTATATTTGGAAAGGGCCTATCCACAAATGTTGGAATTTAGTGTGGCTTCCTAGTTTTGCTTTCACTTTATCCCACATCAAGACTAAATCATAAATCCTAAAATCCTTTATTGTTTCTCTTTTGTCAAACCAATGCTTGATGACAGCTTGATGTTTTCCCACATGATCTAGGGCCATGGTTCTCTTTTCTTCCAAATCTAGAAGGTTCATGAGGTGAACCTGCACCCTATCCTCACCTTCAATGTATTGATCCATAAATATTAAGATTGGTATTTTCAGGTTCAAAGGAAAAATGGGTTGCAGGACGTAAAATAACTGGTAAGGGGAAGTCCCCAAAGCATTTTTTATTCTCACTTGATTGGTCTAGACAGTGTACTTCAACTGTGTGTACTAATCTCAAGGTTAATCCTCTAAGAGGCATTTGATTATAGTTTCCAAGTTTTTGTTTGTCATTTTAGCAACCCCATTCCCTTATAGATAATAGTTAGATGAGACTTTGAGGATTACCTTGTTTTTGAAGGCCCATTGGATAAGATATGAAGATGATAAATAAGGTGCATTTTTATATACCAGAAAGAAAGGCATACCAAACTGTGTGATAGTGAACTCTTCTAAGAATTTGATTACTACTTTTGTGGTATAATTTCTCAGAACTTGTGCCTTTGTCCACAATGTGGAGTAGTCTATTGTAGTCAAGATGTACCTATTTCCTATGGAGGAAGGTGGGTTAACCATTCCTATAAAATATAGCCCCTATTGAGTGAATGGACGCACCTTATGAACTAGTTGTAGGGGCATTTCCATATGTCTCTCACAAATAGCACTAGTTTGGCACACATGGCATGAACACATGTGCTCATGTGTATCTTTGAATAAGGTAGGCCAATAATAACTAGGCCTCAATATTTGATGTGTCGGGGCCTTATCTGAACCATGGCCAGTGTAATAATAGTCTCCATGAGAACTTGCTCATCTTTGGTCCTGATGTAGGGCAGGGATGGAGGATCCAATAATGGATATTCCAAACCTACACTAGCACTTATAAAAATAATAACCACAGTGGAATACAACAATATAATGCTTCAAAATATAATTTCATCCAACATGGCCAACTATGAGGCCTTTCAGGTTTCATCCTTATACAATGAAATTGCAAAAGTATCTTAGCAATCTCCTAGCTAGTCCAGCTCTAGAACACATCAAAAACTACTCAAAACAATAGGGTAGATCTAAAATTGAGCTTGCAAGCCTCCAAGAAATCTCCTTATCTCCAAGAATGAAAACCACTAGCCCTTCTATTACAATATCAGATAAACCATCTAATCTTCAAGATCTCACAGGATCAAATTATGATTCTTATCAATCTACCATGATTCCCCCTTCTCTCTACTCTACATCCTTCCCCTACAACAAAACAAGCTCCCAATATATAACCAGTTAAGCCATAAGTTAGCCAGTCAGGCATTGATTACATTATACATCCACCCTAGGGAGAGAAACTAAAACTAAAGAAAGAAATAACAAAACACAATGCAAAGATATATTTAGGTCCACACATGATCCAAGAACATATCCCAAACTTTGCAAGATCCAATTCCCTCATAAGGAACCACACAAGGTGAAACACTCCACATTTCATGCGAAATCGGTAGAAAATTGATACCCAATGAAAATGAAGATAACTCCCAGATCCAAATGAATTAGGACATGCGATCTTAGGATAGTGCTCAAGAATAGGTCCATAACACTACATTAACTTCACAAAGCAAGACATCAATAGTAGCAATGGATACAAAACAAACAACTGATAGGTACAAAAAATAGGAAATGTTTTTGGTGATGCAAGATTGCTCAAGACCCAAGATGCTCCTACATTAGACACCCCAAGTAAATAAAAGAAAGTTCTCATGAACATCTTAAGGAATTAGGATAGGTATACCATATCTATTCTTAACCCAAATCTCCTCTTGTCCTTCATTCCATGTTTTCTTCACTTTATCGATTGTCATACTCAAAAAAGTATCTTGTCCTGCACTTTTCTCATCTTTCCTTTCTACAACTGACAAAAATTGGCTTTGACCATCTTTTCCATTGTTAATTACACTAGTACTTTGGTGAATCATATCTTCTCTAGACTTACTAATCAGCTCGGCACCATTTGCATCTCTCTGTGTCACTAGTGTCATCATTTTCTATAATATCTTTTTTAGAAAGACCATCTACCTCTTAATCTCTATAAATTCCTCAATTATATCATCCTCTTTTCCTTTCAAACTCAGCTTCCTTTCATCCATAGGAATAGGTTCATCAAATCTCTACTCCTGATGTTTTTCACTTTCATAAGGACAACACTTGATAACTCCACATACACTAGCCCTAACTTCCTGCAAGGATGGAGTTAGTCTTTAGGTTTAGGATTCCTAAATTGTCTGACTCTTTGATCTCATTAGCCTCTTCATCTATGTTTTTTCTTTCAAAGACCTCGACACTCATGATGAATTCAAGTATCCGTTGTTCATCTTGAAATACCTAGAAGTTTGTGATGTTATCTTGGATAGCTGACACTACCACTAGCTCAATGGAGAACTTTTTCAGCTTCAATTTCTCCAACAGATGTAGGGAACTTGCAGATACTACTAAGGCATCAATGAAAGTATTTTTTCTTCTTGGGATTCTCTTGATATTAAACACTTCAAAGTATTCAATTAAATCCCACATGTAATTTAAGTACAAGACTAGTCACTTATCGGTGCATGAATATTGGCTACGAATCTGCCTAAACACCAGCTGGGAGTCTCCTACAATCAAAGATTTTACCATTTTTCATGTGTCATGAGGAAAACCCATACCAATGCCTTATATTCAATGACATTGTTGGTACAGTAAAACCATAACCTATAACTACCATAGTATGAACCACCCCTTGGGTTGATTAACTCAATTCTAGCCCCTACTCCTTACTTGCATTTGGAGCCATCAAATCTAAGTTTCCATATAGGATGACCCTTGGGAGGATGAGTTTTGGTTCATGGTTCTGGCATACTTGTAGGAGGATGTATGTTGATTTGGGGTTCAATAGGGGTCTTTGGTGGTGGTGAGTCTTCATTGGTTGGAATCTTCACACTCTCTATTCCTAGATTCTCTCTTGCAGATAGAGGCACCCATTTCATTTTTTGTTTTTCCTTTGTCTTGCGCCATACCTCATGACATGGTGGGAGACAACCATCATCTGAGGAACTCCACTCTTCTTGTATAGGGTTTTCTTCTAAGAAGAGTGGAGGTTTCTCATGATGAGAAATATTTTCACCATCT
The DNA here is from genome assembly GCA_027943335.1 of Chamaecyparis obtusa. Classification (NCBI taxonomy): domain Eukaryota; kingdom Viridiplantae; phylum Streptophyta; class Pinopsida; order Cupressales; family Cupressaceae; genus Chamaecyparis; species Chamaecyparis obtusa. Next base: position 978,586 of record BSBK01000029.1, read on the forward strand.
CGTTGTGTAGTCACCCCTTTGATAATTTTAGGTACTTGGGACATTTGGTTCATCACTCAAGCTATGACATTTTGAGAATCCTGGCATTCAAACTCTGAGTGACTCATTTGGTGAAAACAACAATACCCTGGCAACATTAAGATGTTTGAATCAACATCTTAACTAAGATGTTTCATGTTTTTCATCATATTACCTATGAACTCTATGAGGATTTCCTTAGGGACTTGGGCATGTATTAGTCCTTGTACAGGTCTATCGTCGGGATTTTCTTCTTCCTTGATGTGAAATGTTAGGATTCTATTGAACCAATATACTCCTAGATCATCTTGTGAGAACAAGACTTCATTTGGGGCATTATATTTGGTTATCATTTGTTTGAGCTTTGGCTTAGGGTCAATTTTGATTTGGTTATTCAATCCTTTTTAGGGCAACCAAAGTTTGGTAAAATATGTGGAGAACCATCCCATCAAGGACCTAGCCCATTATCTACTAAGAAGCATGCCATATGTCTCTGGGATATCTACTATATGTATATCTATGAAATCTTGGATCCTGGGGTCTATGGTCAGCTGTATATAGGTATCTTTTGAGACTCCAATGACCTTGACTTCTATCATGTCAAGTTGAATCATGACCCTATTAGTTGGTTGGGTTTCATTCCCAATTTATGGCATATGGATAAGGGCATGATGTTTTATGAAGCCCCTAAATCAATTAGGTAGTTATGTAGATTCTTACCAAAGATCTTGAGGATAAGTAAAATGGGGGGCACTTCTACCCGATCTTTGAACATAGCTGGCATTGCCTCAGTAGCACTGACATTTGAAGAATTCCTAGCATTATTGCTTGATGGAACTGACTTAGAATGATCCAGGGATTTAAGGAGTGCTTCTCTTTGTGAGGGGAAACTTTGTAGCATGTCATACATCAACATATTTTCTTTGAATCATTTCAATTCCTCTAGTGCACTCTATCTTTCAGTGGCCCAACCTAGGTTCTTTAGTACGGTGGGCTAATATTGTGTAGTTGGGGCAATAGTGGCACTGGAGCCCCTAGGAGGTGTAGGGTTATTATTAGCCTATGGGTCCATTGGAGTGGGTTGCATTATAGGAGGAATACCATCATTCAAGGGTTCTCTCCTACTCCTCAAATTATAATTATTTCACTTATTGTTATGAAAAGAATGGACCTCAAAATATTTCGGTTGACTTTGATGATTAAATGGGAAAATGAATTCCTCTTCAGTTGTGTTATCATTAGGACCTCCCTTAGTAATCGATTAATAGGAATCAAAGACCATGGAATTGAAATGAGTCGGGGAGTTGTCAAAATTTTGACCTTGCTAATTGTCAAACTCTCTCTTGTATTCATTGTCTGATTAATGTGTATTGGAAGCTTGTGTGAAGTTAGCCTTGGATGAACTAAAGGAATTGGCATTATCAGTGGGTATAATATCATTGTTAGGATGTGTGTTCCATGGCCTATTAGTTAACTACTACCCAAATTATTTATCTTGCATGGTATTCCCATAACTTCTATTATTGTTGTTGTAATTGCCATAATTATGATTCTAATTTTGGGGATAGGTGTTTGGGGCATCAGCCAGGCATTGGCAATTCCCTTAGTTTTGAGGTGGATTCATCTTCATCCTAGTGATCTCACTTGTCAAATGGGACAAATTCTTCTTCAATGCATCCAACTTGTTCACTAAAGAATTATCAGGTTCATTTGGGATAACAACCTTTTTTCTCACAGAGGGCTGCCTTGTGTGCATCATATCCCAGATATGTGATGGTGAGTGGTGGGGCAGTAGTGTATGAGGTTGATACTGGGTTAAGATTTGGGTTGTGATGTACTAGGGATTGATTATGTGCTAAAAATGGACCAATCATTGTAGCATTTCCTAAAGTAGGTGAAACACCATATTTTCCACCTACTTATGGATCCATCTGATGTGTGAAAGTGATGGCTTCATTGCACACATTTTCCAAAGTATCTATTTCACTTGGAGGTAACCTTTTTAATAATATAGATGTTAAAGGATCCAAGGATTGCATGTATACTTGTATGGAAACCTTGACAAGTACAGTGTAAGGGGCCTCTAATCTCTAGTATATCTTATGAAAATGATGATTGAACATTGCAATTGGTTCATTATGGTATTTTCTTACTAACATAAATTGATGATGGAGATTGGAAGGATCCACATATAGCTTGAATTGTTTGAGGAATTTTGTTTTAAATTTACCTCATCTCGAAATGGATCTCCATGGAAAGTTTAAGTACCAATTGTATGCAAAATCCCCTAATGTGTAAGGGAAAAGATGAAACATGACATCTTGATGCACAATCTCTTTGCGATTGCATAATTCTTTGAAGGCATGGATGTGTTCTTCTACTGTACTAGATTCACCACAAATGAAGTGTGGACATAATTTTTTAGGATTTTTGGGCAGCTCATGGAGTTGTCCTTGTAGAGCTAATGGAGATATTTGTGAGCTTTCCAAAAAGGCCATTGGAGGTGGTTGTGGAATAACAAAAAGAGAGGCAGTGATATGTGGAAATGGGTGAAGATTATGTGGTTCTGATTAATGAGAAACATCTTCCCTTTGTTTCTCTTTACTTTTGCAAGGTTTGTGAACTTCTTAGAGTTCTAGGAATTCTCCTTTATTTTGTGATGATCTGAGGACTCGTTCAAACCTTTTGAGAGAGAATGATGCAATATTCTAGGGTTTCCCTCTCAAGGGCCCTCCTTCTACCACCACTTTTGTTGAGTGTCATTTTTACATGAGACAATAGCTAGGAATTTGTGTGAGAAAATTCCCTTCTAGCAAGAATGATATAAATAAATCTCAAGGTTCATTTTGGGTTGGGTCTCAACCACTTAGATATCTCAATTAAAGATAAATGTGAATCTATTCACAAGGAGGCCTTTCCTAGTTTGATCTTCGAGGGACTGCAAAACAAATATAAAAAAACAATAATATTTCTTTCTTTTTGTATTTTTGGAATCTTTAGATGAAAGTAATGTAAATTAGATCTAATCTATTATGATTGATTTTGTAAACAAATGAGAAAAGTAACAAGAATTTGAAAGGGAATTGAGGAAAGTTAAATAATGAACATAAATTGATGGTACATTTCTTTGTGAATTAAATTACCAAGAAGATGGAGGAAACCCACAAAATAGATATCTAAATGAATCACAATCACAACGCAGTAGATGCAATCATCACAAGAAATAAACAGAGATGTAAGATATGTCAAAATTCATTAGATCATGAAGCCACCATAGATGTGCGTACACATGAGACAAATTTATCTTAACACACCAAAGAAAAATCTTCCCAATAATTCATTACAACAAAGAAATGCAGCAAAGATAAACACCAGACTAATAGAATTGTAGATCAAAATCACCATACAATCAATTAGCTCTTTGAAATAAAAGAATGAGAAAATATACATTCATTAATTTTGGAAAGATAGTAGAATAATCACACCATGATTGAAGCACCAATTATAAGTATTGTATTGAAAAAGTAATCGACCTTAATTACATTGGTTTCATACAATTTATAGAGTTGTGCTCTCAATTTTGCAGATAGGGTTCCGGCTGCCCATAAAACTTGAAAATAAATCTAAACTAGAGTTTACATGAAAAGGAACTATCCCTAAAATAAGTTTAAACTACTTTAGCATGGAATTAAACCTCATGCCTTACAATTTGGGAGAAAAATATACATTAAAACAACTCTAGATCAATTCTAGAACTCATGCATGTTCTCCTTTGAAACTTGTAGTTCTTCCCTTTATTCCTTGTTGTAACCCTTCTCTATGGATCCAACTGAAAAACATCCTCAAATCATGCAAAAATGACCTAAGGCATGTGGTTAATCTGACTAAAAAATCAATTAGAGAAGACTGGAAGTTGTTGGTGGTGATGGCCCATAAATTTTGGACCCTGACCCTTGCTTCAAAAAAATGTAGTTCGAAAAATGGTTAAGTGTTTGAGGAAAATTTAACAAGTTTTGAACTTTCAGAGGCCGAAAATCTTGGAAGGCTGAAGGGCTGAAAATAGTGGAACTCAAAATTCGCTAAGTCCACAAAATTTTGTTCCTTTACTCAAAAACTAGCTAAGTCCAAAACTAGACACTTTGTGACTTGGAAGGATTTCTAGATGTGCCTTTCAGAGCCTGTCCATGATCTCCTACACCTCTTCAAAGTTGACCATTTTGACACCTTTGAGGTGTTCCTTTTGCTTCTCTTGGAAGGAAACTAATTCATTAGTAAAGCCTCTTATTTCCTCTTCCTGAGACAACATTTTATGCATCTCCTCCTAATAAAACATTTGTTGGAGGTCCTCCTTTTTTCTAACTCCATTAAAGATATAAAGGTATTTATTTACAATATCTTTAATGGGATGCATAGTTTTCTCATCATCCTCATCATAGAGGTCTAGGTCCAAACCTTAAAAAAAATTATGCATCTCTTCGACCTAGAGTAGTACTTCATCCCTCTTGTTGTCAACCTTACCCAAGGTTTTCTTGTAGATATTCAAAGCTTCGGTGATATATCTAATCCATTCTTCAAAATTGTCAAGCTCTGATCCCTCATATATTTTAACCAAAACTTGGAAGCGTTGCTTCCTTATTATTACAAGATCATCAAGGGCCTTATTCCAATTAAGAATATTTTCCTCAAGACCATCTTCTCCACTTATAAGGTTCACCAAGTAGGTGATCCCCTTTAGAATACCCCTAAAGTGTATCAAAATTGTCCTAAGGGAAGTTCTAGCAAAATCCTCAAAATCATTTTTCCAATTTGTACAAGCATGAATGAAAGAATGTGGAATATCTGCTAGCAAATCTGAAGCACCCTTTCTCTCCAAAATATATTGTATTGAGGCCTTAGGGTTACTTGGGTCAATAGGACCTACCATTTTAAGAATAATGTTTTCATAACCTCATTCTACTCCATCAAGGATTTTATTTTCTACTCATCCTTATCCATGAAGCCTAGGGTATGCTTCAACCTGAGTGTAGCCAATGTTTTTCTCACTTCCCTTGTTGGATCTCTAAAGTCCACCTCCTCTAGCACATAGTCTTCTAGAGTAATTTTGGCTATACTAACATTCATCATGGGTATGGCTACCTATGCCTTCCACCTGCTTGATTAATCTTGTGTTACATAAGATAGAGTCCTTTCCTAGGCACTAGATTCTTCTTGATGTAATGCTCATCCAAGCACCGCTATATCCATGTCATCTTCATATGTATATATACTCTCCCTTAGTTTTATTTCTTTTGTAAAATAGGTGGGTCTAGAGAAGGCATTTATTAGCTTGTACGGTGTGACTGAGCTATAGGTAGTATCTCTTCATTCGTGCACAAGTTTCACCAGTCTTTCCTCTTCTTCTCCTACTATTACCTTTTCTTCTCTTATACTCTATTCCTCTCCTACTATTTTTTGTTCTTCTCCTCTAATTTGTTCCTCTGACCTAGCCCACTCTTCTAATGGAACCTCCTTCACTACTTCAGTCTCCTTTTTTGGCCCTTGGGGTCCTTGTACAACAATCGCAACATGATAGGGTGAAGGAGTTGGTGTTGATGGAAGAGGGTTCTGTAAAAGGGGTGTGGGAGAAGGAGGAGTAGGTGAATGCATTGGTATTCATGGGGGAGGGGATTAAGCATGGGAATATGATTCAGAGGAGGTTGTGGTGGAAGTGAAGTGGTAGATAATGGCAGAACTGGTGCTTGTTATGGAGGTAGAAGTGGAGTATTTTGTAGAGGTGGAGGTGGAGTTGGAACTTTTTGTTGGGCTGGAGGGATTGGAACTCCAATATCTTCTTCAGAAGTAACCCCAATAGAAGATTCCTTATCTGACTCAGTAGTCTCTCTTTGATTTCTATCTTCCACTTCCCTGACTAAGTCTTGGGATTCCAACTAAAATTCCTCTCCCACATTGCACAAAGGATTTGTAGATGTGAACTGCATTGGGAGGGATGTGAATGAGAACTACTCAATGGAATCTCATAGACCAGGAATCCCATAGACCAAGTTCTTCTATTGATGGGTATATGATCCTTCTTATCTTCCTCATCTTCTTCATCTTCCTCTAGAAGGGTCTCCATGTGAGTTGGCATTGAGGATCTCTTCCTTTTATACACATGTCCCTTAATTACTTTGGTAGGCCTAGGTCTAGTTATCTTTACTTATGGTGCCTTCTTGGGTGCACCCGTCAGTTGTAGACTACTTGAAGATGGAACATACAATAGTGTTATACTCCCAGTCATCCTGGTCTTTGGACCTTTTGAGCTAGGATGTGACCCATATGTAGTTGGGCATTCATGTTGATACACCATCTCTAGCCTTAGTAGTGCAACCTCTTTGAAATGTGGCATTAATACTTTTTCTCTTTTCTTCTTTTTCTCCTTCAAAGCTTGACTCGGTCATTGCTTCCTAGGCATAGGGTCCATTTGAAATGGACAAGTAATCCATGCATTTGTCACTTTAATAACCTGTTGGGCCTTAAAGTGCATATCATCATTTTCATCCCTATCCATATCAGTGTTGAGGATAGCCCTAGTGTATTTTGTCTTGGTTATAAATTGGATCCAAGACATCCTCTGATTCAGCCTCTTTGACCTTTTTTGGTATACACAATAGTAGGGAATTCTGTAGCAACTCCAGACTCATCTGGAAATAGTCACAGATTTTGACTTCATAATCATCAGTGAAATTCATCCTATGATCCTCAATGTGAGGCTCATACATATAGTCTCTTCCCATTATATGGTTCTAGGTTCTAATGAGATCAAACCTACTCTTGATCAAATTAAAGTTCTATAATGGGCACTCATCCCATTCGAAAGACAATGATTTTCAAATTTTCATGTCTTATAGACAATGGGGGCCTATTGAGATAGGGAAATCCCAACAGTATTTCTTTTTATGTTGGATGTGCTCATGAGCATCTAACAACTATCTGGCCATTTCTAATAGGAATATCCTATCTTAAGGATATCTTGGTAGCTTCTTTAGAATTAGAGTACTCCCTGCTAGCTTGATGTAAGTGAAGGTTTTAAATTGAATATAAAACTCCCTAAGGGCCTTCACTTTGGTAGCTACTTCTTTTGACATCCTCTTCCAATAATCACCTTCAATTGAGTGGAATATGGAGAAAACAAAAGCATCATTGATGATGAAGTATTCTAAGCTATCCTCTATGAGGAAATCTTTTCTAACCAATTGGGGATAAACTATGATTGACCAAGCATTTAGTTTGCCCATAGCTCCAACCTTTATCAACCCTAGGTATACTTCCCTTGAAGCCAGTAGATACACAACATATGATGTGATGTAGAAGTGAGGATCATTCTTTACTATGATCAATTGCTGATCCAGGTTGTCGCTGAGCATGGTTTCCCAGTCAAACCTAGCATGGCTTTCTTTTATCTTTTCAATAAGGAGGATCATCTATGGCTCTAGTTGTATTGTTTTTTGTATTCCATACACCTGACTGATCATACTGATGGTTGCTTTGATATCCTCCTTCATATAGCCTCTCCTCATATCTATTTTTTTAAGCTTGTTCTTTGGTAGAGGTTGCATGAGGTAGTCCCTATTTATAGTTTCATGGGATAATTGGATGTCTTTGTTGTAGAAATTCATCCCCTTGCCTATTCAAAACCTATAGAATTTGTCTATCCCTTTTGGTAGATGGAAGACATCCTTAATGTTATCTGGTTGGAGGTCCAACACCACTTATCCCATATTATTCTTCACCGGCCTTTCATCTAGTATGTAGTAGTTTTCCAATGTGCCTATCAGTTCTAAAGAGAGGATGGACATAGGATGTTCCGCTACATTCACTAGTGAACAATATACTAATGAAGTGCAGTCCTTAGATCTTCCTATTGGTTGAGCACATTTCACTAGGTAGTCATTCCAACTGACATTTCCAATGTCAATATCTATAATCTCAATGTATATTCCCCACATTGGAAGGTGTGTGGTAACCCTTGAATTGATACTTCATATCGGGGGAGTTCACCTTTTCTAACATTCTACAAAAATAAGGGGACATGAGTCAGTAACCAATACATGATATTTAGGAAGTACTAATGAAAATCATGAAAAAACTAAGATATCCTAGAAAAATAAAGCCTAAAATCTCCAAAAGGGTAGTTTCCATATTTTGTACCTTTGATCTTCGAAAGTATATATCTCTTCAAAACACTGAAATGGCCAAAAGGCCATCTTTTAGTCCAAACTTCAGCCTTTCGAAGGGTGAAAAGTGGTGGAGACCTCAATGGGTCTGAAACACCGAGAAGGTGAAAAATGAGAAGTTGGTTTTGGGATGGTCTTCAGTTTTCGGCACTTCGGAGTGCAAGATGTTTCGGTGTGCAAAAGGGCAAAACACTGAAACATTGGACTTAGTAAAAAAAGTTTGGACTGGCTTCTTTTCAGGACTTTCAGAGTGTGAAAGTCCAAAAATTTTAGGGTTGACTGAGTCAAAAAAAGGAAACAAGGGTTAGAGATAAAAAATGATCTCGAATCGAGTTTGACCATGAACTCGATGCTAAGGGGTCCAAGAGGACAACCCCATGACCTTGACGTGACATAAAAGAAAGACCTAAGACCAAAAACTTGGAGCCAAAAACCCTAGAACTAACTAAAACACAAGAAACAAAAGGAGAGGTGAAGAAACCTACATCAAAACAAGTAGAAGAGGGTGAGAAAATTGAAGAATCAAGTAAGCCAAAGGAGCTAGAAGGAAACTAGAAGAAAAGCGCACTCAACAAGCTCTAAAAATCAACAGTAGGGAAAAATGCAAAGTGACCAAAAAGGTCCACTCTCCACCTTATATAGGCCTCTGGTGGGGGTCACATCAACCATCCCCACTTATCAGCCTTTCAAACTTTCAGAGGTCTCAGACCTCTGAAAGGCTGATTCCCAACTTGGGAAATCAAACTTTCAGTGTTTCATACCTTCAAAAGTTATATCATCTAAGGATGTGAAAAAGGGGTTTCTCATTGGTTGGTAGGTGGACTCTTTCGGCCTTTCGGCCTTTCAGACCTAAGAAAGGCCAAAAGTGCGAAAGGCCGAAACTAGACAAAAACTCAAGAGACAGTCGTAGACAAGGATCTAATTGATAGACAGAACTCAAAAATAAGCCAAAGAAGGGGGGGCCCTTGGCCAAGTGGCCAAAAAATGGGAGCGTGGAGCCACAATAGATATCTTTGATGATGAAACCTTACTAGTAAATTTGGTCCTTCCCCAACTTTCCCTAAACCTTATAGACATTTCATTCTTTCACCCTAAATTGATAGACTGGGATCAATCAAGCATTATACATATCGATTATTTTCAAAGTGAGGATGCACTCCTAAGATTTATGGGAGAAACAACACAATAGAAAGAGAAATATCATGATTTGTCACATATCTAGAAATTAAACCAAGCGACATATTTTGGGGAAGATGATATTTTTAGCCACAAAAATAAAAATAAAAATTGAAAAGAAAAACATGGGTCTCTTACTGAAAACCCCTCTAGGGTACTTTTTGACTCTAATAAAGTAAAAAGAAATGGTTTATCCCCTGGTGAAAACCTCTCTAAGGTTCTAGAGGATGAAGACTCTCATCTTCCTCTCATTCATGATTATAAGCTAGAACAATCATCTATTTTAATTGAAGAAACCAAGACTATCAATCTACAAACAAAAGAATTTCAAAGAATCATGTACATTGTATCATTAGTGTTAGAGGTTGAACAAGAGGATTTCACTAAAATTATTCAAGAAGTTAATATCAAATTTTCATGGTATTACTCTCACATTCTTGGGTTGGACCCTATCCTAGTAGTCCACCATCTTGTAGTGGATCCAAATATTAATCCAGTTAAGAAAAAGATTCAAAAGATGCATCCCAAAGTGATTTTATAAGTGTAAGAAGAACTATAAAAGATCCTACAAGGTAAGATCATTTGTGCCATTGACTACTCAGAGTGGATCTCTAACATGGTGCCAATTTCTAAACCAACCATATAAATTATAATATGCACATACTTCTTGGATCTCAACAATGCATGTCCTAAGGATGATTTCCCCTTGCCTAACATAGATATTATAGTAGATCTCATAGTTAGACATGAGATTTTGTGACTCATGGATGATTTCTCTAGCTATAATCAAATAAACATCATAGATGATGATCAAAATATGACTAAATTCACAACCCCATGGGGTACCTTTCTCTACAACATGATAACATTTGGCCTAGAATACAAGATCCACATATCAGGGAACCATGACTTTCATATTCCATGACATGATTCATAAGATTCTTTAGGACTATGTGGATGTTATCCTAACTAAACAAAAAATAATGCTATACCACCTCAATGTTATAGAATGTGTATTTGATTGAATCCATCAATATGGTTTAAAGCTCAATCCAAAGAAATGTGTTTTTGGGGTTGCATATGGAAAACTTCTAGGTTTCATTATATCAAGAAGAGGTGTGGACATCAACCCCAACAAGGTCAAGGCTATAATGAAAATTCCTCCTCCAATAAATCTTAAGCAACTAGACATCTTACAGGGAGAGCTAGAATTTTTATGTAGGTTCATCTCACATCTTGTTGTTAAATACCAACCATTCATTCATCTATTGTGAAAATATACAAGCTTCAAATGGGATCCATATTGTTAGAGGAGTTTTGATAAGATCAAGGAATACCTAGAAAATCCACCAATTCTTATACCACCTACTCCTAAAAGGCCTTTTATCTTGTACACATTAGCTACTACCATGACACTAGGGGTATTTCTTTCTCAACTTGATGACAATGGAAAAGAGAGGGTCATCTACTACATCATTCACACACTTTTTGGATATGAGCTAAATTATTCACCCATAGAAAAGACATGCTTTGTAGTTGTTTTTTCCACTCAAAAGTTATTGCACTACATGCTCATTCATATAGTAAAGGTTGTAGCCAAAGTGGATCCTCTTGAATGTCTACTCCCTGGTACTAGTCTCATAGGTTGTATGGCTAATTGGATCATCCTTCTTAGTGAGTTTGATATCCATTATGAAAAAGGAAAGGAAATCAAGGGATAATCCATAAAAAATTAGTTGGTTGAGGCAGCACTATTAGATGCATACCCACTAGTCATGGAATTTCTAGATGAACATCTTCGTATGATTGAAGAACAACCTTCTTGGAAGTTATATTTTTATGGTTCATACACAACTTGTAGATCAGGGGAAGAGATCATTTTTTGTCACCCCTCAAGGTGACTACATCCCTAAATCATTTAAGTTCTATTTTGCCCTTGCAAAAATAGTATTGTATAATATGAAGCACTAATCTCAAGACTGAAAATAGTGATTCAATTGAATATAACTAAGATAATAGTATTTTTTGATTCATAGCGCATCATCAAATAGGTCTTAGAAGAATTATAGACAAATGATGACAAGCTACTACCATATAGGGAATTGGTTGAAAAAATAAAGCAACATTTCCAAGTTATATAGTTCATGCAAGTACCTAGGCTACAAAAAAAACTAGCAGACACAATGGCTAGCATTGGCTCACTTCTTGAGATATCATAGGATGCAACGCAATATGAATTATTGGTTGACTATCTCCACACACCTTATAAAAATGCCAATTCTGAAATGATGTGATTCTTAATTGGTCGTCAGTCCCCGTGGTACCACAATATCCATGCTTATCAAAAAAATGGTATCACATCCCCCCACCTCACAAACACCTAATGCCTGAACCTTATTTATAGAGATTCCCACTACACTCTTGTAGCCAATACCCTATATTGTCGAGGTTATCACAACATTCTCTGTAGATGTTTAAACTTAAACAAGGCCATCTAGTGCAAGAGCACCTTGTCACCATAAATTATGTCAATTTTATCATTTGTTTGTATTAAAGTTTAATGTCATATCAAGTTAAAAATATTGATTTTATATAAATTAATATGTTTAAAAAGAATAATCTTGTAAAATTATAAATTTTACAAGATGTGCCACACTTGTAATGAGGAATCTTGGATAAGAAATATGAGATAATATGAAGATTTATGTAACCAAAACATAATTATAACCACCTAAAAATAATTATAAATGGTTACAAGTTATTAGAAAGGACACAGTTCAGGGAATGGAAGAAATGTAATTGAAAAAAAAATCCCTAGTTGTCCCCTGTAGGAATATGACAGTCCATAGAAAATGGAGAATGTGAATTGTAAATTTTATTTAGAAAAGTTGTCTGGAACCTTTGCATCAATTGGTATCAAAGTGAGCAAAATGTCTGTGAGGAGAGACTGTTAGGAATGAATTCTAAATGCATCCTATTGGGGAGTATTTGGAGTCATTATGTAGTAGTTGTATGTTGCATTCATGACTGTGATTCTCATTGATGTCAACACAGTGATCTACTGGAGATTAGTAGAGAAGCAGACAATGTTTCAATTAGCATGCATGGAGTATTGAAGATCAAGCTATGTAGAGTTGAGGACTTACTCTATATTGTGTCTTGAGATTGTGTCCAAGAGCGTGTATAGAAATTCAATTATTCATGACAGTTATGTGTAATTCGGTGGAAGCAGTATTTAGGTAGTTTTCTTGAGAAGCGACTTGTGGTAACTGGATGATATCTCCTGATCGGGATAGAATCTAGGCATGTGAATTTGTAAAGTTTATGAAGAAATTATGATTGTGATGTGGACATGAAAAAATGGTTGGAGGTCACATGAGTGAAGAATTATTTTATTTGGAAGCCGACAATTTTTATGTAATTATGAAATATTGTGTAACATGTGGAGGTTTATATCTTGTAATTGGTTAAGCCTTGTTGGCTGACTTATTTTTAATTATTTGAGTGTGTTATAAAGGAAGGATTGTTTTCCTTTATTTTTGTAAGAAATGTGTATAAGGAATTTTAGATTTGAGCAATATATGTTGTAAGAGGATATGTGAATTGTAGAGATCTGGTGAAGAAGTTGGTGTGGTTTGGCACAGACAGAGGAGAAAAGATAAGTTGATGAGATCAGTGATTATTTTTTATTATTCTATTTGAGTAATACAAAGATCAGTTGGAGAGTGTGTTCAATGATCTTGCCCTTGAATTTATTTAGGTGGTGGGTCCTTCTGTCTTCCATAACTCCTAACAAGGTTAGAATCTTTTAATAGGGATTCAAAGTCTCCTAACATGGACTCATATGTACTGAATGTATTTCATAAGGTTCTTAACAAAGTCTATCCTCTCACAAGGAATTTTTATATTGGTACATCTCTTGTGAGCATCATTCCCACTGGGGTTTACTCTCTAATCAAGAGGTTCCCTAGTCAACATATTTTGCGTTATTGTGTTCTTGTGTATGTTTATCTTTCTATGGTTTTTTCTTACTTTGATTACATGGTTGAAATCTATTAATGGTGATAAAAGTTGTATTTATCTAATAACTGATTCACCCCCCCTCTTAGTTATCTTGGTGGAATTTACTTTCTAATAGAGACCTAAGATGGCATACACAAGATTAGAAAGAGAGTTGATCAAGTTGCTAAAAGTATTCCTAAATGAGGACAAGGAAGTAGAGAAGAAGTAGAAAAGAGAAGAAGTAGCAAGGAAGCAAGAAGCAGAGAGGATAAGAAGCTCAGAGAGATCATTAGAGGAAAATGACGCATGGTTGGAGTGGATTGTAGCCCTCCTAGAACAAGAGGAAGATGAAGAAGCTAGTGATGAAAGAGTTCTAGATGTTGAACATGTGGTGACAGTTGAGGATGTTGTTGAAGACAGTAGAGGTACAAGTCTATGGGGCTTGACTATGATGGTAGTTTTCTAGTTGGGACAATGATATGTCCTTTGGAGGGTACAATGTCTAAAGATACCCTTATAGTATATTGTGAGGCTTGTGATGCATCCTTAGTGATGCAAAGGTTCCAGAAAACTTTTCCAAATAAAATTTGCAAATTCTTCATTTTCTCTGGATTTTCATATTCTTGCAGGGGATAGCCAGGGATTTATTTATTTTTCAATTACATTTCTTCCATTCCCTAAACTATGTGCTTTCCAATAACTTTCAGCACTTTATAATTATTTTTGGGTGGTTACAATTATGTTTCGGTTACATAACTCTCCATATTCCCTCATATTAATTATCCAAGATTCCTCATTACAAGTGTGGTACATCTTGTAAAATTTATAATTTTACAAGATTGTTCTTTTTAAACATATTAATTTATATAAACTCAATATTTTTAACTTGAGATGACATTAAAATTTAATATAAACAAATGATAAAATTGACACAATTTCAGATGACAAGGTGATCATGCACCACTTAGTGATGGATGATCGGTTTGTGTGTCAAGATGGATGACATGATGAAGAGAAAGAAAATTTTGTAGAAGGTGAAGATGAACCTAAATATGCAGCCATTGTTAAAGAATGGCAAGGATATGGTGGTAGTGTGGGGGCTCAAGAAGAATGGGCCTTCAAAAAAGAGACTATTATTGTAGTGATGGGCCAAGATGAGGCTCAAATTATGGTCAAATTTTCTCCAAACATGGAGATATGGCATGATGAAGGTGTGAAAGAGGAGGGGTTTCCTTTTGAGGCACTTATGATACATTTATAGGACTTTGTAGTAGGGATACTAAGGATGGAGGACACAAAGCAGAAGCAGGTGGTCTACATTTTCCCCATGGGGGGTAAACCAAAAGAAAAGATGAGAAGGTAAGCACTATATAGACAAATAGAGAAATTTAATAAAATTTCAAGTTTTTCCTTGCAAAAACTTATTTTTTATGCTTATTTGATTGTTCTCCACTTGGAAATGTGATGCAAGAGGGGACTAGAGGGGCCAAAAATGGCACACCCTAATCAGATCCACCTTGCTCAAGAATAGGTGGAAGAAACAACACAATAGAGTGAGAGAGAGAATGCAGATCACTTTCTTATATTAACTTCAAATTGATTCATACATGCCAGGTTGTAAGGCCTTCCTGGTTTAGGCTAGATATTACAATCAAGTACAAAAGTCCTCAAACATGTGAGGATTTGCCAATAATCACTAATCTTCTATCTTCTATCCAGAACTCACTCCTAAACTCTAACCAAAAAACTATAGTTATACAAGAGGCTACCAAATCAAGTTGGCCTTCAGATCCATAATCAATGAAAGGGATGACCAGATCTAGTTCCACATGCTTCCCAATGATGGATAACAACATTAAATTTGTGACCGTAGTTAATTGCACAAGTCAGCCTCAACAAGAACTCAAAAGAAACCCATCGGTAAGCCAGGCCAACCGAGCACTAGACAAGAATCACTGAGCACCAAAGAGATAATCAACCAACACCGGCGAACAAAGAAAACTAAGCAACACTGAACCAACTTGGTCAAAGTAGGAACCGAGCAACACAAACAAACTCAAATCTATTATTGGTGACACAAGATTGCCAAGGACCCGAGATGCTCCTACATTAGACACCTGGGAGTATTTGAGAATGATTCTCTGAATCAAAAAATAGGCATGATCCAAGTTGCATCAAACTTAGATTGTGAAATCACTAAACTATCTTCAATCGGTCTGTTCTTCCACTTTACCAGATATTCCATATAATTTTTTCCTCTTGTACTTCTACCAGTTCTTTGCTCCAAGATCTACTCAACTTCTTCATTCTACTTCTTAGGATAATCCATTGGTACTTTCATGTCTTCATCAAATTCATGATACTCATGCAAATCAACAATATTGAAAATAGGTGAAATATCCATGTCATCAGATAACTCAATCTCATATGCATTTCCACTGTCAAATTTCTTCAAAGTCTTACAAGGTCCAAACTTCTTCATCTTCAGCTTCCCATATGTTGCAACAGTAAATTTGTCTTTCTTCAAATGAACTATCACTTCATCACCAACATCAAAAGTATTATGTCTTCTATATCTATTAGCTCTGTCTTTGTATTTCTGATTACTCTTTTCTAGCTTATGTTTCACATCTTCATGCAATGTCTTCATGTACTCAGAAAATTTTAATCCTTCAACACTTCTTTTTCTTTCATCAGCAATGTCTCTCAAATCAGATATACCTCTTGGTTGTATGCCATTTACAATCTCAAAAGGTATTTTTCTAGTACTCCTATTCACTGAATTATTGTATGAAAAATCTACTTGTGCCAACGTAGAGTCCCAATTACTCAGTGTGTCTCCAATTAAACATCTCAAATGATTACCCAAGCTTCTATTCACAACTTCTATCTATCCATTGGTTTGTGGGTGAAATGTAGAACTATATTTCAACTCAGTGCCAAATTTCCTCCAAAGGGTCTTCCAAAAGTATCCAACAAATTTCCTATCTCGATCAAAAATAATACTCCTCGGTAATCCATGCAATCTAACAATTTCCTTAAAGAAAATATCTACTACATGCACTACATCTGATGTCTTTCTACAAGGTATAAAATGTGCCATTTTAGAAAATCTATCCACAACAACAAATATAGAATCATTACCTCTTGCTGTCTTTGGTAATCCAAGAACAAAATCCATACTGATGTCAATCCAAGGTTTCTCAGGGAAAACAAGAGGTTTATACAATCTAGTATTCTGACTTACTCCTTTAGAAACTTGACAAACTCCACAACTTTTCACAAATTTCTAAACATCTTTATACAACTATGGCCAAAATTATTTCTTCTTAAGCAAGTTCAAGGTCTTATCAATTCCAAAATGTCTAGCCAAAGCACTACTATGTTTCTCCTTTATCAAATTAGTCCTCATTGGGCCTCTCAGTATACACAACTGAATACCTTTAAACAACATACCTTCTTGAATGAAATATTCTTCCCATTTAGTACTTGGTTGATCTTGAATAGGTTCTCTCCACTTTCTCCATGGCTCAGAAAAGTCAGGATCATCTTCATAAGAATCTCTCATGTCATCAAAGCCAAGAACTTGAATTTTCATCTCGATCATCAAAGATATCATTCTACTTAATGCATCAAAAACTCAATTAGTGAGTCCACTCTTATGCTTTATCACAAATGTATAACTCTGTAAATACTCAACCCACTTCATATGTCTCTGATTCAACTTATTCTGACTACCCAAATACTGTAAAACCTTATGATCGGTATACAACACAAATTCACTTGGTATCAAATAATGTCTCCATTTCTTCAGTGCTTGATCATACACAGAATATTTTCTCCTTTCATCATTCAAATTTTCACTAAAGAAAGCAACATGTTTACCTTCTTGACTCAAGATAGCTCCAATTTCACTTCCACTTGCATCACATTCCACTTGAAATACCTTATTAAAATCAAGCAATGCCAAAATAGACAATTTAGTAACCTTCTACTTTAGAGTCTCTAAAATTTTATTAGCTCCATGTGTCCACTTGAATTCTCTTTTATCTCCTCTCATAGTCTCAGTCATAGCATTACAAATTGAACTGAAATTCCTAATGAACTTTCGGTAAAAACTTGCGAAACCATGAAATGATCTTACCTCACTAGAATTTTTAGGTGTAGGCCAATTCAAAATAGCTTCAACCTTTTCAGGATCCATTTTCAAACCATTAGCTAAAATCACAAATCCCAAATACACAATCTCCTCTTTCATGAATGAACACTTTTTCAGATTTATCAGCAACTTTTCTTCATTCAATCTCTACAAAACTTGTCTACCATGAAACAAATGTTCTTCTCTAGTCTTACTAAATATCAAAATATCATCAAGATATACAATCAGAAACTTACCTGAGAATTTCTTCAAAACTTCATTCATCAACCTCTTAAATGTACTCGGTGCATTAGTTAAACCAAAAGGCATAACCAACCACTCATACAAACCTTCTTTTTTCTTGAAAGAAGTCTTCCATTCATAACCTTCTCTAATTCTAATATGATGATACCCACTTTTCAAATCAATTTTGGTAAAATACTTTGCTCTAGTCAAACTGTCCATTATATCATCCATCCTCGATATAGGAAACCTATATTTCACTGTTATCATGTTGATTGCTCTAGAATCATTACACATTCTCCATTCTCCATTCTTCTTAGGTTCCAATACATAAGGTACTGCACAAGGACTCAAAATTTCTCTAATCAAACCTTTCCCCAACAATTCTTGAATTTTTCAGTTGAATTCCTAATTCTTGGTAGGTGTCAACTGATGAGGTGCCTTATTCAGTAAACTAGCTCCAGGGATTAGATCCATGCAATTATCAATGCTTCTCTTCAGTGGAAAACCATTAGGTGCATTATCAGAAATGATTTCACTATACTTGGTGAGTAACTTATCAATCTCCTTAGGGACACTATCCTTTGTTTTCTTACTCGACTTGTTAAGAATCACAACAAAACATACATCATTCTTCTTTAAATCCTTAACAAACTTTCTTCCTTCCATCAAGCAAACTTTCACAGATGTGCAAACATTATTAACAGGTTCTTCCATCAAAGGTAACAAGATTTGTCTTTCTTCCATCATCCCAAATAGTATATTTATGCAATCTCCCATCATATACAACATGTCTATCATATTTCCAAGGTCTACCCAATAAAATATGACAACAATCCATAGGCATGATATCATATAACACCTTATCATAGTACTTTCCAATTTTCAAATTCACATAACATTGTTCACTTACCAAAAGTGTATGCTCATTTTTGATCCATGAATTCTGATAGGGCTTTGGATATTCCAACCTTTTCAACTACAACTTTGTGACCATTTCCTCATATGCCAGATTCTATGAGCTATCATTGTCAATGATTACCTTCCAAACTTTGTAAGAAACTCTATATCAGGTCTTGAACAAACTTTTCCTTACTAGATCTTCCTTTTTACCTTCATTCCAAAGTGCTCTTCTTACCATTGAGTTATTTTCCTTCTCAGGTTCATTCAGTGACTCTTCTTGTACCAAAGAATTCTGACTATTATTGACCTTCTTACTTGCACAAGTACACTCAAATGATCTATGTCCTTCTTCCCCACAATTGTAACAAGTTCCTTAGAAACCACCTTTGTTATAACCACCTCGGTGGCTACTGCCTCTACCTCTAAATGAACTTTCACCTTTCCACTCGGCCTTGCCTTTATCTAGATTTGTCTTTTCAGGTTCAGATCTACTATTTTCACCATAAGATCTACCTCTTCCTCTAGGGAATCTACCACCTCTACCTCTTTGTCTTTTCTCATGTCTCTTGTTCAATTTCTCATCAGCTTTCAAAGAAAATTGATAAGCCTCTTCAATGTTCTCCAACTTTACCAAACTAATTTTTTCTTGGATGGAAACTCTCAAACCATTCAGGTATCTAGCACTTATTTCCACATCATCTTCATCATGTCCAGAGCTGATATCTAATCTATAGAATTCCTTAGAATATTCTTTTACTGAGCTATCTTTCTGTCTCAGATTTTGCATTCGCCTAACTAGGTTAATCTGATAATCACAAGGTAAGAACTTTCCTTTCAATTTATTCACCATTTTATTCCATACCTTGATTTTTTATTTTCCTTTCATCTTTTTGTCCAACTGTAGATGTTCCCACCATAAGAATGCATGGATTTTCAACATTTTCCTTGCAATCACCTTCTTTTCCTCAGGTATGTTCTCATATTCAAAATATTTTTCCATCTCGGTGATCCAGTCCACCAATTCATCAGAATCCTATTTTCCACTATACTCAGGGGGATTGAAGTGTGGTGTAGAATTCAAACTTGTCAAAGCCTTCAAGAATCTTTCCTCATCTTGATCCATCATAGGTGCAAGTTCTACATCACCTTGTTCTACCTCAATTTCATCATCACTAACATCTTCAAGATGTCTTCCTCTTCTCTGGGCTGTTTCAATAGCTTCTAATCTAGTAGAAAGTTGTCTCAACATGTTTGCCAATCCTAGATCTGCATCTCACCTCTCACAAACCATCTTGAAAACCCTCTACATTTGTAGGTTAGATAGCAATCTGCTACCCCACAATAATTCAAATAGGGCCTCACAAGAAGGAACCTTCAAACCTAGATTCACAAACCTAGATCTAGATCTAACCTCGCTCTGATACCACCTAATGCAAGAGGGGACTAGAGGGGCCAAAAATGGCACACCCTAATCAGATCCACCTTGCTCAACAACATGTAGAAGAAAAAACACAACAAAGTGAGAGAGAGAATGTAGATCACTTTCTTATATTAACTTCAAATTGATTCATACATGTCAGGCTGTAAGGCCTTCTCAGTTTAGGCCAAATATTACAATCAAGAACAAAAGTCCTCAAAAATGTGAGGATCTGCCAATAATCACTAATCTTCTATCTTCTATCTTCTATCTTCTATCCAACACTCACTCCTAAACTCTAACCAAACAACTACATTTATACAAGAGGCTACCGAATCAAGTTGGCCTTCAGATCCAAAATCAATGGAAGGGATGACCAGATCTAGGTCCACACGCTTTCTAATGATGGATACCAACATTAAATCTATGACTATAATTAATTGCACAAAGTAGCCTCAACAAGAACTCAAAAGAAACCCGTCGCTAAGCTAGGCCAACTGAGTGCCAAAAAAGCATCACCGAGGGCCAGGGAAATTCATCAAGCACCAAAGAGATAACTGACCAACACCGGTGAACAAAGAAAATTGAGCAACACCGAACCAACACAGTCAAAGTAGGAATCGAGCAACACAAACAAACTCAAATATGTTTTTGGTGACACAGGATTGCCAAGGACCTAAGATGCTCTTGCATCAAAATGGATTGTGGATGATATAAGGATGTAATAACATAATTTTAGATCTATTTTAAAGGTCCTTATAATCTATTTTGTTTCATATTTGAAAAGTTGTTGTAGGTGATCATTGTTTCACATTGGAACAACTCTACTATGATCCTTTCAATGGTTTAATGGCCTATTCAATGAATATATATTTTTTTTCTCATTTAATGGACCCTATGTAACATGTTTATGATGTTATTAATAATTTGGATGTAGGAGAAGTTCATTTTGTGAGTATACACCATGATGAAAAGTGGGAAAAGGGTACAAAATTGATGCCTAAGGTATACAGAAAAATATCCAACTTAAGGAGGCCATGTTTTTATGTGAAACAATTTGTTGGTATAAAGATTTTCCTTCTTACTAAAATTATATCAATCTGCTAACACTCTTGCCCAAAATGAAGAAAAAACTAACACAATAGTTGAGCTAGTCACTCATGACTAAACTCTTTGCGATCAAAGGAGCAACTACTTATATAAAGATCAATCTTGACAATCCATTTATTTGAAAAGAATGAAAAATAGTAAAAATAATATATACTTTTGACCTGAAAGTATGAAAGGCTTTTCAATTCCTCATATAAAATGACTATAAAGATTCAAGTTATGAGAAAGATCCACATTCATCTAAGCCAACTGACTAAGATTGCAAAGGAAACACTCCCAGCAAGATCAATTCAACATATATTGAAATAAAAATGAAGAAGAGAGAGATTATCTTGAAACATACACACAGATTATAGCAACATGAAATTAATTCCAACTGAAACCAACATACATGTAGTAACCAAACCAACTGATCTGAGAAAAATACTATTATCTACTTTATATATCAACTGATACTATATCATATGTTTCAATTTAAAACAAAACCATTTATCAAAATTACTTGTAGTAAATATTAAACTATTAATTTTCTGCAACCAGAGAACCAACCCTTGCAAGGTCCTTCAAAAATTAATTTATAGCCATGCAGGGCATAATTAGTTTTGTAACCAAAAAGTCTATCTTTGGAAATGAAAACTAACACCCTAAAACTACTTGGAACTACTTTGTCAAAGACTAAATAAGTGATTAAATTTTCTCGGCCTCAATAGTGGTGGTGGCATCAGCTTCTTTATGCATGGCTGACCACTCCTCAAAAGCTATCGCGAATCTCTCTAGCATCACTTTGTTTGGTGAAGAAACAAGATCAAGCCTCTGTTCCTAGATACATTTATAGTTTAGCAGCTACTCCAAATTGGTCTCCAATGTCTTTATTTGTTCCTCACTAATCATTATCAATGACTTCAACCAGGCTACAATTGAGCAATCACATGCTACCATTTCTTTGGCATCTTTTAATCCCTATTCCTTCTGAGTGAAGGATTCCTTCATCTTGGCTGCATCAATTCCAGTCTTTACTTCACCCTTGGCTAAGTTATAGAGACAGTCTATATGGTTGCTAAGAACCTCTTCAACACAAGCTACTAACTTCAGAATCTATCCCAATTCCTTAATACCTTGTCCAAATAGAGCACATCACCATTCTTCATTAATCTTGGCTATAAATAAGAGACTGGCATCAACGTCAAGTACTACCTTCTTAGATAAAAACTTTTCTATAGCATAGACAAAAGCCTCATCCATGTTTATTATCTCTAGCTCTAAAATATCCCTCTTTCCTTCCTAGAGTTTCATATTAGCTTCAACAACACATGCCAAAGAAGAAGACCTACTAGTTGAATCTTCATAGGCTTGTGCAAAATGGTTAACCATTTCACCAACCTCTCCCATCCAATTGTAGAATGCTTTAAAGAAAGATCTCTCTTTGTGTACATGATCAAGGAATTTTTGATTATCTGGAGACTTGACATCCAAATTTAGAGGTACAATTGCCAAAGGCTGGGGAACATGATTCTGCAATTGCAGAATGTATTTTTCCATTTCACATAAAGCTTGTTTCAATTTTTCTTTATCTCTTGCATCTTTCAGTACTCTGTGGTTGATTTTCTTATTTGCAGAATTCAGGATCTTCAAATTTGTCACCCTGGAAGACACTCCTAAGTCTACTTTCTCCACACTCAAATGTTGTTTAGTTGACCTTGACATTAGTCTTGTCAGAAGTAGGCTTGAATATCTTGGCAACCCAATGACCTGTATTTGGTTCTGTATCTACCATAGACTCTATCTTCAACTTCTTTATTCTTGGGGATTTTTGGAGATATTTTCTAACCAAGTCACCAATAGGAATTGAGGTAGGAACGATGTTCCTATTCTTGTTCAAATACAAATCCATCTAGTTTGGAGTCTTAGGAATTGTATTATGTTAGGAAATAGTGGTGCTTGGATTACTTGGAGTGATTGGATCTTGTTGACCTATACTTCCACTACCTCCTGCTGATACTGAGTCCATAGTTGATACTTTGCCTCTTTTCAATCTTTTGAACTGCCTTACACTAAGCTCTTCAGTGTCAAAATCAAGAAAAAATGTAGAAAGAAGGGACCACCTTCTCACCTCTTTTGCTTCTTTTCCTGGTAAACCTCACAATGTCATCAGAAACCAACTCTGAATCTTCAATGTTAGGGATTTCTAGAGGATCAGAGATTCCTGCAAAAAGCAACGCTTAAATATTATTAGTTAGGACAAGGGAAGATTCAATTTTTGGAGTCCTCGAACTCCTCCTAGTTCTCAACATAGGGGTTGCTTGGGTTTTCTTTCTTTGAGCTTTAAGCCATTTCTCTATTCTCCAAAAAACCTCCTTAGTCGAAGACTTTAGATCTTCTTCTTCCCTTTCCAACCAATCAACTCTTCTAATCACCACTTCAGTGCTTGATGTTGTGCTTTCTAATTCTAATACATTCTCATCTTCATCCTTTATGTTTCTGATACTGAAAGGAAGTTTTAAAACAATAATTTGTTTAACAGAAAATTTGGAGTGCATTCTCTTTGTAACCTCAACTTCATCCATGCAATCATCCCATAATTTTTCTAATTCTGGCTGAT
This sequence comes from Chamaecyparis obtusa, assembly GCA_027943335.1. NCBI lineage: Eukaryota > Viridiplantae > Streptophyta > Pinopsida > Cupressales > Cupressaceae > Chamaecyparis > Chamaecyparis obtusa. The sequence continues at coordinate 1,002,405 of BSBK01000029.1, forward strand.
GAAGAAACATAGCATCTACCCTAAAATGGTTCTCCACAAAACCTTTGCTATCAAAGTAATTCCTTTCCTGATATGGTTGGAGATTCATTTCTTTCAGCTCATTTATCAAGAAGGCAAAATCATGCATTAACCAAAATCTATAATGCCCCAACTCTAGTGGGAAGAAATCACCAATACCACGCTTAACCTTGTTTTTCTTCTCAACCATCAGCAACTATCTTCCTACCTCAAGTAGAATATGTTGAATTGGTGGTTGGAACCTCCTTGGAGATTCATGACATGGCTTAACTGCCTCTCATGGATTAGGTTAAATCTAACATTTGTATCAGGCATTGATAGTTTGAGCTTTTGGTGCAATGGAAAATGATTCCAACAATTGGTATCGGAGCCTTGGGTCATGGGTTCGAGTCTCCCTTCAATGGGTACTAAAGGCTTAGTCAGTGCTAAGGGGGAGATTGTTGACTTGGTGGTCAGCACCTCCTAGGAGATTCGTGACATGGCTTAACCACCTCCCGTGGATCAGGTTAAATCTAGCATTTGTATCAAGCATTAAAGTTTTGAGCTTTTGGTGCAATGACAAATGATTCCAATAGAATACACTTGTCTAGACAATACCTAGGAAGTTTTAGGGGAGTATCACTGAAGCCTCCCACCCTCAAATAGCTAAAGGTAGGGAACTAAATATAAAAACTTCCATAAATCTTCACAAATTCCATGGCTTCTTTTGATATTCTATAATTAGGTTTTCCCCTCAGCTCAAAGACAAACTTGGACATAAAGGTATCCTGCACTTTCTTGAAACCTATGGGATTTCTTCCTTTTTGCAATAGGGGATGATACTTGTAAATGGTCATACTGCTATTTCACTCTTCATGTGGTAGACCATCCCAAATTATACAGATGGAAAGGATATAAAAGAGGTACGAGGAGATATAGAAACTTGAAATCAAGGCTGGCTGAAACAAACTTTCATGCAACTGTTCGGCTATAATTTTCGCCCAATCAACAACATTACCAATGTCTAGGATGGCCTACACAAAAATGTACATCTAGTCCTCCCAGTTGGTGTCTATGGGATTACCTCTAACCTTGTTTAACATTACCATTATATCCCTTACTTCTCTAAACAGATGATCTTTTTTGAGAGGTCTAGGTAGACGGGAACCTCCTTTTTCTGGGTTTAACAGTTAGTCTCTAGCTATGTTATTTCTATATTCCCTCTTATGTTTTTCAGAGTCTTCTATGGCTTTATCAATACTCCAATCCCCATAAACCTCTATTGGCGGGATTCAAAAAGTGGCCATTATTATCTCTCTATTAATATTCACTAGGACTTTGCCATTTTTTGTGTTGAGCACCTCTAAGCTTTATTATACTTGTTATGACATTCTATCACTAACTCTAGGCATGGAATTACTTTAGGGAAACTAGCTGCTTCTAACAAACCACTCTCTATAATCCTGATAGATATGGTTTTGTCAACTATTTTCCTTAATCTTTGCACAATTTCTCCTATATCATTATCCATAATCACTATATCCCTCATCTCTACCAAACAACTACTAATTGGGGAAAATTTATTTTCCATTATGAATTTTACTTTGCAAGAAGACATACTAAAATAAAATCTTGCAAGATTCTTACGAAGCCAGCTCTTTGCTTTTAAAATGAAGAAGCTTTAAGGAATTATAGAGCCAAGGTTACTATAGAACTCACCATTTTCTCACTTGTCAAAAATGTTACCTCACCGCACCAAGACACCTCTAGAAGATAAGCAGAGAAGAATAAAGAAATGAAAAGAGAGGGAAAATAAATACACACACTTGCTTTGATTCCCATCAACTCAAGAGAACTTCCATGCGATTAGTGTTTATGCTGCAATAAATGTTAACAACCTATCATACACACTTCTCTTCAATAAGAAAATCCCATGAGCTGAGGTGGCACCACTCCTTCAGTCACAAAAATCATTTCATTGTCAATATGTAAAGATTTGGCTCGCAGCTTATATTTGGGTAATATTATATCTTGAAATTTAATCCTTGAACCATAAAGGTTGGGTTCAAAGTACATGATTCATGATGTTTTAATTAATATGCACACTTGAAAACTATGGTGGGCCCCTAGGATATCTATAACGAGCTTAGAGATTTATGAACCATGATACTAAAACCTTGACTTGGGAGACTTTTAATACAAAGTTGTCAAAGTGCAGAATTAAACATGAACCTTGAACCATAAAGTTTGGGTTCAAAGTTCAAATTTTTTTTTAACATTTACAAATGAACACGTGATTGTGATAGAAAAATATTTTATTATGAAGACGCTAACAGTACATGATGCTTTTGGAGAAATGCATATTGAACTTTGAACCTTGAACCGACATGTTCAAGTTCAAAGTTCAAGATTCAATTTACAACTTAAACTTTGACAAAGGTTGGAAATTACCGCATATGATTAAGATGAAATTTATTTGACTAGAAACAAGTGACTCCAACTGGGGATTAGGACTGTGAAGGACTAAACAATGAATCCAAGCTCTCTAGTTTCACCCTAAGCTATTAGAAAACACATGCAACTAACCTACTGCACAACAAAAACATATGTACAAAGGACTAGTGAACTTAATTACAACTCATAAAGCTTTAGATCTTTCCTATTATAAGATAAGGGCATTTTTGTTCCATCCACATACTTGAGCTTGAAAGAATTAGTTCCTATCACTTGACTGATTTCAAAAGGCCCCTGCCAAAGGGACTCAAATTTATTGTGGGAACCTCGGGGCTCTCTCCTTTTATGCCATAGTAGAACTTTGTCACTCTCCATGAATTTCCTAGGCCTAGCTGACCTATCAAAAATTTTCTTTACTCGGGATTGATGCAGTGCTATGCGATTTACCATTTCTTCTCTTTCTTCTTGGATCTTGCTTAGGTACATGATCCTTTTATCTAACCCGTCAGAAAAGGTTTGGTCTTCAATCGCCTTTTGCAATTTTATTGCTACAAGCTCCAGAGGTAATGAGAGTTGAGCTTCTACTCCATAGACCAGTTCAAATGGAGTCATACCTATAGCCCTCTTAGGAGCAGTACGGTAAGCCCAAAGAGCTTCAAAAAATATTTTGTGCTAGTCTTTGGAATTTTTTCTCACTAACTTTTTCATAATACTGATCAAGTTTTTATTGGTAGATTTTGCTTGCCCATTTCCTTGAGGAAAGTAATCAAATGAGTGTTCTAATTGAATCTCTTTGTCATAACATACAATTTTCATCTCTTGAGAAGAGAAGTTTTGTGCATTATCGACAACAATCTTTGCAGGAACACCAAATTTGATGAAAATGTTCTCTTTCAAGAAAGAACATACCACCTTAGTAGTAGTTTTTCTCACTGCAACAACTCCTACCCATTTAGTAAAATAGTCTATAGCTATTAAAATATGGGTATGTTTGGCACTTGATGGGGGGTTTATTGGTCCTATAAAATCTAAACCTCATTGCTTGAATGGCTCTTCAATTATCACTGGCCTTAAGGGAAACCTAGCTAAATGTGGCTTATCAAAAAATAGCTTGCATTTTTTGCATTGTGCTACCCATTTATATGCATCCTTAAACATTCCAAGCCAATAATAGTAGTTCCTCAAAAAATTTTAAGTTGTTAGCATTGATGAGAAGTGTCCACCACATGCTTCATTGTGAAAGGACTAAAGCAACTTATTATGTTGGTCTTAATCTACACACTTGAGAAACATTCCATCCAGACCTCTTTTATATAGAATATCATCTACTATGACATATTTGGCTACTTTAAGCTTCAAATTTCTCTTCTCCTTTGCTGTAAGATGAGCTGGACACTCTCCATAGGTGAGATAATAGGCAACATCTAAGAACCATGTATCTTTCAATCTTGTAAATAAGGATAGAGGGATGTCACCTTTAGAAGCCACATCATTTTCCACAATCAATTTGTACAGGCCCTAGCCCCTGACCAATTTGGTAGGTTTGATCTCTAAATCAAAATCTTGAACTTTAACCACCCAATTAGCTCTTTTATTCATGGACACCTCCTATTGAGTTAGGATACTCTTAACAATAGAACTTGGAACATATATAGTTGAATGAGAATGTAGAATGTAATACTAGAACTGCTTGATAGCTTTAACCACTGCATAAGCCTTCTTTTCTATGGGTGAATACTTCAATTCATGACTCTTTAAAGGAACACTCATAAAGTAAATTGGAACCTCCTTGCCAGCTTCATTCTTCTGTAACAAGACACCTGACATAGTGTGCTCAGATGCATAACAATGTATCACAAAGTCTTTCCAAAAATCTAGGTGAGCAAGGATTGGGGCTTGCACAATTGCTTCTTTAACCTCATCAAAGGACTTTTGAGCCTCATCATTCCATCTAAAAGTCTACTTCTTGCTTAACAAGTTCACCATGGGTCTAGTTGTTTCTAAAAAATCTAGCACAAATCTCCTTAGAAAGTTGATTTGACCAAAGAAAGACCTTATTCCACTTTTGTGAGATGGAAAACATAGTTTCTAAATCACTCGCACCTCTCAAGATCTATTGCAATTCCCTTTTCTAACACTATGTGACCTAACAATTTCCCTCAGTCACACAAAAAATAGATTTCTTGGGATTTAAAGATATCCCTTGGTTCCTACATTCTTGGAGAATGAGCTTCAGATCTTTAGGATGATTCTTCCTTCTACAGAAGAAGATAGTCATATCATTAAGGTACACCATGATCACTTTATTCATTAGATGAATGAAGGAAGAATTCATGGCCCACTGGAACGTTGCTCCTGCATTGATCAAACCGAATGGCATTCAGTTATATGAAAATGTACCCCAAGGGGTAGTGAATGCCATTTTGTGTTGGTCCTCAGGAGCCGCACTAATTTGGTTGTACCCTAAGAATCCATCCAGCATTGACATCATTTCAGACCCTACCACCATCTGAAGAATATGGTCCATATTAGGGAGAACAAAGTTTTCCTTCAAACTTGACTGATTAAGATTCCTGAAATCAATGCGAATTTGAATTTCCCCATTCTTCTTGTGAATAGGTACTATGTTCACTACCCAGGTAGAATAATGAATTGGGTAAATTATTTTATCTTTTAGCATTTTCTCTACCTCTCAGAAAATAGCATCAGCCACTCTAGGATTATAATTTCTCAATTTCTGCCTGAAGGGCTTGGCTCTTAGTTTCAGAGGAATGTGGTGCTAGAATTTTTCCTTTCTAAAATCCTTCAAATCTCCATATGACCATGAAAAAACATCTCTAAACTCCCGTAGAAATTTTGTGAATACCTCTTTCTTCATAGGGCTGTAGCATGTACCTAAGTTGACTAACATAGGGTCTTCATTACTCCCAATATGGATTTTCTCATAACTACTAGACTGTTCTTCTTTTGTTCCATCAGCATGGCCCACAAATCAATCTTTACAATCAAACAAATTTTCCATAGTTACAAGACCTTTAGGAATATGATTTCCTTTTAATTGAATAACATATTTTCCCTTTTTAACCTCTTCATTAGCACAAAATTCTTGGCATTCAGATTCTGACCCTTTGAAAAAGATAGAAGAAAACTTTTCTATACCCTAAAGAAAAGACAACACATGAGCATCATCACTGAATACTTGCCAACAATTAGCATTGTCTGGTACATTAGGTCAATGAATGAGCTCAATGGTATATTGATCACTATCAAAGTTAGGATGAGGAATAAGTAGCATGGCATAACCAACAAGAGCATATGCTTTGGAGTTCATTTCTCTAGGTATGGATTTAATGGAAAAAGCTTTGAATCCTTCAAATTCATCCCAGACTCTATTCCTGTAGTTCTTCATCCTCTCATTCCTCACTGCATATTTTCCCTTTACTTTTTTGACAATCAGCTCAACATCTCCTTTTACCCTTAGTAATTTGATTCCTTTTCTTTTTGCTTCTTGAATCCCATGTAATAGAGCTTCATATTCTACAGTATTGTTAGTGTTCTCAAATTCAAGCTTGTAGGCAAAAGGGAATTTTTCTTCAATTGGAGATATCAATACCACCCCAGCACCTGAAGTGGTAGATGAACAAATCCCATCAAATTCCATGGTCCACAACTCTTCATTGTCAGTATATTTTTCATTCATGACATCAATGTATGGCATGATAAGATAATTAGAGAAATCAGTCTCCTGGTACAAGATATGAGACTTAGGATCATCTAAGGGAAAAATAGTGTACTTGCACTTAGTCTCAAGTTGTAGAGTAACCTTCTTATCCCCAATGGGTACGATAGCCTGAGACCAATCGAATTTGATCTCTCCACCTAGATCTCTACAAAAGGTTCTACTCAAGAGCATACCATAACTAGCTGGTATGTCAGCAACCAGGATTGTCAACTTGAGTCTTTTGTTAGGTAAAGCTGCCAATGAAACTTGGGCATCTTTGATTTGGCCAATTAAAGGAACTTTCTTATCATCCATACAGTAACACCTACCAAAATTTTTGGTGAAAGGAAAAGCAAGGGCTTTTTCTAATGATGAGGGCATGATGTTGTTAGAAGCTCCCAAATCTATAATACAATTACTAAGCTTATGACCATGGATGAACAATGACACATAGAAAGGCTCAGGTTTCCCAATTACAGGAGTAGATCCCAAGGATTCAAGATTGATGATGGGTTCTTTAACTTTAGGTTGTTTAATGTTTGGTTGAATAGGAATTTCACTAGTAGATATAGTATTTGTTTGATTGGACTACACAATAGGAGAAGAACCCTTCACATAAGCAACCAACTTATCCAATTCACCAAGGTTTGGTTTCAAATATTTAGTAGGGGATATTTGGATTTTAGATGATTTACAGAATTCTATGAAATCAAAAGCTAGTTTAGAATCTGAACTTTTAAGGATTTTAATCCCTACTGATTCACTCCTTGGAATCTTTGTGCTGTTGTTAGCTTAACTCATTGGTTCTTTATCCTTCTTGCCTTGGAAAGGAGATGAAGCATGGCTGTGAAATTTTCCACCTTGCTGAACTCGGGTAAGCACTGAACATGAAGGATGCTCTAGAGTTGTAAGAATGTCACCACCTCATTCTAAATCATACTCATATTCAAGATAGTAACTCACAAAGTTGCCAGGTCCTCTAGATTCTTCTTCATTGCCATGGATTTCCTGGTTTCTTTTTGGCTTCCATTTGCTTGTACCACACCATCTCAGGGAAAGAATCACCATCATGCTCATCAGTCAAATGAAAGATACACGTGTTGATTTTAGTAGGAGGTGCTTCAATCTAAAGTCTCAGCTTATGTGGTAGAGTATTTGACTATTTTCCATAATTCCCCATTCCTTGGTTTCTATACCTCCTAGGAATATCTTGATAAGGAGCAGGGGAAACTTTTGGTAATTTTCTTTTTAGGGTAATCATATAATTAACCAGTCTCTAAACAATAGGATCAGAAGATCCAGATGTAGAAGCCTGATTATTAGGAGTTTGAACCTCTCTTCTCCATTTACCAGCAGTAATCATGTCATCTTCAAGCTCCACTACTAATGCTTGGGTAGCTGCTAGGTCTGCTACTCTTCCTCATCTAAGATTGAAGATGATATCTGGAGGCATAGCATTTACAAAGAATCCCTTTCTATTCTCATCACTGGGATGATGAGCATTTGGAATCTACTACAAGAGCTTATTAAATTTAGCAACAAATTCCCACATGGGCTCATGCATCTCCTTCTTTAATTGAGAGAGTTTCAATAATGACTGTTCATCATCGGCTGCTTTGAAGTGAGCTAGAAAAGCTATTCTCATAAAATTCTAAGTTGTTATTGAACTATTAATAAAATGATGAAACCAATTTGTAGTAGTTTCAATCAAAGTCTGAATGAAAAGGCAGATTGCCACATCTTCTGTACCCATGCCTATAACACTACATGCAATATTGAAAGCATTAATATGATCACTTGGGGAAACTTTTTCGTCACCACTAAATTTGTGTAAAACTCTCTAGCCCCTTTGGGTAAAGCTTGTAGGTTAAAATTTGTTAGATCCAGAGGACCAACCTGAGCACCCCATGGTTTATTTTGGGCCATGTTTGGTAGAGAAAACTTTACAGGCTGAGGATTAAAAAAATATGGGACTAATGTGCCAGATAATGTAAGGGCCCAGAAACCAAAAATGGGTGTGGTAGACTTGGTAGGTGAGGATGCTCTACTAGTTGTTTGGGTCTTTCTTCTCATAGAGATATGGGTGTTGAAATTCAAATCACTCAAGGGCTTCAAAATCTTCATCAACCAATCCATTTTCTTTATCCCCTCTAGTATACCTCTTTTCTACCAGCTTATTGATTAAGACTATAACATAGATATATTAATAAAGAAAAAGCTATCCTCCAGGTCTTTGGGCTGCTCTATTTTCTATAGCAGTTGGTTGATTCAAAGGAAAATGTCTCAACCACTCTCCAATTTCTTCCTCCTCTTCAATTACTAACCTCACTTGTTGATATTGTTGACCACTTGTTCTCAGATTCCAAGCAGTTGCATTAAGATCAGCGATAATGTCCTCTTGTGTATCAGAGAAGTGAAGATCAGGTTGTAACACTGGGGGAAGTTCTTGCTGACCAAGAATTACCTCAGCACGTAGCACCATAACTGATCATCAAATGAAAAGAGTTAAGCCCTGGTCTACATGTTAGAGTCCCCAACAGAGTTGCCAAAAATCTTTTGGTATACAAATTTTCCTTCTTACTACAATTATATCATTCTGCTAACACTCTTGCCCAAAATGAAGGAAAAACTAACACAACAGTTGAGCTAGTCACTCACGACTAAACTCTCTGTGATCAAAGGAGAAGCTACCTTATATAAAGATCAATCATGACAATCCTTTTATTTGAAAAGAATGAAAAATAGTAAAAATAATATATACTTTTGACCTGAAAGTACGAAAGGATTTTCAATTCCTCATATAAAATAAATATAAAGATTCAAGTTCTGAGAAAGATCCACATTCATCTAAGCCAACTCACTAAGATTGAAAATGAAACACTCTCAGCAAGATCAATTCAACATATACTAAAATAAAAATGAAGAATGGAGAGACTATCTTGAAACACACACACAGATTACAACAACATGAAATTAATTCCAACTGAAACCAACATACATGTAGTAACTAGACCAACTAATCTAAGAAAAATACTATTATCTACTTTATATATCAACTGATACTATATCATATGTTTCAATTAAAAAAAAACCATTCATCGAAAGTTCTTGTAGTAAATATTAAACTATTAAGTTTTTGCTACCAGAGAACTGAGCCTTGCAAGGTCCTTCAAAAATTAATTTATAGCCACGCAGGGCATAATTAGTTTCATAACTAAAAAGTCTACTTTGGAAATGAAAACTAACACCCTAAAACTACTTGGAACTACTTTGTCAAAGACTAAATAACTGATTAACTTTTCTCGGCCTCAACACTAGTGGTGGCATCAGCTACTTTGCGCATGGCTAACCACTCCTCAAAAGATGTCACGAATCTCTCTAGCATCACTTTTTTTGGTGAAGAAACAAGATCAAGCCTCTGTTCCTAGATACATTTACAGTTCAACAACTACTCCAACTTGGTCTCCAATGTCTTTATTTGATCCTCATCAATCATTATCAATGACTTCACATGGGCTATAATTGAGCAATCACGTACTACCATTTCTTTAACATCTTTTAACCCCTGTGCCTTTTGAGTGAAGGATTCCTTCATCTTGGATGCATCAATTCTATTCTTTACTTCACCCTTGGCTAAGTTATAGAGACATTCTATATGGTTGCTAAGAACCTCTTCAACACAACCTAATGCCTTGAGAATCTATCATGATTCCTCAATACCTTGTCCAAATAGAGCACATCGCCATTCTTCATTAATATTGGCTACAAATAGGAGTCTGGCATCAATGTCAAGTACTACCTTCTCAAATAAAAACTTGTCTATACCATAGACAAAAGCCTCATCCATGTTGGTTATCTCTAGCTCCAAACTATCCCTCTTTCCTTCCTAGAGTTTCATATTAGCTTCAACAACAGACACCAAAGAAGAAGACCTACTGGTTGAATCTTCATAGGCTTGTGCAAAATAATTAACCATTTCACCAACCTCTCCCATCCAATTGTAGAATTCTTTAGGGAGAGATCTCTCTTTGTGTACATGATCAAGGAATTTTTAATTATCTATAGACTTGACATCCAAATTTAGAGTTACAATTTCCAAAGGCTGGGGAATAGGATTCTACAACTGCTCAATGTATTTTTCCATTTCACATAAAGCTTGTTTCAATTTTTCTTTATCTTCTACATCTTTTAGTACTCTATGGTTGATTTTCTTGTTTGTAGAATTCAGGATCTTCAAATCTATCACCCTAAAAGACACTCCTAAGTCTACTTTCTCCACACTAAAATCTTGTTCAGTGACCTTGGCATTAGTCTTGTCAGAAGTAGGCTTGAATATCTTGGCAACCCAATGACCTGTATTTAGTTCTATATCTACCATAGACTCTATCTTCAGCTTCGTTGTCCTTGGGGATTTTCTAAGATATTTGCTAACCAAGTCACCAATAGGAATTAAGTTAGGAACAATGTTCCTCTTCTTGTTCATAGACAAATCCATCCAGTTTGGAGGCTTAGGAGTTGTATTCTATAAGGAAATAGTGGTGCTTGGATTACTTGGACTGATTGGATCTTGTTGACCTGTACTTCCACTACCTCCTGCTGATACTAAGTCCATAGTTGATACTTTTCCTCTTTTCAATCTTTTGAATTGCCTTACACTGGGCTCTTTAATGTCAGAATCAAGAACAATGCAGAAAGAAGGGTCTACCTTCTCACCTATTTTTCTTCTTTGCTTGGTTAACCTCATAGTGTCATTAGAAACCAACTTTGAATCTTCAATGTTAGGGATTTCTCAAGGATCACAGATACTTGTAGAAATAAATGCTTCAATCTTATTATTTAGGACAAGGGAAGATTCAATTTTTGGAGTCCTCAAACTCCTCCTAGTTCTCAATACACGGGTTTCTTGATTTTTATTCCTTTGAGCTTTAAGCCATTTCTCTGGTCTTCAAAAAACCTCCTTAGTCATAGACTTTAGATCTTCTTCTTCCCTTTCCAACCAATCAACTCTTCTAATCACCACTTCAATGCTTGATGTTGTGCTTTCTGATTCTAATACATTCTCATCTTCATCATTTATGTTTCTGATACTAAAAGGAAGTTTTAAAACAACAATTTGTTTAAGAGAAAATTTGGAGAGTATTCTCTTTGTAACCTCAACTTCATCCAAGAAATCATCCCAAAAGTCTTCTAATTCTGGCTAATGAAGAAACATAGCATCTACCCTGAAATGGCTCTCCACAAAACCTTTGCTATCAAAGTAATTCCTTGCATGATATGGTTGGAGATTCATTTCTTTCAGCTCATTTATCAAGAAGGAAAAATGATGCATTAATTGGAATATGTAATGCCCCATCTCTAGAGGGAAGAAAGCACCAATACCATACTTAACCTTGTTTTTCTTCTCAACCATCAGCAACTGTCTTCCTACCTCATGTAGAATACACTTGTCCAGACAATACCTAGGAAGTTTCAGGGGAGCATCAGTGAAGCCTCCCACCCTCAAATAGCTAAAGGTAGGGAACTGAATATAAAAACTTCCATAAATCTTCACAAATTCCATGGCTTCTTATAATATTCTGCAATTAGGTTTTCCCCTAAGCTCAAAGACCAACTTGGACATAAAGGTATCTTGCACTTTGTTGAAACCAATGGGATTTCTTCTTTTTTCCAATAGGGGATGGTACTCGTAAATGGTCATATTTCTATTCCACTCTTCATGTGGCAGATCATCCCAAATTCTACATATGGCAAGGATATAAAAGAGGTATGAGGACATATAGAAACTCAAAATCAAGGCTGGCTGAGACAAACTTTCATGCAATTGTTCGGCTATAATTTCCACCCAATCAATTGTATTACCAATGTCTAGGATGGCCTGCACAAAAATGTACATCCAATCCTCCTAGTTGGCGTCTATAGGATTACCTCTAACCTTGTTTAACATTACCATTATATCCCTTACTTCTCTAAACAGGTGATCTTTTTTGAGAGGTCTAGGTAGACGGGAACCTCCTTTTTTTAGGTTTAACAACCAGTCTCTAGCTATGTTATTTCTATATTCCCTCTTGTGTTTTTTAGAGTTTGTTATGGCTTTATCAATACTCCAATCCCCATAAACCTCTACTAGTGGGATTCTAAAAGTGTCCATTATTAACTCTCTATTAATATTCACTAGGACTTTTCCATTTTCTTTGTTGATGCACCTCTTAGCTTTATTATACCTGTTAGAGCATTCTATGACCAACTTTGGGCATGGAATTACTTCAGGGAAACCGACTACGTCTAACAAACCACTCTCTACAATCTTGGTAGATATGGCTTCGCCAACTATTTTCCTTGATCTTTGCACAATTTCTCCTATATCATCATCCATTATCACCGTATCCCTCATCTCTAGCAAACAACTACTGATTGGGGAAAATTTATTTTCCTTTATGAATTTTACTTTGCAAGAAGACATACTAAAACAAAATCTTGCAAGACTCTTACGAAGCCAGCTCTTTGCTTTTAAAATGAAGAAGCTTAAAGGAATTATAGAGCCAAGGTTGTTGTAGAACTCACCATTTTCCTGCTTCTCAAAAATGTTACCTGATTGTGCCAAGATGCCTCTAGAAGATAAGCAGAGCATAGTAAAGAAATGAAAAGAGAGGGAAAATAAATACACACACACTTGCTTTGATTCCCATCAACTCAAGAGAATTGCCATGCAATTAGTTTTTACACCACAATAAATGTTAACAGCCTATCATACATGCTTCTCTTCAATAAGAAAATCACATGAGCTGGGGTGGTGCCACTCCTTCAATCACATCAATCATTTCATTATCAGTATGTAAAGATTTGGCTCGTGACTTATATTTGGGTATTATTACATCTTGAAATTCAATCCTAGAACCATAAAGGTTGGGTTCAAAGTACACAATTCATGATGTTTTAATTAATATGCACACTTGAAAACTATGGTGGGCCCCTAGGATATCTGTAAAGAGCTCATAGATTTATGAACTGTGATACTAAAACCTTGACTTGGGAGACTTTTAATGCAAAGTTGTCGAAGTGTAGAATTAAACATGAACCTTGAACCATAACATTTTGGTTCAAAGTTCAAAATTTGTTATAACACTTACAAATGAACACATGACCATGATAGAAAAATATTTTATTGCCAAGATGCTAACAATACATGATGCTTTTGGGGAAATGCATATTGAACTTTGAAGCTTGAACTGACAGGTTCAAGTTCAAAGTTCAAGATTCAATTTACAACTTAAACTTTGACAAAGGTTGGAAATTTCTGCATATGAATAAGATTAAATTTATTTGAATGGAAACATAGTCAACTTACATGTTATATACATAGTGTAGGATCATATATTTGATTCTGGAAGTTATTTTTGATAGGCTATTGAGGAGGCCCTAGTTTTTAAGCCCATTTAAGGAGGGTTTTGTGATTTGCCTATATGGGGAGATCAAGTCTAAAAAATAATGCCAAAATATGTGGTTGGGGATAATTTTAAGACACTATCTGAGGTTATAGGATCTAGTGATAAGTATTTTTTATAGTTCCTTTGTAAAAGTGAGGGTTTTAGGGCTTAAAATAGTGCTAGATGTGTGAGCGGCTGGGTATGCTCCAAAGAAATAGTACCTAAGTTTTTTATATGTTATGTATCTTCCAAATGGGTGTCCAAAAGTGTAATTTTTTTGTCAATTTTTTAGGGAAACTTTTGATAAAATCCTAGATTACTTGTTGGGCAGGGCTACTAAGATTAGACCTAGTGAATGCTTGGGCAAGGGGATATGAATACAAAAAACAAATAGGTGTGTATGGGAAGTTTTTGAAAATTTAATAGGGTATTTTAAGACCCTAGAAGGTATCATATTGGGTGGATGGAGTTGGGAATCAATTTTGGGCATTTGGGTGGAGCAAATGAAGGAACGAGGCTAGTGTAACTTGAAGGAGAAATAGTGTCTTCATTGATGTAAGTCAGAGTTGGGTCATGGGATGGTATGATACCTATAAAGAGGATCTAATTTTAAGTCCCTTGAGTTCCTAATTCCTCAAGTGAAGTTCCATTGTTGATCCCTCTACATCACCATCCTAGCATTATAGGAGGTCCACATTGGAATTTCCAGTGCCCACATGAGTGGCGTGATCTTAGCCAAGAAAATTCTCAAAGAAAGATATTGTTGGCCTACAATGGAGTATGATGCAAGTGACTTTTTAAATAAATTCCTACCATCTTAGTAACATGTGAACCTCATTCATGCTCCAACATAGGATCTGCATCCCGTTGCACTTCCGTGGCCCTTCTCATATTGGGGCTTTAACCTTGTTGGTAAGATAAATCCCCTATCTGTAGATAGACATACTTATATCATCATTGGTATTGAGTACTTCACAAATTGGGTTGAATACATTTCTCTCATCCTCACAAAGCAATTCCAAATATCTAAGTTCATCCTCTACCACATCATCTTCCATTTTGGCATCCCTTCCACCATTTTCACAAATCATGGCACACCATTTGAAAATTAACACATGAAATATCTATGCAAACAATTCAATATCTACCATCACTTTTCAAGTCCATACTTCACAAGGAAATGGCCAAGCTGAGGCAACCAAAAGAACCATTTTGAAGATCCTTAAAAAGGTTGGAAATTATTCTAGTTATAACTAACACCTCCAAATCAACCCTATGCTCTAGGCCTACCACACTTCATACTACACTCATAGGAACCACCTCATACGCCCTACTATATTATGGTGCAGACATTGTCTTACTGATTGAGGTCAATTTTCTATCACTATGCATTTCAATCAAGAACCTTTTCACAGATGAAGACTACCACATAGCATGCCATACACAGCTAGATTTTCGCAATGAGAAGAGACAAAAAGCATATGATCACCTGGTTGTGTACTAGAACAAGATTAAGAGAATCTATAACTAGAAAATATTCCCATGATAGTTTCAAGTGGGGGATTTAGTTCTCAAAGAGAACATAAAGCTACAAGTAGATAGAGAAAAGATATACAAATTTGAGGTTACTTGGTTACTCCTCTATGTTGTCACAACATGTTTTGGCTCAAAAGCATATTAACTATCCACACAAAAAGGAGAACCCCTAAAAGATACCATCAATATCATTCATCTCAAAAGGTTCTATGTTGGAGTCATGCAATGTACCTCCCTTATTTGAAAAACCCATAAAAATATAAAATTCCTAAAAAAATTATTATCCTCATGAAAACTTGGCAAACAAGTGCCTTACTAATATCAAAAAAATAAAAAAGTATAGAAAATAAATAAATAAAATAAAAGTAAAGAGAAATAAGCATCCAATGGTGAAAACTAGGCAATCAAGTGCCTTGGATAAGTATGTGTGGTGAAAACCTGGAAACGTGCATCGCACATAATGGACCGTACTAATATCTATGAAGAACCTGCATCCCCCTCACACTTACCCACTCACATCAACTCATCCACAGATTTGCACCAAAATTCCCAGTCATAGACCCATTTTCTTTGGGTGTTCTCTTATCAAATGCACACATTTATCATACTCCTAAGAGTCAATTTTGTTTTCATTAGTTATAAGGAAGTCATTATGTTTCTCAAATTCATTCAGTAAGGAATAAAATATTATTCAGTAAGGTAGAGAAAGGATTCAATAAAAAGGATTAAGTAAAAAAGGAATTTTGGTAAAGAGAAAGAAAGTATAGGCACCAAGTGAGGCCAAACCAAGTACTGAGAACCAAGTTCTTGTTAGGAATAGGAACACTGAGAGGGGGGGGGTGAATCAATTTTCTATACTTTATTACTTTTTCTGATACTTTAAAACTTAACTTAATTGCTTAGTTACTGAAATGAATATCAATGCAAGTAAGATAAACATTCATAACACATGACACCAAATATGATTATGGGGAAACCCAAATAGGTAAAAACCCCAGTGGGAATTGACACGCACTAAGAACTGCACTAGTGTATTATGATCCCTATTAGAAGATCTTGCAACCCTCGTAGGAGTTGTTCTTTACAATGCTTTAGTACAGTGACATGGTCAAGGGTCAGGCCCTGTTAGGATTCTTTTACAATTAACCCTATTAGGAGTGGGGACACACTATCCTAGAGCTCACTGCTCAAGTGGTGAAGGCTACAACCTTCGAGATATCAGATACAGACTATATCTGCTGGTTGAACTGTTTCTTTTACACTGCTTGTCTAATTAGTTTCTTTTGTGTGCTGATGCTTTAGCCTCTTGTAAAGCTCTACCTCATTCTATCTTCTCTTTGCATACTTCTTCTCTTCTTATCTGATCTCTTTTTCTCATCACATCCTAAATTACAAAGGCACATGTCTTATTTATATATGCATACAAAACTCTTTATCAAGTCAGCCTATAACTAATTACATACAATGCTTCCAAATGAATTGGCTCAAGCATGTTTACATATAATCATATTAACATGTCTATGACCTAAATACAATAGGCACATAGCCTTTACAAAACAATATTACAAGCACTAACCAAAATATAAATAGTTGGCCCTGTACTCTGTTATGTTCTGCCGCTTACTAACTGTGACTCTTCAACTATTTATATCTTCATCATACTAACTCATCTGATCATGTACTCTTAGAATTACCATGATTACATATCAAAAATCTTATCTTCAAGGGAGCATACCATAACTCGGTCATATGCATGTGCATTGATGCTCTATTCACCTGGTGCTCTGCTAACTATCCAGTCTTCCTTACTTAGCCAATTTCTAATGTTCTAACTACTTGTGCTGACTCCATAACATCATATGACTTCATTTCCATAATGACAACACTAAATATAGTCATATACTTTATTATTGTCAACTTTCCAATAATATCCCCCTTTTTCATTAATAGCAACAAAGGAATATGGTGAAGTTACTAATTGTATCCTTATACAAAGTTTTCTAATACACACTTTAACTTATATCTCCCCTTTCACTATGTACTATACTTTTCTTTACATCATATACAAAGCTCCATATTCTTTCTTCTACATACTATACTGCCCCTTTGACATTAATGAAAAAGGTGCTCAAAAAAATGTATCTACAAGTACTCACAAAGTGAAGACATTTGGATATGCTATCTTTAGGTTAGCAATCTCATTCTGCCAAAAATTCTTCAATGAGTCTATTGTTGGGAGATGGGCACACAAAGAATATGTTAACTTCTCCATCTTCTCCAAATTTGTACTCAGACCTTGATCATATTTCACTATAGTGGCATCGGTCTCCTTGATGTTCTAGTTCAAGACATCTAATAAGGGCGCAAGAGCATTTCTTAGCTGTGTTTGCCTTGCCCTTATCTTGGGCATTTCTTTCTCTTCCTTCTCTATTTTGTCCACTTGACCCTGGTATACATTGTTTCACATGTTCATATTTGTAGAAGGGTCTTCTATTAATTTCCTCACTTTTTCTATCATAGCTTCTGCCTCCTGAATTTTCTTATAGAGGTCTGCAGTCATATTGTCTTGGTTCATGCAGTCTACTATGATTTTCCTTCCTTTTGCTACAAATTCTTTCAATGAAGCTTGACCAAATTTTAGAGAGTTAAGGTCAAGTGCAAATTTTTTAGTTAATTCATTCAATCTTTTCTAAGGTACTTCTCTTCTACCACCTTCATTGTTAATTCTTCTAGGCAAGAAAATTTTTCCTTGAAGCTTGTCAGGATGTTGCTGACATCCTCCACTGAGTGCACTTTTGGTACCTTCTTCTCTACTAGCAGTAGATTGTTCAAGATGTTTATTGACTCAACAAATAGAGTCTTTCTCATCACTTTTTTTCTCCTTGGCCTTCTCCATAGCAATGACACTGATCTTGATCAGGTCTTCTTGTCCCCAAGAATCCAAGCTCATAGTGTCAGGAGTCAAAGTTGACAAAAATGTTGCTAATGGAATGGGAGTGATAGGTGTACTGTCCATAACTTATGTCTTTTTCTTTGCAGGTATTTTAGCAAAGAGTTCATATGTTGGTTCGTTTTCTTTCTCATCTTCTTCTTGTTGTTGTATTAAGTCCTTAATCAACACATCTTCTTTCTACTTAGGTGAATTGTCACCGCATAGTGTTTCTACCTCTTGTGTACTCACAAAGGCTTCCTCAAATTTGTCTAAATCTTTGTTAGTGGCCGCCATTGATATCTCCACATTATCAATCATTATTGTGGCATCTTCTTGTGTTCCAGGCATGGGCACAAACTTTGTTTCAATTGTATGCACTATCACTATGGGTGTTGATTCCTATGGACCTATCATAGGTTCTTTTGTGACCTTGATTTCTTTATCTTTCTCAATAGGTTCTTGAGTGATGGGCATAGATGTAGGTTGCATGTGCTATTCAAGGAACACCTTCTCAAAGGCTTTCTCTATCTCCTTAGCTATTATCTCATAATCCTTGTTCATTATATGCAATGTTCTCATCTTTTCCCTTAAGAGAAGCTTCACCAAATCCATTAATAATGCTTTTTCTTCCACTAAACACACTAGCATATTGTCATCCAGTGTTTTCTCTCTTATTATAATGTCTTCTTCAGCTACTTGTTTTTTTAAAGTGTCTAGAATATCCCATACTTCATTTGGGATGATTTTTTTTAGTTCTAGAACTATCTTCTTGAACTTGATCATATGTTTGATCAACATCTCATGGATCTCAAACTTGTCAATTTCATGATATCTATCATAGAACCTAGATATCTGATCAAGTCTGCCTTCATCAACTACTCTTAATCTCAGCACTTGTAAACTTGGTAAGAATCCTACCTCAGGAGGTGGTTGCACATTTTTTCCTCTACTTCTTGTGGCTCTAGCTGATGGATGACTTGTAACTGGCTTCTTTTTCCTCTTATAAATCTTAGGAGAAGCATTAGTGGGCATAGGACTGATATCATCTATCTTACTTTATTTTTCCTTTGCATCATTAGTTTTCTCAATTTTTATCTTCTTCATCTTAGGATCATTTGTTTTCTCTATCTTGGCTTCCATTGTGAGTTTTCTCTCAATTTACATAGCTATCTTTGCTTCTCTAGCTTTATCTAGGTCTACTTGGGTCACATCATGGATCTTCAAAATCTCAGAGGTGATTTTGGTGGCTTTCCTCTTGGTCACTGCACTATTTAGGACTGCATCTACTTCCTTGGTCTTCTCTTCATATGTTCCCCATCTAGGCTCATTAGGATCCTTGAGTGCCAATAGTAAGACTTATGCATAAGCTTCCAAAACTTTCTCCTCCACTTTATAGCCAACTGGATGAATCCACTTAGTTCTAGGCTCAACAACCTCCATACAAGTAATGTCAGTTTCTACCATAAAATAGATACTATCCTTGTATTTTTCAACAATGCTTTAAGGTATCCTATACCTCATCTGCATCTTTATCTTGAAGGTTTTCAACTCTAACTCCATATATTCTTTCAGTGTGCTCTCAACTAATGCCTTAAGAGATATTTGAGGCATTATAGGTAAACCTTTATCTATGTATAAGTTTGATACTTTCCCAATTATATGAAACTACATGTAGATTATCAAAGACCCAAACCTGAATATTTTGGTCTTGTCATGTTTGATAGCTCTTATATTTTTCATCAATTGTGCGTGCAAGATCTCACACAAATTGAATTCTCCATTTTCTCTTACCAATCTGATGGCTGTAAGAATAGTGGCTACGGACACACTATTGACCCTGCTAGCATGCTAAAATCTATAACCAAGAATCATAGACATAAATTTGATGTCCTTTTCCTCAATTGGCTCAATTTTCATGCTGCACTTATCACTCCAAGATTTGTAGGTGCATGTCTTTGATAGACCTGTCATCTCATGAATGAGATCTTCTATGATTCTGACTGGTAATTCACCTATCCAAAATAGGTCATCATGGATCTTGCTTAACAAGATCTTAATCCAATTGGATTCATAAAACTCATGTTGTAGCATACTCAATGATTGGGTGACTCTCAAGATGTGTGAACTCTTTAGTAAATGATTTTTTTGGATTCATCATGGTTTCTAAGTGTGAGCTAATCCTATCTAGACCAACCAGTTCCTTATTACAATACACATATGCACATATGTCTTCTACATGCATAACGCTCATTGGGGTTCTATAAAAGGCTCCTAGGTCATCTAAGGTGGATTTGAATGGATCCTTCTTAAACACATATCTTTTCCTTTCCAAAACATCAAAGACAACTAGTGTAGCCATGACTTACTTGTTTAATCACTTCACAGAGGTTTTCTAGGGTTCTTGGACATCGTGTCTGAATTAGGGCTTTGCAACAATCAATCTTCCTTCTTTGCTGATAGATTCAACTACAATGTTTCTCAACTCAACTGCTTGATCTTATGTGCTCTCCAATCACTCAACTTAGAATGCAATGTGAGAATAATGAATCTTCGATGGCTATAAAGCAACTTTTCCACCATTAATGCTTTCCGTGTAAACACAAAATACAACTATAAATTTCATTTTTTGTTTCTACTAACAATCAGACAGTGTGCTCTTGCATACTGCATCACATAGTCTCCAAATAGTTGTAGTCCAAGGTGCATACTCTGAGAGTGAGTATACCAGCTGCACAGGAGTGTAGAGATAATCTAGCTCCCCCTATGACCATGAAGGTCATTTAACCATAAATAGGTGCGTCCATTGCGGATGCATCCTCAACTTTTTCATCAACGTTGTCCTTCTTTTCTTCCTTCCAAATCAAGCTCGCATCTTCTAAAGCTTGCACAAATTTGACTTCTCTTTCTTCTTTCAAAATTGATCCTTCTAACTTTTTAGGGCTTTCTTGTCTTTGTGCTCTTGTTCTGTAGAACCTAGAAGTGTGTCTAGCCTTGTTACATGAGTGACAAATGACTAGAGGCCTGATATTCCTTAGCACATTCATGTGAGTTACCATACTACACTGTCTGGTTGTGTGACCAACATAATTGCATATCTGACATGAAATGTCCTAAGAGTTTCTTACATTATGTTGTGGATGACTTCTTTGATTTTTTTAATTTTGATTTGATCTACAATTCATATCTCTATGACCAAACTTATTACATGAATAATAGTAACCATTGAATGGTCTACCTCTTTGAAATTTCTTGCTATGTGCCCATGTTTGTTACAAGCATAACAAGTCTTTTACTAGCTTGCACTCATCCTTGGGTGGTTCAACTTCTTCTGTATGATTTTGTGTCTTCTTAGCTTTTGAAGATTCTTCTGATGCTTTCTTTCTTTCTCACATGTCATTGATTTGATTTTGTGCTTCATAGAATCCAATATCGTTGGTGTCTCCTCTAACCTTCTATGCATACAACTATGACTCTATTAGATCCTTTCTTGAGTGAAATATGTTAATATGATTCTCTGCTTCATTCAATTTAGATTCCACTTTCTTCTTGATGTTTTCTAATTCCAAGATTTTTATGTTAGCTTGCCTTAGTTCTTCATCCAGTTGCTTATTTTCTTTGATCTATTCTTCATAGGATTCTTGATTATTAAGTAACTTTGCATCCAATTCTTCAATCTGATCTTTCAGAGATGTGTTTTCCTCATTTATATTTTTAATCATTTTTCCCAAATCACTAGTGGAATAGTCTTTCAAATCTTTTCTTAGTTTTTTTATGACATGAGAATCACTAACCTTTTCTTTCAGTTCTTCAATTTATTTTTTGGATCTGTCAAGGTCTTCAAGAGCTACTTCAAGATTCTTTTTTAGATGTTTCATTTCTCCCTTATCCATGATCTCCTCAAGTGGTTAAACTTATCTTCAAAGGACCAAAGCTCTGATACCAATTTTTAGGAATGGGAACACTAAGAGTGGGGGGTGAATCAGTGTTCTATACTTTATTATTTTTCTGATACTTTGAAAGTTAACTTAATTGCTTGGTTACTGAATTGAACATCAATGAAAGTAAGATAAAAATTCATAACACATGACACCAAATATGATTACGGGGAAACCCAAATAGGTAAAAACCCCGGTGGGAATGACACCCACTAAGAACTACACTAGTGTATTATGATCCCTATTAGAAGATCTCACAACCCTATTAGGAGTTGTTCTTTACAATGCTTTAGTATAGGAACCTAGTCAAGGATTGGACCCTGTTAAGAGTCATTTACAATTAACCCTATAGGGGTGGGGACACACTATCCTAGAGCTCACTACTCAAGTGGTGAAGGCTACAACCTTCTGGATATCAGATACACACTATATTTGTAGGGTGAACTATTTCTTTGACACTGCTTGTCTAATCAGTTCCTTTTATGCACTGATACTTTAGCCTCTTATAAAGCTCTAAATCATTCTATCTTCTCTTTGCATACTTATGCTCTTCTTATCTGATCTCTTTTTCTCATCACATCCTAAATTACAAGGGCACATGTCTTATTTATAAACACATACAAAACTCTTTATCAAGTCGGCCTATAACTAGTTTCATACAATGCTTCCAAATGAATTGGCTCAAGCATGTTTACATATAATCATATTAACATGTCTATGACCTAAATACAATAGGTTCATGGCCTTTACAAAACAATATTACAAGCGCTATCCAAAATACAAATAGTCGGCCTTGTACTATGTTATGTTCTGTCGCTTACTGACTGTGACTCTTCAACTAGTTGTATCTTCATCATACTAACTCATGTGATCATGTGCTCTTAGAATTATCATTATTACATATCAACAAGCTTATCTTCAAGGGTGCATACCATGTCAGTCATACGCATGTGCGTTGATGCTCTGTTCACTTGGTGCTCTGCTAACTGTCCAGTCTTCCATACTTAGCCAATTTTTGATGTCTTAACTACTTGCACTAACTCCATAACATCATATGACTTTGTTTCCATAATGAAAACACTAAATATAGTCATATACTTCAGTATAGTCAACTTTCCAATAGTTCTACTAAGTACTTAGCCAAGAAGGGAACCCAGTTACTGAGTTAAATAAAATGTGTTACCAAGCAGAACATGCCAACACTAGATGAATTCTAAGTACATTGAACCTGGACACCGATTAGAAAATAGTTTACCAATCTTGAGATCATATAACAAAAAAATAGATATTGAAATCTAATGATTGCATATGATTACAAGGTAAGTTTAGCCAATGAGAATTAAGGATAAAATATACATTGGAAGTGTACCCAATGCTAGCACCGCTTGTAATGAAGATTCTAGAACATCTAGCACTACCTAAATTTAGTATATAAGATGATCAGATTATGAAAATACTTAAGGTGGCATATGTATGTAAAGAGAAATTGGAAATTGTAGATTAGAGCAGAAGGTGAATAGTGAAGCTACCGAGCAATACAGTATGAGGATAGATTCAGAGCTACCAAGTACTAAATTGATTGGTGTAATGGATACACAGTATGAGATAATGAATTGATGAGCATATAGAGTTTGAATAGCATTTGTTGATGCAAGTTTGATAGATATTTAGTTATTACTAATTAAGGAGAAATAAAAATATGTTTAAGTCTCTTAACTGAGAAAATCCTAACAGATCTTAATTTTAAATCCTTTAACTAGGTGCAATTCTTAGATTAGAGTTTTGAAATCTTTTAATAGAGTAGACTTAGTAGTCTTAGAAATCTTAACCAAGTTAATACTTTTAATAGGGTAAGCTATCTGAAATAGCTAATCATTTTAGCTCTAACCAAGCATCTTTATTCTATAATAGTGAAGTGTTGTGCATGTCATCCCCACTGCAGTTTTTATCCTCTAACAAGGATTTATGTGATACCAAAATAATTGTGTTATGTGATGATTATTACATATTTTATTTATTTTCATGTGATGCATGAAAATGATAAGTAATTAGTAAATCAATGTGAAGGAAGTTTAGAAAAGTTTAAAAAAAAATTGAAGTACTGAATCACACCTCCCCTCTCAGTACTTACCTTTACATGCCTGAATCTAACAATTGGTATCAAAGCTCACTCTCGTATTAAGGATTTTAGTCACTTGAGAGGAAAGATCTAGAAAGATGGAAAGCTACAAGTACAAAATAATAATTGACAATATGGAAACAAAACTGAAGATGGCTAGTGAGAAAATTGAAGAATTAAGAAGAATTTTGAAACATTCAATAAGAAAAAGGAAAGAGATTGTACTACAATTGAAAGATACTCAAGATCAAGTTGAGGAACTTGAAGAAAAATCTAATGGAAGAATGTTTGAAAAGAATAAGAATCTAGTTGATTAGGTCAAAACACTAAAAAGAGAACAAGAAGCACAGTCGATAAGGATATGTGATATTATGGAACAAAAAGGAAAAGATGAGGATGAAAAAATAACTAATTAAGAAGAAAGAAGAAAAATAAATACTAGACTAGATGAGAAAGGTAGAGAAATCAGGAGGTTGACACAAACACACTACAACTTGATAGATCAACTTGTTATGGAAAATTAAGATGTTGCTAGGAAAGTAGGTGAGATTGCATAATTGAGATTTGAGAATGAATACTTGAAGAATGATGTGAAAGATTAGAAAGATGCTAATGAAATCATGAAAAGAAATGAAGAAGCATGGTATATTTTGGATGAACAACTGAGAAATCAAAGGCAACCTAATGACACCTTTGGACTTAGTTTCAATGCAAATGGTACTACTGAGAAGGGTGAGTCCTCCAACCAAGCAACCAACCAAGAAAATTTCTACCCCACTGAAGCCTAAGAATCCTACATGTTAACATTGTGGGAAACTAGGACATACAACTAACATCTTCATAAGTAAGAGAGGTAATCCACCAAACTATCCTAAATTTAAAGGTCATTGTTATAATTATAATAAGTATGGACATAAGGCATTTGAGTGTAGATCAAGAGTTGTGAACACTCCAAGGAAACCAATGTTTGATGGTTACTATAACAACTGCAAGAAATATGGTCACAAATATAGAGAATGTAGGTCACAAAAGAAAAATAAAAATGGGTCCCTAACTGACAAAATGTTGACAACAACCGACAAGTTCCTACTATACCATGGGATTATAATAAAAGGATTACTTGTACTTTATATGGAAGATTTGGTCACATTGTTGCAAATTGCTTCAGGATACATAGAATGAACAATAATAAATCATGGAGAAACACTGGAATGGATTGTTTCCATTTCCACACAGTCAATCACCTAGGCAAGGACTATAGGTACCAAAATAAGGATTCTACTGAGGAGAAACTGAATGAAAAGATTCTAGAAAACATTGATCAAATCCAAAAAAAAATGAATAATGCTTGGAGAAGAAAGTCATAAGATGATGGAATAGAATTGGGAACTAGTGATGCCACCACATCCTCTGGATCAGGTTCACCTATCTTCACTTAATTATTCAAGGTCTGAATAGGAATTGATAACCTAAAATTTTATCTTAAATCGGTTCCTAGATTTAGTACAAAGATCCATATCATCATATCTAGATGCATTTGGATAAGAGTTGTGAAGTTATGAGTTCATATGTTGCTTGGTGAAGTGTATGATTTATTATGTTCCATTTGGTGAAGTAAAGTATAGTTTGGCTGATGGTAATATAAAGTTAGGTAGAGAAGATTAAATGTATTTATAGTTGTTGGAAGCCCTAACCTAAAGGAAAATATATAAATAGAGGGAAAGATACTTCATTTTTACTTTAGATTCTTGTGAGCACATTTGAGCAGTGATAGATATGAGATAAAAGAACTATTTCAAGCATTTAATCAAGTATTCCAAACATCTGCAAGATCATCTGAGGTATTTATGGAGTTCACTGATCTGAATTAAGAGATTCTAATGCTATTTCTATTTGAACCCTAGAATTTGTCAAGGTATTTTTGAGATCAATGGCACCTAAGTTGTATAATCCAATCATGGTTGAGAAGATCGACCCTATAAATCCAAAGTATAAGCTTCCACCCGTCATTGCTACTAAAGTTGATAAAATTGGAGCCCTATCCCTAATCCTGCCAAGAGTTATTTTGATTGAATACATTCGCACATTGATTGATTACAAGATCGAGGATATATGTCAATTTGATATTGATGTATCATATAAGAAGTTGTATGTAAATGGTAATTTGAAAAGTGATCACACACACCTACAAACCAAGGGCTTGGTTCATACAGTGCATGTACCGATGGTATTCAAGCATGAGTGGATAATAATTTTATTAAGTAGAGTTCATGATAGGTTCATGTGGCTTGATGGGCTAGTAAAGATAACTAAGGATGTTTTACATTTTTTTATTGGATTTTTCAGTCAATGATAGACCGAGGTCCTATAAGCAGACAGATAAGAATAAACTCTATGAGTTGACAAAAGCTAAGTGGGATGGAAGAGACCTTAAGTTATCTACAATTGAAGATCTTGAACTAAAATTTGCATTGAATATCATATCATATGGGCTATTCCAATCATCTCAGGTAGATAGTGTACCCTCTAGAGCTATGGATATTGCATACAAAATGGTGAAGAAGGATATGATGATTTATGCGATATTATACTGAAACAACTTGATGACAATATGAATACCATTCAAAGGGAAAAGTCAAACACAATGAAATTTGGTCCATTGTTGGTATGTATATTCTTTTATTTTCAAAATTCATTTCCAATAGTCGATGAAGTCACATGGAATGTAGATAAACCCATAGTCTATCAAATTAATGACTTTATTCAAAGTATGGGTGAAAAATTCAATGTTATAATGGATGACTATTTCAATAAATTTCATTCTAGAATGCATAAGAGATCTAGGATTCCACCTCAGTTAATGGAAGAGTATAAGATGAATTATGTTTTGAAGTGGACACTGATGTGTGTATCATAAGGGCAGTAGAACCAAGAATAGAGTGGTTACCACCAATGGGATATGAGATGAATATTGATGCAGCCATTATATAGATAAAATGACTTTTGGAGAATCCAATGGATAGAAATGCAACTCGTTATGGCACCTATGAAGATGTGAAGGATAAAATAAGAACATGTATATTGATACCGAAGGCAATAAGGAAAATAGGTAAAATGATTAGTGAATTAACTAAAAATTTAGGTATTGTTGATGTTGATGAAGATGTTGTTGAGCCTTCAGTAACAAAGGGGAAGAAAATAAAAATAAAGAAGGAAACCCCTAGTCCTATTGGTGTAAGACCATCTACTCGGTCTACCTCTACATTGAGAGGAAAGAAGAAATTAGAAGTTGACCTTGTAAGACAAAAATATATGTTAGATAAAATAAGACCATTGGGAGGCCAAGAAGAAAATTTAAGTTGGAAAAGGAAAGTGACACTAAGTCAAATGACTTGTCACAATTCAAAGTTGCACTGAGCAAGAAGTTGAAGAGTCTTGATGATTTTCTCAAGATACTTGAAAAGTATGGTGGACTAAA